>CM053580.1:392107853-392124102 GCA_028627135.1 Pseudochirops cupreus
CATTAGTGTTCCAATTTCTCCACATCCTCTCCAGCATTTGTCATTTTCCTGTTTTGTCATCTTAGCCAATTTGGCTGGTGGGATGTGGTACCTCAGAGTTGTTTTGATTTGCATTTCTCTAATCAATAGGGATTTAGAGCATTTTTTCCTATGCTTATAGATATCTTTAATTTCTACCTCTGAGAATTGCCTGTTCATATCCTTTGACCATTTATCAATTGGGGAATGACTTGTATTCTTATAGATTTTACATAATTCATAAAGGAGCCTTTCTTTAAATGATAAGTATTATCTACCTAAAATCAAGAACAAACATGAGCTATAGGGGAGATAAACTTGAAGCCTGCCCAGTAAGATCAAGGATGAAGTAAGGATATCTAGTCTCACCACTATTATTTTATATTGTATTAGAAATGCTAGCTATAGCAATAAGACAAGAAAAATAAATTGAAAGAATAAAAATGGGCAATAAGGAAACAAAATTCTCACTCTTTGCAGAAAATATGATGGTATACTTAGAGAACCCTAAAGAATCCACTAAAATACTCACTGAAATAATAACTTTAGCAAATTGCATAATATATAATTAATCCACATAATCATTCTATCTATTACCAACAAAATTCAACAGGAAGAAAAAGAAAGAGAAATTCCATTTAAAATAACTGTGGACAATATAAAATACTTGGGAAACTACCTGCTAAGACAAACCCAGAAACTATATGAACACAGTTATCAGATCTAAACAACTGGAGAAATATTAATTGCTCATTGTTAGTCCAAACTATTATAATAAAATGACAATTCTACCCAAATTAATCTATTTATTCACTGCTATGCCAATATAACTACCAAAGAATTATTTTATAGAACTACAAAAAATAATGGGGCAATAAATCAAGAATATAAAGGGAATCAATTTTTTTTTAAAAATGAGGGAAAGTCACCTAGCAGTATTGTGGGAATCATGAAAACAATCTGGTGATGGCTAAGAAATAGAGTGATAGATTAGTGGAATAGATCAGGTACACAATACACAGTAGTAAATGACAACAGTAATCAGGCACTTAAACCCAAAGAGCTAAGAATTTGGGGAAAAACTCAACTTTTGACAAAGATTTCTGAGAAAACTAGAAAACTATTTGGCAGAAAGTAGGCATAGACTAACATCTCACACCATTTATTAAGATAAGGTCAAAATGGATAAATGATTTAGACATAAAGGGTGATCTCATAAGTACATTAGGGGAGCATGAAAAAAATGTTCCTGTCAGATCTTTTGATAAGGGAATAGTTTATGGCAAAACAATAAATAGAATGATAAGAAGTAAAATTACATGAAATTAAAAAGGTTTTGTACATACAACATCCATGAAGCCAAAATTAGAAGGAAAGAAGAAAACTGGGAAAGCTTCTCTAATTGAAAACCTTATTTCTCAAACATATAGGGAACTGAGCAAAATTTATAAAAATAAGAGACATTCTCCAATTGATAGTCAAGGGATATGAACAGGCAGTTTTCAGAAGAAGAAATTAAAACTCACTATATTCATATGAGGGACCTTGTCACTTAACCTTGTTTGCCGCAGTTTCCTCATCTGTAAAAAGGAGTGAAAAAGGAAATGGCAAACCACTCCAGTATCTTTGTCCAAAAAAAAAACAAACCCAAATAGTGTCATGAAGAAGTTTGACACAGCGGAAATGCGTGAACAATAATAACAACATTCATATGAAAAAATGGCCCAAATCACTATTGATTAGAGAAATGCAAATTAAAATAACTTTAAGGTACCACCTCACACGTATCAGATGTGTTAATATGATTGAAAAAAAAAATGATAAATGCTGGAGGGGTGGAAAAATAGGGACATGAATGCATTGTTGGTGGAGTTATCAATTGGTCTAACCATTCTGGAGAACAATTTGGAACCACACCCAAAGTGTAGGGCAATAAAACTACGCCTACTATTTGGCCCAGCAATACCACTACTAGTACTATACCCCTAGGAGATCAAAGGGGGAAAAAAAGGATCAATATGTACAAAAACATTTATAGTAGCTTTTTATGGTGGCAAATTATTAGCTGCTAAGTGGAATGGCTGAACATGTTATGTTATATTGTGGAATACTTTTGTGCCATAAGAAATGATGAAGGGGCTCTGGTTTCAGAAAAACCTGAGAAAACTTATATGAACCGATGCAAAGTAACATGAGCACAACCAGAACATTGTACACAGGAACAGTAATATTGTAAAGATAATCAACTGTGAAGGACTTAGTACCTCTCAACTATACAGTGTTCCACCACAGCTCCATAGTGTAAAATATTATCCACCTCTAGACAGAGAAATGACAGAATCAGAGTCCAGATTAAAGCATATTTTTCCTTTCTTTTTTTCAGAACATGACTAATATAGAAATATGTTTTGCATGACTTCAAATACATAATGGTTATATTTCTTGCCTTCTCAATTGGCAGGGGAGGAGCTGGAGAGAGGGAGAGAATTTGGAACCAAAAGAGAAGATAATTTTTTTTAATCTTTTAAAAGTTATCTATTATAGTGGATCAGTGGAATAGGTTAGGTACATAAGACACAGTAGTAAATGACTGTAGTAATTTACTGTTTGATAAATTCAAAAACTCTAGCTTCTGGGATAGGAACACACTATTTGACAAAAATTGCTAGGAAATCTGGAAAATAGTATAGCAGAAACTAAGCATAGACCAACATCTCACACCTTATATCAAGATAAGGTCAAAATGGAGATATAATTTAGACATAAAGGGTGATACCAAAACAAATTAGGAGAGTAAGGAATAGTTTACCTATCAGATCTATGGAGAAGGGAAGAATTTATGGCAAAAAAAGAGGTAGAAAACATTATGAAATGCAAAATAGATAATTTTGATTATACTACATTAAAAAGGTTTTGCACAAACAAAACCAACACAGCCAAGATTAGAAGGAAAGTATAAAGCTGGGAAACCATTTTTATAGCCATGTTTCTGATAAGAACGTCATTTCTCAAATATATAGAGAACTGAGTCAAATTTATAAGAATACAAGTCATTCCCCAGTTGAAAAATGGTCAAAGAGTATGAACAGGCAGTTTTCAGAGGAAGAAATTCAAGTTACCTATAGTCACATGACAATTACTCTAAATCACTATTGATTAGAGAAATGCAAATTAAAACAACTCTGAGATACCACCTTACTTATACCTATCAGATTGGCTAATATGACAGAAAATGAAAATGATAAATGTTGGCGAAGATGTGGGAAAATTGGAATACTATTGCATTGTTGGTGGAGTTGTGAACTGATACAACCATTCTGGAGAGCAATTTGGAACTATGCCCAAAAGGCAACCAAACTGTGTGTACCTTTTGATGTAGTATTATCACTACTAGGTCTGTATCCAAAAGAGATCATAAAAAAGGGAGAAGGACCCACATGTGTACAAAAATATTTATAGCAATTCTTTTTGTGGTGTCAAAAAAAATTGAAAATTGAGGGAATGCCCATCAATTGGGGTATGACTGAACAAGTTGTCATATATGAATGTAATGGAATACTACTATGCTATAAGAAATGATTAGGAGGTGGATTTCAGTAAGCTTGGAAAAACTTACATGAACTGTGACTGAGTGAAGTGAGCAGAACCAGGAGAACATTGTACACAGTTACAGCAACATGATGTGATGGTCAACTATTATAGACTTAGCTCTTCTCAGTGGTACAATGAACCAAGACAATTCCAAAAGACTCATGATGGAAAACACTATCTACATCCAGAGAAAGAACTATGAAATCTGAATGTAGACTGAAGCATGCTGTTTTCACTTTTTTTTGTTTTTTCTTTCTCATGTTTTTCCCTTTTGTTCTGATTCTTCTTTCACAACATGACTAATGTAGAAATATGTTTAATATGATTGTACATGTATAACCTATATCAGTTTGCTTGCTGTCTTGGGGAGGAGAGAGGGAAGGGAAGGAGGGAGAAAAATTTTGAACTCGAAATATTATAAAAATCAGTGTTGAAAACTATCTTAACATGTGATTGGAAATAGTTACTATTGAGTGAAAAAAAATAATAATAATAAGTTATCTATTGACTAGAATGGTTGGGCCAAACATAATATAAGATTTAATAGGGACAAGTGTATAGTCTTATATTTGGATTTTTTTCATGGAAGTATGTGAGGAAGAATAGTTTATAGAAAAAAAAATTGAAGATTTTATTGTACTGTAAACTCCATTTGAGTCAATAATGTAACACAGCAGGCAAAAAACATATTCAGACTCCAGCAGGTAGGCAGTGAGGTGAACAGAGCATTGGACATAGAGTCAGAAAGCTCTAGTCTAGGGTCTAAGCTCAAGTCCAACCTCAGACACTAAACTAGTTGTGTAAACATGGACAAGTTACTAAATCATTTTTTAGGGGTCTTGGCTTTCTCAGCTGTAAAATGAAGCATCTCTCCCACAGGGCTATTATGAGGATAAAATGAGATAATATTTGCAAAGTGTTTTGCATGGTGCTTGGCACATAATGGGAGTTTAAAAAGTACTTAGCTCCTTCCTTCCTAGACTCTGCTGTGAGGCATGTCTAAAATTGGGGAGGTGGCACCACTGAATTCCACCCTCATTCAATCACATCTCGAGAACTGTGTCTAGTTATGTGTGCTCCATTTTAAGAAGGATATTGATAAACTTGAGAGTGTCTGGAAAAGAACAATCAAGATGATGTAGGGGCTCAAGATCATTAAGTATAAGGATCAGTTGAAGGAAATAGAGATATTTAGTTTAGAGGAGAGAAGACTTAGGGGAAGGAAAACAACAGCAGAATTAAATCTGAAGGATTATCACCCGCAAAAAGAAATAGTTAGACTGATTCCATTGGTCTCAGAAAACAGATCTAAGAGTAAGAAGTGGAAGTTACAGACAGACTGATTTAGTCTTAGTGTAGGAAAATCTTCCTGGCAATTACAACTATCTAAAAAGTGAAATGAATTCTCTGAGAAGTTAGTAGTTTCAAGTTTCAGATGACCAACCACTTGTTGGGAAATTATAGAGAAAATTGTTATTCAGGGACAGGTTAGATTTGATGGCCTCTATTCAAAGTATTCCAACTCTACAATGACATTTGAAAGCCTAGTAAAAGAGTGTAAACAATGTACATAATATAAATCTGTTCTTTTTTGTCCTTTGTTTTCCAAGAGGACCAATGACATCACAGATGATGTCTTCACTTACACATGAACTGGACTTAAGTGAGGCAGACTTGCACGAGGTCATCAGCTGGTGTGGCTAGGTGGAGCAGTGAATAGAGCAGGAGTCAGGAGTCAGGAGGACCTGAGTCCAAATCCAGCATCAGACACTTAACACAAAAAAAACTAGCTGTGTGACCTTGGGCAAGTCACTTAACCCCAATTGCCTACCTTCCCAGCTCCAAAAAAACAAAAACAAAGTCATCAGCTTCACTTTCTCTTCCTGAGCATCAAAGTCCACTGGCAAGACAAAAGTCAAGACAACGGAAGTAGATGACCTTGGCATCTTTGATGTCTGATCAAACCCTACGTTCTCTCAACAAATTGTTCTCATCTGCCCATAACATCAGGGGAAGTCTGCGTATGCTTGGGGTGACACCCCACTAAGGGACTGATAGGGTTGAGGCCTATCAGTTACTCTCAACCTCATATAATCCGTCTGCCAAGACAGTTTTACTGGGGTGTGACTTCTATGCATGCTACACCTTCTTGGAGCCACAGGTGAGAATTGAGTGCCAGGTAGACACCAAATGTGGACGAGGTGCCCTGAAAAGGGCTTGGCAAGCCCTCACACCAGAAATCTTGAGTACCCCATACATAGATTCCTTAGCAAGAGAGTACAGGACCTGGAGTAGGTAATTTTTTGAAGACTGTTTCTGTTCTGAGATATATGATTTTAGAGTCTCTCATTATCTGCATTTCATAGATGGAGGCCTATCATTTCTTCATTCTTGAGTCTGACCTTTCCTCTTCAGTCCCATTGCCACAAACTTATTCAGAGTTCGTGTCAACACATACCAGGGTCTTATGACTTCATCCTTAGATTACTATAATAGCCTCTTTCCTGGTCTCCTTTCCTCTAATCTCGACCAAATCACAGTGCACACCCGTGACATACCAATTTTCCTAAAACACTACTTTCATCAAGGCATGTGCCTTGACCATCATCAACATGATCAACATCAGCTATGTTTCTATTCTTTGTATGTGTGACATTCTTGACTTGGCTTCCCTGTTTTGTTATAGACTCCTGCAGCAGATTTGCTGTCTCCTATCTCTCTGGTCTTCTCATTTGCTTTTAATGTTGAATGAATAGATGAAGAGGAGGTTATTAATCATATGAAGGTTTTATGAATGAACACAGGAACAAAGGAACCAGAGTACTTCATAGAAGAGAATACACTGCCAATTAGTCTTTTTAGTCCCTCTTAAACACACAGAAAGCATCTTCACTGGAATTATCTGCAGTTGACAAAGACAAAACCAACGGCAAGTAGATTTTATGTCCAGGGGTTCTTGTGTAAATGATAGTACTATCACTGGATTTGGTTTTTTATGTCTTTCAATACTTCCAAAGATCAATCATATTGGTTGACTTTTTTATGAGTTGCCATGGCCAAACAGTATGCCTGTGAATACTTGACTATAAGGAAAGCTGAGTGCCACAGTATCAATGCTTTTGAATCGTGGTGCTGAAGAAGACTTTTGAGAGTCTGCTGGACAGCAAGAAGATCAAATCAGTCAATATTTAAAGAAATTAATTCAGATTGTTCACTGGAAAGTGAAATATTGAAACAAATGCTTAAATACTTTGACCATATAATGAGAAGATGAAACCTTCTCATTGGAAAAGACCCTGCTGTTAGGAAAGATTGAAGGCAAAAAGAAAAGGGGATGGTAGAGGGTGAGATAGGTAGATAGTGTCATGGAAACAACAAACATAAACTTGGACAGACTTTGAGAGACAGTGGAGTAGAGATGGGCCTGGTGTGCTATGGCCCTATGGAGGTCACAAAGAGTCAGACATGACTAAACAACTGAACAACAAAAGTGGCCAAACAAACAAGAGTAACTCAACATTTGATGGCCAGTTTTTAATTAGAGAAAGGGAAAATCTGAAATACAACAATTAAATACACACTTATTAGATGTTCAATATATGCAGGTATACCATAAACCTGGCACTCAGGTGTGGGGAGAAGAAGATACCTGAACAAATAGCTAGGGCACATGGGTTTATAAGAACAAAGGAGAGGCCCAAATAAAGTGTCCTGAGAAATTTAAGGAGGGAATAAAATACTATCAGAGTTCTCTAGACTTATGCTTATATGATTCCAACATATAACATATAACAAAGAAATAAGGTCAGGCCTTTTTGAACCCAGACTCTTTCATTTCCTGGCTCACTAGTTGAGCCACAGAAAAGGTCTTCATTTTCCTCTCCTTGAAATGGAATGAGAGCAACTCCCAAATATGTGCTTTTGGTTGAATGAGATGATGTGTTTAAAGAGTTCTATTCACTGTTCTATTTAAAGAATGGAACCTATGAAATAAGGTAATTATTGTTATATCCACTGGTATAATTTCCTTCTTTCATCCTTTCTCCACCCTGGACCAATTTCACAAAAGGAAGAACCTTATTCTAACAGGAGCTCCTGGCCTTGATCACCTATGGGAACCTGCATCAATTTTTAGACCTCATCATCATCTAGTATACACATGTAAGGATGACTAGCCACTAGGTTAAAGCAATGAAAATGAACTGGAAAAATTCATTAAAATCCAGCTCCATGGAAAAGAAACTAACTTGACTTGAATGGTGAAGCAGTTTCTGCATGAAGATAAAATAAATAATTAGAATATTTTAGCCTATAACAACAAAGCTGGAAAGGAGATATTTTAGCTCTTTGAATGTATGTAGAGTGAACACAGAAGAACATGGGTTTGTTCAAAAAAGAAAAAAAGAACGAAAGAATTAAAAAAGAAGGAAGAAGGGGCATCCTTAGAAAACTGAGAGAAGGAGCTTTAGGAGAGGTCTTATGGAGCCACTTTCAGAGAGGAGACCTATTGACCCAAGTGAACCATGAGTCTGCTCTTGTTTAGTCATTTTTCAGTCTTGTCTAATTCTTTATGACCCCATTTGGGTTTTTCTCGGCAAAGATACTGGAGCAGTTTGCCCTTTCCTTCTCTGTCTCATTTTAAAATGTTAAGTGACTTGCCCAGGGTCATACTGCTAATAAGTGTCTGAGGCCAGATTTGAACTCAGGAAGAGGAGTTTTCCTGACTCCAGGCTTGGCACTCTTTCCAATGCACCACCTACCTTCCTGTCAAATCTGCTCATTAACTCAGTTGGTTAAAACATCAAGGTAATGAGATTGAATTCACAAGCCAGATCTTTAATTAAGCTAGGTAGTTCACTCTGTATACTAACCTACGGATTGTACCCAAACTCCATTAAGGCAAATTACAAATGCCTGCGCCTAAGATGCACTTAGAAGTGGCTGAGGGCTTATGAATGAATTGGATCTGCAAAAATCCAACTCTACTATTGGAAAAACCATTCCAGACATACTGCTTCATGGTCAATAACCTCACCTTTGTATATAGAGAATTACTTACACACAGGTATTATATTCTTATAATCAAACTACATGAAAACTTCAGAATTCTCCTTCTTTTCCCTCCTCTTCCTCTATAAAACAAACAAGCTCTAGCACAGCATGGAACACATTGTTTAATGTTTACTAAATGATTACTAGAGGAATTTAATTCATTAAAATGTTGCAGAACCACATAGTCAAAGAATTACAGAACCTTAGAATTAGAAGGGTCATCTTCTCCAAACCATACATGAAGGGGATTCCCACTATAACATACCCATAAGTTGTCATCCAAATGCAGTGTACTTGAATAAATCCAGGTACACACAGACAGACCCAATCCCATGTCATTGCAAGTTTTAGAATCGACTGGCATGCTGCCTGATTCCCTGTACTACCTGCTTATTTCTCAACCAGCACTTGTACAGCTGATTAAAACAACTATTTCTCCCCCTTCACTAGGGAAAAAAAAAATAATTGCCCACTAACTTAAAAGGAGAAACTGATACCAATTCTGGTAAATTATACTTAACTCAACTAATTCTTCTTTGTGGTTTGAGTACAGAATACTCCAAGTAGACTGTAAATATTTCAGGAAATTATATAGTTGTAGAGATGATTAAGGTTACCAGGTGATTTGAAATTCAGAGAGTACGCTGAGCTTACCAAGAGGCTGTCTTTTATTTAGAACTACAAAATTGCCTACTTGGGCCTATGAAGGATGGGACTGTGCCAACCCAGTCAGTGGTTCAAATGATTTATTGCAAATCACTTAAGACTTCAGAATATTAAAATGATTTTTGTGACCTGAGAATTCACTCTGTGCTTATACCATTCATATATATCTATATTCCTTATCTTGAGAACAAATATGTTTTGAGAACAAATATCTTTCTCATTGTTGAGAATAATAACTTATCGGTTTATCACAGAAGGATGAAAAATGTTTAAAACAACCAAGGAATGAATACTGAAATAGGTTTATAAAAATCCTTTTTGTAAACAAGAAATTAATTTGGAGAATGAAAATCCGGCCAAAATGATGCTTTGCTCATAGTATGAAATGTATTTTTAAGTTTAAAGTTTTCGTATCTGTAAAGTGTGGATAAAAATAGCACCTACATCACAGGATTTGGTGAGGATCAAATAAGGTAACGAATGTGAAAACCCCAGAGTGCTATGTAGATACTAAGTGTGATTTTTGTTACTATTATTCAGTCGCCATTTTGGAAGCAACAAAGCAATATAGATAGACCAAAAGTCACATGGAAGAAAAAGGTGAACTTGTTGCTCCTCTTGGCTACTAAGGAGGATTCAGGATCAATTGGTAGAAGTTATAGGGAAGTAGATTTGGGCAGAATATGAGGCAAAACTTCCTAACAACCAGAGCATTCCAAAAATGCACCAGGTTGCTTGAAAGGTAACAAGAAGTCACTGTATATCTTGAAGCAGAAGGGAAATTCTGAGGGACTTGGAGTGTCTTTTATTGATGTTGGCTCAAGGCCCCACCAGTGGTGTGGCATCTTTTATTAGGTGCATGTGTCTAGGACCTCAATTCCTTTTAACCACTAACCATCAATTAGCTTTTACAAAGTGAGATTTACTTCAGACAAAAACACAAGGCCATCTCCAGTCATCCTAATCTGTATCTGGCCACTGGACCCAGATGACTCCAGAGGAGAAAGTGAGGCTAGTGACTTTGCACAGTCCTCCCTCACTGAAATCCAATTCACTTGCAAGTCATGGCATCACCTTCCTGATGTCATGATCCTCTTCAAGAGCAAGGACAACCAGCATGACAGAGACAAAGTACAAACATTTCCCACCAACACCTCAGTTACCCATGTTGCCTTTGGGGAAGAATAGTCTCACTCCTGGCAGTTTCTACATGCCCTTGGTCCCACCAAATTTGAGTCTAGAAGGATCATGCCAGCTAGATGAGTCCTCATCCTGGCTACCAGTAGACTGGGTCCTTAGGGTCATTCCTTGTTCAGTAGGGATAAAGATGCTGAGCCAGCTGCAAAGCATTGCATGGTTGGACTCCTAGAAGCTAATTTTCATGACCTTTTGAAATTCATAAAGTTCAAAGCCTCCTTCACCTAAAATGGAAAAGAATAATCAATGAGGTAAAATTGCAGAGGCCTCAAAGGGGAGGAGACCCAAGGTCATCTCTCAATGGACATCATCAGTGAAAAAGGCAGAGCAGGAGAGAATCAAAGAGAACAGCTGAGGTTTTAGTCACTAGTGCTTTTTGAAGGCACCTGCAGTCCAAAAGGCTTCTCCTAACCACATGGCTAGCAGACTGGAGCCAGTTACAGAATGTCTATTTATGTTCTAATGTCTCTCTAAGACACTTCCATTATGCATCATCACAACTGTCCAGGAAGCAGGCTCCCCAACCTTTCCCACATGGGGAATTTATATCAGCTGAGCACTTCGATTCACTCTGTGCTGTTCCAGTCCATCATTACAATTATAACTACTACTTTACATAGCACTTTAGAGTTTACAAAGTACTTTCCTCATAATAACCATGGGAAGCAAATAATGCAAGTATCATTATCCTATTTTACAGAAGGAAACGTAGACTTAAAGACTTGAAGTGCCTTGCACAGAGGTCACGTAACTATTACATGTCATGGCCAGGAAACAAACTCAGTTCTTTTGATTCCAAAACCAAATTCTTATTCTTCTATATTATGCTGCCTTCTCTAAGACCATCTTTCCTTCTGATTAGATAAGTAACATTGGAAGATTCCCATTACTTCTTAGGGCCTCAATTTCTCATTTTTAAAATAAAAGACTTGAATATAATAGCTAGAATTAATGTAGCGCTTTAAGGTTTTATGTTTTTGTTTAGTCATTTCAGTCATGTCTGACTCCATTTGGGGTTTTCTTGGGAAAGATATTGAAGTGGTTTGCCATTTCCTCCTCCAGTTCATTTTACAGATGAGGAAACTGAGGCAAATAGGGTTAAATGACTTTCCCCAGGGTCACTCAACTAGTAAGTGCCTGAAGCTGAGTTTGAACTCAGGTCTTCCTCTCTCCAGGACTAGCACTCTATCCACTGAGCCACCTAATCTGCCCACTTTAAAATTTACTTTTCATATGTTATTTCATTGGATCTTCACAACACTTCTGTAAGATAGATGCTATTATCATCTCCATTTTTCCAGATGAGGAAATCAACACCCTAAGAAAGAATGTTACTTATTCAAAGTCACGTAGATAGTAAGTCAGAGCAAGAGGTGGTGCCCAGTTCTTTTAACTCCGTGTTTGCTGCTTTTTCCACTTCTTCCATTACATGACAAACAGCACCAATTCTATATTCCTGCACTCTCTGTTCTTTGAAAATGAGAAGTCAGTCGATTGAGATTCTTCGAAAATTTGTTCCATCCCTGAATTATTCCTTATGATACTAATGATACTTCCTCACAGTGACACTCAAATCCTTCATAATTCCTCAACTACTTAATGATCCATCTGCTGCAACAAGAGTTTCCAAGTTGATTATGAAAAAAAAACCACTCTATTCAATTACTTATTTTGGATAGAAAGCACTTTCTTGATGCTTCATAATGGCTTAGAAGTGACTGTGGGTTCTCAAAGACTGTGCTTGGGGAGGCAACTCTTGGCAGGTGCTACCAAGGTGAAAGAGCTTCAGGTCAAGGCTCAGCAATGGATATAGTCAATTCTGAGGACCAAGCTAGTTAAATTTGGAAAGGTCCCTCAGCAGAAACTGATTTTAAAATGCCCACCAGGAAATGCTGTTGTTGGGTTTCTTTGGTCATAGGAACTTTTGAACAAGTTAAACACGCAAGAGTTGTGATCTATTCAGAGAAATAACTACACTAATGAATTCATGAATGTTTTGAAGCATTGAAAGAGGTTTAAAAAATACAAAATAAACATAATTATAGCATTATCATATAAATAAAGTCAATCATAAATCTACCCTTAGTTAACTAAAGATAAGGCTTAAGAGGATAGCTATAATGTGTGTGTAAAGGAGAGAATGAGAAGACTGACTAGTGCCACTTTCCTTTCATGGACTAGTCACAGTTTTTCTCCTGTCCCATGTTCCTATATAAAAACTAGGTATTTGATTAAGTATCATCTCTCTGTTCATTCATTCATTCAACTAATATGGATAGCAAATCAAGGGAAACTGACTATTAAAAACACCTAGTCCCTTTATTGAAAGAGTTCATAATCTAATGAGCAACCAAGACAAGAAAATAAAATGTACAAAGAAACCGTGTAAATAAATATAAACTCACTTAGTTGTGAGGAAAATGGTACAAGTGATAAATTCTAGAGCAAAGGTGGGGTAGAAGAAAGACTAGAGTCAAGCAAATTTATTCAGGAAACATGGAGAAATAGCAAAACAGGTATTTGAAAATAGAAAAGTTTAAAGTAGTTAAGTATAATTTTGGTTACAGATTGTGTCTGCTACTTAAGAACCTGCCTGAATAAGTATGAATATGATCATCACCAGAACATAGCAGCAGTGACTCCTAATATATAGAAATGCCAAACGCAATATGGTCTCATTTTGCTTCCACAGTGAGGGTGATGAAAGTGTGGAAAAGGGGAGAGATGAATAGCAGTTTGTACACCATCAGCAATTATTATGCTTTATGCTCTAAATGGGAGATCTTTTTCCAAAGGAAAAATGAGGGGTGGATTTAGGTGATTCAAGGGTCCCTTTCACCACTAAATCCTGACATCTTATAAACTGAAAGAGCAGGAGGAATTGAACTGTATGAATCTTGACATTTATTCCGAATGAAGCCAGAAGGTATAAAAACATTGGAAGGAAAGCTCACACATCCTCAGAGAGTTGAGTAAAGACATTTTCAAACCTGGATTTGTCATATACTGAAAAGCAACAAGAAGCATCATTTCATGGGACTTCATTTGAAGCATCCCAATTTGTACATATGTATCAAGGAGCAGACTACAATCAAGATAACTGCATTTGATGTACCACAGTCTGTTGCAGAAGGTGAAGAAGTAGAGAATTAAGTCAATATATACCTTAATTCTTGGTTACTTCAAGACAAAGGTGGCAAAGGGAGATGATGGCAAAAATTGTTAGAAAATTTGGATTGAAACCGAAAAATAAAAGAAGCCAAAGTTTATAGACTTTTTAGAAACTTCACATTTATGTGTCTTTAATACTTTCTTTAAGAAGAGTCAGAGAGTGCTAGATATAAAAAGCACCAAATGACATCAGAAAAATAATAATTGTCTCTATCTTAACCTACAGGAAATGTCTAGTTGGTTAAAGCACCAGGAGCAATTCCAGAATTAGCTCTCTGTGTGAAATTCAGTATGTATGCAGTCGGTACTTGTTAGAACAAAGGTCAAGATCAATATTAAATTAGAAAGAAGAAAAATGGGAAGGCTGCATGCAATTACAATGTCTCCAATCCAACCTATTTAATAGGTAGTTGATGCTAGAAGAAAAAAGGAGAGGAGGAAATGGATAAAAATAAAGAAAATTAATTAAATGATCTAAATTTTTTTCTTTTAGATAATTTTAACTGATGTAAAACTGTTGCCACAATTAAGTGTCCAAATGGCTCAGAAACAATCAGTAAAACTTGAACTTGTTCAGTGAATAGACACCACAGCCGAAAGCAATGCCAGCTCAAAGTATGAGCTCTTTTTTGAAGCATTAGAAAGGACCAAACTAGTTGAGTTTGGAGAGGCTCATCAGCAGAAACTCATTAAAAATTGAAGAGTACAAGCAGTTGTATCTTATAAAACAGTGAAAAGCAGTGTAAGGGAAATGACATTGTAAAAAGCTTGGTGTGAGATCCATCTAAGCCAGAGAAAGCAAATTTATAGATTAAATTGAAAGATGGACAATGAAATATAGGTGAAATGAAAGATGTTGATTTCTCTATCAGTCAATTTTTATCATTGATGACAGTGGAACTACAGAAATTGGGTGCTACCACCTCTGTTCCTGATGGTCTATATGAGGAAGTAGAAATACTAATTGAAAAAAAAAAAGATGAAATCCAGGAAAGTCACTGAGTCTAGCCAGATACATACAAAAGGAATTCCATGCAATGCTAAATAGGTTGATTTTCCAAATCTTTCCATAAGCAAAGATTCCTCCCCAAATGGACAGATATTTTACCCTAAAAAGGTGGACACAGGTTTTTAAAAAGTGTCTAAAGTATGCATACTGTTCAGATTTTAGTGTGAAGGTAGATAGGCCACCATGGAGTTATTCTATCATCTCACCTACCTGAGGCAGACATTGCAAATGGGCAATTACAGAGGCCTAGAATTGGATATCGTATAAGAGATTGGGTCCAAAGGTTGGGTAGCATTGCATTTGGGAAATTACATGCTACTTTCAGTGCTCCTAAGCTTTCAACTGCCACAAAAGTCCATTTTTTTTAAAACACCAATATTATCTGAGTGACACAGTATAGGCACAAATCATGGAAAATTATTATGTTGGGGGAATTAAAATTTCAGTTGAGCCAAAGGAGAGTAGAAAGAAGCATAGTGGGTATAAATAATTGGTAGGATATTGCCAAAAATAGTTTCTGTGTGCAAAGCGGTATACAAACTATATCAAAGACATATGCCAAAAGTGTAGAAAGAGTTAGTCATGTAGTTAAGTGAGGGATGATGGAGGCCCAACGGAGGTTACAATGATATCCACAAAATAGTCAAAGATCCAAAGGAAGGCCTGTAGCACATTGGGTAGATCTATATGAAATCTTTAGGAAAAGTCATGGATGAGAATTCCAAAGGATAAAAATTTATTTAATCTTCATCACCGTAGAGAGTACCCATTTTATTTAGATTTTGGATCCATTGAAATATTTAAATAAACATATTGTTTTAAAGTTTACAAAGTGGTTTTCCAAGTGATATCTATGCAGGGAGCAGTTATTTTGCATAATAGACTTGATTCTGAAAGATAAAAAATGAGGATGGAGTATATTTCCAACATGGGGCATGACCCCTATCAATGCATGAGGCAAGAAACAAAACATCTTTTCAGAATATGGCTAGTGATTATCCCTCAATAAGCATTTATTTTTGCCTCCAGTGTGTGCCAATCAGGGCAGGTAGGTGGCACAGTGGAGTGAGTGCCAGACCTGGAATCAGGGAAACCCGTGTTCAAATCCAGCCTCAAACACTTCTTAGCTGTGTGACCCTGGACAGGTCACTTTACCCTGTTTGCCTCAGTTTTTCCTCATCTATCAAATGAGCTAGAGAGAAATCGCAAACAGTTTGCTCCAGTGTCCTTGCAAAGAAAACTCCAAATTGGATCTTGTTAAGTTTGAACATGATTGAAACAACTGAACAACAGAAGTGCCAAGCGGTGGGGACCCAAAGGCCATAAATGAAATAATTCTAACTCTCTAAGCTATTAAAGTTTAACATTTCATTAACACTTTTGTGACACTTTGTATAGAGGGAGATGTATCAGCAATGCAGTATTCACAATGCCTACAGTAACTATAAATATGCTGATATAGTTATTAATCACAAAATGGAACAGGCTCTCTACATAAGAAATATAGATAGTGCATTCATTTAAATACCAGAAAACTGAGTCCCA
>CM053580.1:392124602-392144367 GCA_028627135.1 Pseudochirops cupreus
CTATTGTGCTATAAGAAATGGGGATGAGATGGACTTCATATTTACCTGGAGAGGCTTATATAAACTAATGCTGAGTGAGAACAGCAGAACCAGGAGAAATGTGTACACAATCACAGACACATTGTATGTGTGATGACCAACCTTGATAAACTGAACTCTTCTCAGCAATGCACAGCTATAAGACAACTCTACAAATCTCAGGATGGAAGGAGATACCTACATTCAGAGAAAGATCTAGAAAGAACAGAGTTTAAATGGAGACTGAAGCAACCTACATGCTATCACTCTTTTCCATGTTTGGTTTTGTTTCCTTTTTCCCATTGTTCACTCCATTGGTTACAACCCTTCTATACAACCAGACTAATGTTCAACGTGAGAGTATTTGCAGATTCTGTACTTGACTGCATGCCTCCATGGGTGAGGGGTGGGGATAGGGAGGGGAGAAAATTTGAAACTCAAGAGAATCTGGAATGAAATCTTGTAAACTAAAAGTAAATAAACAAATCAATTAAAAAAAAAAAAGAAAAGCTCCTTTTTTCCTATGCTCCCTAGTTTTTTTGCTTTTTTAAAAAAGAGGATTGGGTATTCTGTTGTGTTCAAAGCTTTTTCTGCACCTATGACATAAATATGGTTTTGATGCCTAAAGTGGGGAGAGAAAAAACAGGGAAAGAAAGGTGTAGATCCATTTCCTTAATAAATATTGATACAAAATTTTAAAATAAAATACTAGTAAGGAGATTAATGCAATATATTATAAAGATCATACATTATGTTCATACTGTGCTGATACCAGGAAAGCATAGCTGGTTCAATATTAGGAAAACTATAAGTATAATTGACCATAAAAATAACAAAAACAATGAAAATCAGGTAATTATATCAATAGATGCAGCTGGGTGGTACAATGGATAGAGTGCTGGGCCTAGAGTCTTCCTGAGTTCAAATCTGACCTCAGATATTTAGTGTGACCCTGGACAATCACATACCCCTATTTGCCTCAGTTCCTCATCCATAAAATGATTTTGAGTAGGAAATGGCAAATCACTCCAGTATCTTTACCAAGAAAACCCCAAATGAGGTCATGAAGAGTCAAATATGACTGAAACAACTGAATAATAACCACAAAAAGAAGTCAGAGAAATGCTCCTAATAATTGCTTTAATTTCATTTTCATTGGTTATACATTAACCTTTTTCATTTTTGATAGTGATGATTTGGTTTTATTCTTTCTTTAAAAAAAAATTAGTCAGCAGTTTATCCATTTTATTGGCTTACCATAAAACCTGCTCCTAGTTTTATTTAGTAGCTCAATGACTTTTTTAAAAAATAATCTCTTTGTTGATTTTCTGAATATCTATTTTGGTATTTAGTTGGGTATTTTTAATTTGTTCTTTTTCTAGTTCTTTTTGCTTGCCCATTTAATTTATCTGTTCTTTTTCTTTTTTATTGGTTTAAACATTTAAAGAAATATTTTTTCTCCTAAGTACCGATTATACTGAATCCCACAAATTTTGTTATGTTATCTCATGGTTTTCATTATCTTTAATGGAACTGATATTTTCTATGATATATACTCTTTGACCCACTCATTATTTAGAATTTGATTATTTAGTTTCTAATTAACTTTTAATCTTTACTTCAAAGACTCTACCTTTATTGAATGCAATTTTTTTATTGCATTATAGCCTGAAAAGGATGCATTTAATATTTTTGCTTTTTTTGCATTTATTTGTGAGGTTTTTATGCCTGGTGCATTTTTGTAAGATGCTGTATAGAGGTGAGTAATAGGTATACTCTCTTCTATTACCATTAAGTATTCTCCAAAGGACTCTCATTTCTGACTTTTCTGAAATTCTATTCATTGCCTTAATTACATTCTTGTTCATTTTATGTTTAGATTTATCTAGGTCTGAGAGAGGGAAATTGAGGTTCTACATAAGTCTTGCTGTCTATTTCCTTTTGTAATTAATTTAGCTTTTCCTTCAAGAATCTGGATGCAATGCTTTTGGTGTAGGGATGTTTAGAATTCATGGTCTATGTTACATTGGATCAAAATATAGTTTCCCTTTTTATTTTTTCATTCAGCTTATTTTTGTTTTGTCTAAGATCATGATTGCTACCTCCACCTTTTTTTTTTTACTCCACCTGAAGCATAACAGATTCTGCTCCAGTCCCTTATTTTAACTCAGTGTATGGCTTTTCATTTCAAGTGTGTTTCTTGTAAATAACACATTGGACTCTAGTTTCTAATCTATTACACAATTGCCTTCTGTTTTATGAATGATTTAGTTCTCATTCACATTGCTAACTATGTATTTCCCACCATTTTATTCTCTTCTATTTATACTTCTCTCTCTCTTTTTTTTGCCCTATCCCTTCCTCAAAAGTCTGTTTTGCTTTTGCCTTCCTTTATCTGTCCTCCAACTTATCACCACACATCCTTTCCTCTCATTCCCTTCCCCTCCTACTTCCCTGTTGGGAGAGATGAATTTCTATAACCCAATTGTGTGTTTGTACACACACACATGTATGTATGTGTATATGTATATGTATATGTACATGCACATGTACATGTACATGTACATGTATATGTATATGTATATGCATATGCATATGTATATGTATACATATTTTTCCTCTTTGAACCAGTTCAAATGAGAATAAGGCTCAAGCATTGCCCTCTCCCTCCCTGATAAAATGTCCTGCTCTATTGTCAAAAATTTTCCTTGTGCCACACAATTCTTTCCATTTTTCTTCTCCCTTCTTCCTTCTCTCTGTACATCCCTTTCTCACCCTTCCATTTGTCTTCTGAGATCATCCAACATAATAGAATCATACTCATGTCCTCTATCTAAGTACACTTCATCTAATTCCCTCATTATGATGATAAAAGTTCTTGTGAGTTTACATGTATCATTTCCCCATAAAAAAGTATTGAGTCCCTTATGATTTCTCACTCATGTTTACCTTTTATGTTTCTCTTGAATCTTGTGTTTGAATGTCAATTTTTCTATTCAACTCCGGTATTTTCATCAGGAATGCTTGAATGTTCTCTATTTCATTAAATGTCTATTCCTCCCTCCTGCCCCCTGCCTTGTAGAATTATACTTGGTTTTACTAAGTAAGTTATTCTTGGTTGTAATCCTAGCTTCTTTGCCTTCTAGAGTCTAGAAGTTTTAGTAGTCTAAGATTATCACGTTCCAAGCCCTATACTCTTTAGAATGGAAGCTGCTGAATCTTATGTGAGCCTATGGCTCAATAGTTTATTAATAGTTTTTTTCTGGCTTCTTTTATTTTTCCTTAACCTGGAACATCTGGAATTTGGCAATAACCTTCCTGGGAGTTCTCATTTCAGGATTTCTTTTAGAAGGTGAATGCATTTGCATTTTTTTCAACATGCTAACAATACTTTGCTAATTAGTAGCCAGGGGGAATATCAGCTAGGTGAAATGATACTAGATACTTAGGTACTAGGACAACTGGAATTGAATTGTACTTCTGGAAACATAGTAATTTAAATTACTCAAAAAGAATTTTTAAATCAGCATTGCCTCCAATCTTTCTAAATAAAAAAGCCTACATTTCATTTTTAGCAGTGACACAGTCTCCAATGAACTAATTATAGCAGCCATTTTCCAGTCTGACTTTTAAAAAGTTGAATTTGACATAAAAGTCCATGCATAGCAAAAGGGCACTGGGCATGAAGTGAAGCAAAAACCAAGACAGTATTTCATCAACTAAAACTGTTTTGATTTTCAAAAAACCCAGAAAACAATTGTGGAATTGAAAGTTTCAGTGTTTTTTTTTTTAATGCAAGGGATTATTCAAATAGAATACAATGCTTCTTATATCCTCAATTCCTATCCTTTTGCTGAATATACCTTTTCAAGGTTTGTTTGTATATTCATTGAAAAGGTGGGGGAGAAGCTGAAAGAACATGCAAATGTAAAAGGTACCAGAGAGAGACACTTTTGCACAATTCTCCTTCTCCCCATAATGACTGGCATGAAAATAACAATGCTTTTTGAGGGCACAGAAGAGGGCAAAGCTTTTCCCTACCCCTCCTGAGATTCCGGGATCCAGGGAGGCAGCTTCGGAGGGTGAGGAGCAGGCGGAAACACTAAAATTCAAGTAAAAATGTGTGACCAGATTAGGCAAGACTGGGTAATGTTGGGAAAGTCACTTAACCTCTCCAGGATGCAGTTTTCTCCTCTGTAAGAGGCAGGGGTCGGACCTGATTTCTAAAGCTTTTTCATTCTCTAAAATTCTAGGATTTTCCATTTTCTCTCCTGGCTAAAGTTACTCTCCAGTTTCTGGCAATTTATCTAGCTGCCAGAAACAATCTTCCTCTGATGTTTCTGAAGTGCTACAAGCACATCTCTGTCATGAATACAGTTGTGATTCACACACTAGGAAGAGAAATGTTATTTGAACACAGCTGTTGACTTAACATCCTTAGTAAATGGTCCCTTTTTTTGGATGAGGTAGCTTGTGGGCTCAGTAGCTGAGAATCTTGTCACTGTGCCTGAGCACTGTTGAGTGGAAGTGGGTGGTTTAAAGTATCCCTTCCTGGCTTTATCCCAGTCAATACTCCCTAGTGGCTCAGTTGTTACTTTCATTTGTAGCTTCTTTCCAGCAGAGATTGCTAATGTTACCTCAATACTTTAAAATATTTATGATTTCATCAATGGAGGGGAAGATACCCCACTAACGCTGATCACAAAACTTTCATAAATTTCATCTGTGTATTTGTATTTTTCCCATCTAGACCTGTGATTTCATCAGAAAGGAACTTCCAATATGGAATCTCCCTCCAATGATGTGTATCAACAATAATTCTATAACATGTTCTTTGTGGGTTGCCTGGAACAACAATGGGTTAAGAAGCTTTCCCAGTCTCACACAGTATGTCAAAGGCTAGACTTCAATCCAGGTGTGTTGACTTCAAGGCTGTCACTCTATTCACTTCTAACTCTCATATACAGTTTTCATGAATTACTGTGGCCAGTAACATAACAAAAATTATTACCCGGAAGTCAACTATGTGCTAAATTTAGTAAGGCTGGTCATCAGATGATGGAAGGAGCTGATTGGCTAGACCCACACTCAAAGCCTTTTTGTTAGTAACTGTCAGAACTTAACTCCTCTGACTGAATTTAAATTATGGGGTTAGACTACGAAACCCCAGACAGCAAAAATGATGCAAAATTTTATTTACATTCACTCTTTAAATTTAGTTTGCACATAAATTTGTAGACCTGAATTTGGGAATTGTTCAGCAAATCTCCATTCAGTCTCACTTCTTACACTGCCAATATTTTCTCTGATGTATGTTATTTCAGGGAGCTAGAAAAAAAAATTCCTACTTTCTCAGAACCTCGTAATAGCATCCAAGCATAGCTCTACCCTAAATTAATCTTTTAGCTGTATATGAATAACTTTAGAAAAGTCATGCATTGGTCCATAATCTCTATATCCTCTATTAAAAACAATATGCTCCACAGATCATAAACACACATATACAAATACCCAAACCAAACAAAATCCCTAGAGGGACTTTTTTTTTTCTCTAGAAATACTTGCATAAGTGGCAGAACAGAGCTAATGTATAACATCATCCTTTGTGTTGAACAGTAGGCAAATGAGAAGAGAAGGAATGAAGTAAGTCTGTGGGTGTCTTTGTTGAATATCAGTCTCAAAGAAATTGCAAGATAGCCAGCTGCTCTTACAAATGCTCTATGACATGGATGAGTACACAACCATGTGAAGAAGGAAAGAAAGAAAAAAAACCTTTCCTTTTCTCCTCTTTCAAATTAAACGTTGCTTTATGAACAACCAAAATGCCTTCTTACAAGGTAAGGTCTGCTGTCATAACCCTTCCAATTAGATAATTTAAAGAAGATAATGTCAATTTAAAAAAATGTTTACTAGTAAGCTCATTGAGAAAAGTAGTTCTAATCAATTTTTGCAACACTGGTAGGTTATCAGTAACTTTACCGGTAAATATATGATGTGCGTGTGTGTGTGTGTATTTAAAGTAAAATTCATTCAATGTTCAATAAGGTACAGAAGAAACATTACTCTGAAAAGCGCATGTCAATCAACTATTCTATTGTTCCTGTGATTTCCCAGACTAAAAACATCATTCTTTGTCCATCGTTCCTCAATAAGTATTCTCCTTGAGTGAAGGAACTGCCTTGCTTTTGTATTTATATTCCTAGAGATTTACACAGTGGTTTTTTTCATCCATTTATTCCTCTATGACAATCCTTCAATACTTGAATACAACTATATTATGCCCCACCCCATCCCCAATTTTCATGGTCAATTCTCCAGGCAAAACATTCCCAGTTCTTTCAGCTGAAATTTGTGTGACGTGAACTCAAGCCCTTCTGGATATAGTCCCATTTATCACTGTCTTTCTAAAACTGGAACATCTAGAACTGAAAACAATTCTCTGGATAAAGTTTGTTGAGGTTAGAGTATAGCGAGCTTGGCTAGAAAAAGTTTCTCTTTTAAGCTGCCAAACACTAAATGGCTGATTTCAAATTGGCTTGTTTTTATATAAGCCCCACAAGGCATAACTGAGCAACTTCAACCAATTCTAATATACTTTATATGTAATGTCTCATTTCATCCAATTGCTGAAGGCATTCTATTCCTTCCCAGCTTGATTACCTGGGTTAACACAGGGCTGTTGTAAGGCTGAAGTGGGATAACATATGTAAAGCTGTTTATAGAGCTTTGTAATCCTTAAAGTCCTATATAAATGTCCTATATATAAAGTCCTATTATTATAATTGTTGGTTGTTCACACTTAGATCGATGCCTTTGATTGATTGATTCAATAGAGTTGTATAGACCTTACTTATGCTTCAGTTCATACCTCTGATAGATTTAATTGCAGAGTCTCTAGGCCTTCTATTATTTTTGAGGTAGGGGGTATGGAACTCCCCTTATACATGCAATTTATAGAAAACGACCATTTCATCATTTAAATAAAAAATAAAGAGACTGAGCTTTCAAAAATTTGTCCTTTTTGTGAGTAGATAAATTATATTCTCTCTGCCTTTGTCTCTGTCTCTCTCTCTCTTTGTATATATGTATATATGAAGGCTATCAAAAATGGAGTAAAACTTACACCAACCAAAAAGAAGAGAGTCAGTGAATAAGCCCACTTGCAGAGTTTAGAGTGCCTGTAATCGGACATATTTCCCACTGAACAGTCATTAAGTTTCTGCTGTTAACCTCTGGCAGGTACAGCTGGAGAGCTTTCACATGTATGTAACTTATGCCAAAGGCCACCCACCTAACTGTACAATATATACTATACACCTACGGAAATCTTTTGGTGTCATTTTATGTATGTGTCTTTAAAGACTTAAGTTAAAGTACTACAATTTGGTGACTCATTGGAAGGTCTTATTTTCTCAAAATTGCCTAGTTCTTTTTTCAAGTGAATTTTTTTTTAAATGAAGCAGCTATTGATGTTGAGTGACAGAGAATGGAATTTGAAACTCACATGGAGTTAACTAGCTGACATAGGAAAAAATTAAATACATGCACATAATGTAAAGAAGATGTTAGTGTTATCTTGTTTTGCCTTAGTGGCCATTAATTGGGATTCTCTATTGTTCAGCTAAAATTATTCTCAAAAAAATAACTGGGCTTGTGCTTTTGTGTGTTCCTAATAGCACGGTGATTTTATTAGCATTTGTTTGAATGCAAATACTTAATTCTAGTAAAATTTGCTCATCCTTCATAGGTATTAAATGTGTGCCTCCAAATTCCAAAGAAAATCACTGCATTAGGTTATCAAAAAGTACATCCTTACCATGAAAGATTTTAGACTGCTTTCCCATTTGGTGTTTCAGGACTTAGATTTCTTATTAGAAGGATTAAGTAATACCTTAAGAACTTTTTATAGCCTTTGGAGAAAATTTTTTTCTATAAACATAAAACACTGTTAATATCTACAGCCAGGGTCTGCCATAGATAAATTGGGTACCCAGGGACATATTACCAGTGCCAGATCACAGAACAAAGTGATTTGTATACATTATTATTATTAATAATAATAATGACAGCTAACATCTATATCCCACTTTAAGGTTTGCAGAAAGCTTTACAAATATCTCATTTTATCCTCAACAGACTAATGAGGTAGGTGCTATTACTATCCCATTTTATAGAAGAGGAAACTGAGGCACACCAAGGTTAAGAGGTTGAATGACTTGTCTAGGGAAAAATGTCCAAGCCAGTAAGGGACTGAAAAAGATTTGAACTTTCTTTCAAACTTCTATCCAGTGCTCTATTCACTATGTTGCTTAGCTGTCACATTTTATTAGATCAAGAAGAAGGTGAAATGATGCAAGTGAAGAAATTCCAAATATTGGGAAGGGGAGGGAAAGGGAACAAGTATTTTTAAATGCCCACTATGTGCCAGCCACTGTGCATTTTACAAATATCTCATCTGATTCTCACAACAATCTTGGGAGGTAGGTGTTATTTTATTCCCAATATACAGTTGAGGAAACTGAGACAATCAGAAGTTAAGTGACTTATCTAAGGTCACATTGCTGGTAAGTGTCTGAACTCAGTTTTCCTGTTACCAGGCCAGGTGTTCTATCCACTGTGCTGCCTATGTGGTAATATTTCAGGCATAATTTTATCTATGTTCTTAACCTTATATCATGCAGGTGTCCTCCAGAGAGTGAGACACAGCAGAGCCTAATGGATGGAAGGAGGGTTGACCTAGGAATCAGGAATACTGAGGTTTAAGCTCTGCTTCCTGCACACACTGACAGTGAGCATGTATAAATCACTTGACCTTTCAATGCCCCGGGCAACTCCCTAAGACTCCAAATCCTACAGGAATTACTGATCTACATTAGTGGAATTCTTATAGAAGGATTTCCCTATATTTTGTTATTTGTTTGTTGTCTGTCCAACCCTATTTGGGGTTTTCTTGGCAAAGATACTGGAGTGATTTGCCATTTCCTTCTCCAGTTCATTTACAGATGAGGAAACTGAAACAGAGTTAAGTGACTTACCCAGGCTCACATAGGTAGTGAGAATCTGAGGCCAGATTTGAACTCAGGAAGATAAATCTTCCTGACTCCTGGCTTGGTACTCTATCCACTGTCCCACCTAGCTGCCCATTTCTCCCCCGACTTTCTCAAAAAAGTACCCACCAGGTCTGCCCAGCTCTGTCTCAATAATGCCAACTTGAAGGTTCATCTTAAGACATAATTCAGAGCCTAGTCACTTATGGTTAGAGAGGGTGGGATCTCTAATTATAAGAGGTGGCAATAGATTGTTTATAAATCATGATTTTAAAACCAAAATTATTGAATGTTTTCGCCTAGTGATAAGCTCAAGTATTGCATGAATTTCCTTCCCCCTAGTTTTCCACTATGGCTCTGTCTCCCCTAAACCTTTCCACCACTTGTTATAGGCAAACGGTAAATATAAAGGAATCAAATATCCACCTCTAGATTCATTTAGAAAGATCCAATCTGCTGTTTCCTTAATGTATTTTCTAATCCTTCCTACTGATCAGATCCAGATAAGAATTTAACTAGTTCTTCCTCTCTTCTTCTCCCCAACCCTAACTCTTTTATCCGTACCTTTCTTAGGAACTAGCCTAACCTATTTAGCAAACGGGGTAATTGACTAACTTTACATAGTTTGGGGGGGCGGGGGTAAGTCTTAATATTATTCCAATTACTTTTCAGGTATAGTAAGGAAGCTGCCTCTTACTGACTCCATTTACACATTAAGTGCCACTCGCTGAGTTTGGTAACTTTTGCCTTGATCCATCACCTGGGAAATGGAACAAGCTTTCCTGCCTTTACATTATTAAAACAAAGGTCAAACATTAGAAGATGTTTTTTTGATTTAGATGATGGCTTCACTTGCATATGCGAAACCAATTCACTTCCATTCTTATACTGTTTGTCCTTCATTCTTGAAGAGGACCATGTCATCAGCAAATTCATGCCATGACTTGCAAGTGAATTGGAATTAAGTGAGAGAGGGCTATGTAAAGTCATCAGCCTCATTTTCTCCTCCAGAGCCTTCTGGGTCCAGGGGCAAGAAAACACACAAAGGGGAGCCACAAGGGGGTGGAAGTGGGGCAAGAAGAAGGTACCTGGCTAGGGAGCATGGTGGAGAAGTCAAAGAAGTCCAAAATGAGTGTAGTAAGGTGGGAAATAAGATGTCTGAGAAGGCGTTTCAGCTTATGGCTCTACCCTCTAATTACAGAGGCAGAGGGTACTGATAAGGTGTGAGTTACAAGGCTGATTGGATTTTGCAAGATGGTAAGATTTCCCAGTGATTAGTTTACTGGGGGCAAAGTGGAGAATTCAAAGATGCCCCAAATGAGCCTCAGCTGGAGAGATAAATCAAAGAAGGACCAGAGCTCTCTTCTTCACAATAGTGGCTGTTGTTCTAGTCTACTGACTCAGTAATATGTCATGAAAGTGCTTATGCCCTTGACCATTTTCCTACTTAAATTAAACTTGTGCTTGTTTAACAGCTGGAGAGGGAATTTCTTGGAGGGAAGACGAAAACTCTCACTCTGCTCCATCCCTTTGACCAGAATAAGACCTTGCAAACTTCAAAAGGTCTGGATGATTTTATACTTCCTATTTGTGTTCTAGAAGCATCTCTGAAAGAGCTGATGGCAGTGTCTGCATAGGGAGGCAAGGAAGACAAAGTCAATCCATGGAGGAAAGGGAGCTTCAGGAATCTACAAGGAACTAGTGGAAAACAATACCATACATAAAGTAGACTGGCTTTCTGTCTTTTGTTCTTTGTTCTCAAAGAGAAGCAATAACACCAAGAGGGTGGTGTCTTGACCCATGAGTGAACTGGATTTAAGTGAGGATTTAAGCTTTTGCAAAGTCATCAGTCTAGTTCTCTCCTCTAGGGTCTAGTGGCAAGACAAAAGTCAAGAAGACTGGCAATGGTCCAGCAAGTAGACTTGCTGAGGGCTCCCTGAAGAGGAAAAGAGGACTTCTAGGAGCTGTTGAAAAAGTCCTTAATCACTTAGGATATTCTGAAGTGGATTGGGGAGGGAGGACACAGGAACCCTGGCTAGAATCTAGATTACTTTTTTATTTATATAGGAAAGGAGATATAGTACCAGTTTATTCACTTGACAGTTTTCCATTTTCGTAGTATGCACTTATAGAGTTTTAGAGTTGAAAGAAACATTAGGATCCAATCTCCTCATTTTAAAGATAAGGAAATGATTTTAGTTTTTAAAATCCTGGGATTTTACCAGGGATGTTAAATGGCTTTTATTCACTGAGCCAGTAGCCTGAGCCAGGTCTGGAATTGGAGGCCTACTGATTTCTAATCAGTATTCTTGTTGTCTGCACCATATTATTCATGACAGTTTGGTGTGATGCTTTGTGATAAAGTAAAGAGGTCTGACCTTGACATCAAGAGAAGCTGGAATTCAAATCCTGCCTTAGAACTCACTACTTATGTGAGTAGCTACTTTGCCTTTCTCAGACTCAGTTTATTCATCTGAAAAATATGTATAATACCTACCTTACAGGGTTGTAATAAGGATTAAGTAAGAGAATATATGTAAAATACTACAGAAATATTGGCTGTTGTTCATGACATGTTTTAGTAATGTTAATAAGAATTTATAATGATCACAATAATTAACAAATTAAATAAAAGTTTTAAATGACTTGTTTTAGTTCTCCTCCATTAAGGTCCTGTTAAGCTAGAAAAGCTTCATGAACAGTACTGATGAGGACCAGCCTAGCTAAGTTTAGAAAAGTTCACTGCTTAGATGAGTAATGAATTTTCATGGTCACAATCATCCCCAAAGATGTTCTTTTACTAAACCATCTTCATGAAGAGTGAAAGTATCCACCCAGAGAAAGTTGCAGATATTTGAAGTATTTCAATCATTAGGAATACCTTTGAGTATTCCTAAAGATTATGTTAATTGGTCATAATTTAAGTAAAAAATCTATTACTCTTTCTATGATTCCTTCTGTCTTCATAGTCTGCTTTGATTGAGCTAAAGTGAATAATCAATGATTGCTGGTTTGGTGCCTGTACTAAAACAGCAGCTCCAAAATTTTTAACTGGAAGAACATTGGGCTGAGGAGTTAATGCTATTCTTATGTTCAAGTGACTTTGACAATTAATTCCAATAAATCTGGCAGAAGGTCTCTGAACTTAGTCAATAGTGTAATCTCAAAGTCTTGTACAGTGCATAAGAGTTGTGGAGGAAATTGAGATTTCAAGGGCAAGCTTTCATAGTAACCACATAGGGGGAACAGATGGGTTTTTAAGGCAGAAGCATGGGGACTCTGCTTCATTAAAAAAGGAAATAAATACAATGAATTAAATAGTAAATCAATCACGATAGCAGGTACATTAGCATTTTTATGACCTCCAAGGAACTCCAACAGGAGGAAACAAGCAATACATTGCTAAGGTGTGGGTACAAACTACCTTGAACTGTATAACAAAAATTATACGACTGAAAGAAGAAATTCCTTGGGAATTTCCCTTCAACAAGTGACTCTGTAGCCTTTGGTACAGACTCAGACCCAGCTCAATGGTTTGTTTGGCCATTGTATCCGGACTCATTTATTACGGCTCAGTGGTCCAGGCAACAGCTTAATAACTTAAAGCAACATGTTCCAATTTCAGACTTGCCAATGACTTTGTCCGGCCCTGGACAAACCACTCAACTCTTACAGAAATGATTTCCCAGGGTAGTTATTTAGATATTTACTGTTGTTTCTAATCATAAAAATACCTCTCAAGGACCTAAAATGTAACAAAATAAAACATAACAAGCAAATATGCAACAAAACCAGAAGAATAAATGGCGGGGGGGGTGAGTAGAGAGGAGGAATATCTCTGTTGACTTTTCAAAATATTTCCAAGCTCTAAATATAAACTTATTTGTTACTTAAATAATATCACTTTTCTTTCTTTAAGACCTCACAAGGTTGTAGATGAAAAGAGAAAGATTTTCTGGTTTCACTGAGGTTTCTGTCAATGTCTATATCCACTATTAAAGTGTCATTTCTTTTTCCATGTTTTTTTACAACCACTCATGAATTACTGTGAATGCCTTTTCATATACCAGAAGTCCACCTCTCTGATCAGTCTGCAGGACAGAACACAAATATATTGGTGCAATGGTTTTAGAGAAAGGATAACCAGGAGTAAAGGGAAAAACACAAATGACCTCTCAAAGTACTCTGTAATCTGATCTGTTACGGCAGGACTTTGGAAGAAATATACCTCCTGAATTCTAACATACATTTCAGGGTAGAGTAAGAGAAGAGAAGTGAGTGGGAAGAAAAGAAGGAGCGCTGAAAAAAGAAGATTAGGATGGCTATAAATCAGAAAAGTAGAAAGCCAAATAATCATAGGATCCAATGTCAGGTTCAGACTTCCAAAACGGCCTATCCACATATTCTACTACTGGCAGGGTTGTTTCAGCTAAATTTGCATGGGCTGAAACAAGCATAATTACACTCCTAACGATTGTCCTTAGGTCACCTGGTAAAAGGGAACTAACTAGATTTGCAGAATGGGGTAATTTTTGCCTTAAAACGAAATAGTTGGCCAAAAGGAGAGAAAGAATCATGACCCTTTCTTTGAACACGCTCATCTTAACTCTCTTGACTCAGGAGAATTTTCAAAAATACAGAATATACCAAAGTATAAAAACTAACTAGCAAAAACATAAAATCTTCCTCCTTTGATAAATATAGACATGGTAATTCTGATGTAAGGAGTTTTAGGGAATTGATTACATGTGTTTAAACCTATTTTAGTTATTTCTGTGGAAAGCAATTCTATAAACCCTTAATTTGTGTGTGTGTGTGTGTGTGTGTGTGTGTGTGTGTGTGTGTGTTTAACATTCACAGGTTTTCCTAGAAGAGGTAAGGATTACATCCCTGAATGGTTAATTTCAGATAATGTCCCTCACTGGTTAATTTTGAAGAGTATTTTACTTACAATTGTGACTCTCTTTTCCCTCTAGGATAAAATACAAACTGTGAAGCATGCAATGAAAAGGTCTCAAAGATCTACTTCTGACTTACCTGTCAAGAATTATTTCACATTGCTTGTTATCATACAGTTTACATTCCAGCTATACTACCTGTTACCTGAAATCAACGTTCCACCTATTTCCATGTCTTCACTCATGCTTTCTTTCTTTCGTTATTCCTAAAATGCACTCCTTCCTCACATCCAACTCTTAGAATCGTTATTTAAATTCCTACAAGTCTCACCTCATTTGTCACTTTCCATGTGAAGTCCTTCCTGATTTTCCCAACTGTGTGTTTGACCTGTCTCTCATTTAGAGTCCTGTGTGATATAGCCCAACTCACTTCACTTTTCTGGGCCTCAGTTTCCTCATACATAAAATGAATGGGTCAGACTAGATTTAAGTCCTTCCAGCTCTAAATCTGTGACCCTAAATAATTCTCTTCTATTCACCTGTGTAATTTTGTCATAGCATATCATAATAATTATGAGAAACATTTGCAAAAAGACCCCTATGAAGTTAATTGCAGCTTATATGTCAACATCTGTTAAGGAAGATAAGGAGGCAGAGAAAGCCTATGAAAGACTCAATTAGACTTCTAAATGACACCAACATTTATTTTATTATCTTTAATAATACTAAAAATATGGGCATGGAGGAGGATAGTGCAAAAATATATTTGAAAACATGGTTCAAGAATAGGAAATGTGAGAGGTTAAAGGCTTATGGACTGAAGAAGCTTCACACCTATATAACATGAATACTTTCTTCAAGAAGAGTGTAAGAATCTTTGGACATAATTAGCACTGAATAGAATCACACAAACACACATACAGAGAAAATTATTATGTAACAACAAGTCTTGAAAACAACCAGTTCCTGATAAGAGTCATTTCCAAATCAGCTGTCTGTATACAGTCAGACCATTAACTTTATAAAGCAAAGATAAAAATCAATACTATGCTAGAAGACAAAAATTATAAGCTTTGGAGTGCAATTGAGGCAACTCCAACATGATTCATTTAAGCAAGCCATTGATTTTTTTAAAATGGGAAATGGGTAAAATAACAAGCATTCACACAGACTATTATAATTTCCTAAAGAAGCTTAACCAATGTAAATCAATTACCACACCAAGGAGACAAAAAGAGCCTAGAAACTTCTGCAGCCTAAAAACACTTGACTTTCTTGCCAAGCGGAAGACACAGTAGCCAAAGGTAGTGAAAACATAGAGTATAAATTCATTTCTAATACCTAATGGAATAGATTGTGGGAGACTATGAGAAGTATCACTTCAAAAACAGTGAGAAGCAGAGAAAGTAAAAACGAGGTTATAGAAAACACTGAGTTAAGGGTTTAGCCATTGAGCAAGACTATCCTAAGTGTATTTAAGGATGAAACTAAAAGCACAACAAACATGTGAAAAGTGGTAAATATCTGTTAAGATTTCTCTTTTCTCCATTGATGATGAGAGAGCCACCAGAATTTAGACTCTAATATCACAGTCTCTGGTGTGCTACATGAGCTACATGACCCCCACATGGGGTCATGAAAAATCTGGCAGCAGTAAAAGATTTCTGAATGCTCAGCAACCAAAAATTAATTAAAAATCAAATGTGTAATGAATTCAAAGTGTTTCTGGTAATGCTTGCCTGTTATATCTTACAACTTCACTACAGCTTTGGTTCTGAATACAAAGCATGCACACTGCACTGCATATATCCTCAGACCACGCAAAACCAACAAATCCTGCTGAAATTGGAAAGGGGAAAGGGGTCTCCAGTAAAAAATATTTAAGAAGCCCTGGTCTAGGCCAAACATACACAAAAGAGGTTCCCGTAGGAAGTGAAAAATATTGAGTGATTGAGTATCAATGTATCTGAAGGGACAGAAAGTGAATGTTTTTAGAGAAAAATATTGACCATGTTACTTAAAAAAATTTTAAGACAATTGAGGAAATAGAAGTATCTATTAGTACACATCCCTATTTTCCCAACTCCACAAAATCTCTAAGAAGAATCTATAATCACATTGAGGGTACCCTTGATGAAGGTAAAAGAAATGAATTGGATGGCTCTTCACAAATAATATTTTGCAGCAGACTTCATCTTTCCTATCACAAAAACAACTGGAGCTTACTGAGAATATAGGAATTGGTTGTTTTTATGGTTTATTGGGTGTTAAAAAAAGTTGACGCAATAAAGCAAAATGTTGCCATAAATACCCTCTTCAATAAGGTGTCTTATGTGTATGCTGAAAGTGTACATATAGCAACAACTGGATGCAGTGGTGCATCCTACCAGGGAGGCTGAGTCTGGTAGGTATCTAGAGCTTGGGAGTTCTGAGCTCCATTGCGCTATTTAGATCAGGTGCCTGCACTAAGTTCAACATCAATATGGTAAAAGGGTGTGTGTGTGTGTGTGTGTGTGTGTGTGTGTGTGTGTGTGTGTGTGTGTGTGTGTGTGTGTATGTGTGTGGGTGTGGGTGTGGGTGTGTGTAGGTGTGGGTGGGTGTGTGGGTGTGTATGAGAGAGACAGACAGACAGACAGACAGAGAGAGTTGGGGTGGGTAGGAACACAAGTTTACTTAAGAAGCAAACAGGCTCTGGACCAAAATAAGCACGTTAAAGCTCTTAGGTTAATCAGTGGTGGGACTAGGTTTGTGACTTGCCCCTGTACTTCCAATGTAAACAAGATGGGTTAGAGGGATTCCTGAAGATAGTGAATTACTCAAGATGCTACTATATAAAGGTGACATTGTACCAAATAAATCAAGCAGAGCATCCTAAAACTGTTCATGAAATTCATAAAAAACACCCTAAAATTTGATCTAAATACCCACATGGGAAAGGCAAGTGAATTAGGAATACTTTTTCAGTTTGTGATATTCCAATTTATGATATGTAGTTGGGTGAGCAGGCCTTTTCTATGTATATTTTGCAGATGGATAGTGAATCAGGCTCAGAATTTAATAAGGAAAAGAAAAAGGGAGTAGTTTAAATTTTGGATACTGAGCTTTGCTTTTATAATGACCTCAAGTTTCTTCCTGAAATTAAGGCTCATCATTGATGTTGCAATATATTTCTGGTGACACTGTACAACTAACTGTGAGGCATGGAACATCAGAGGGTCCAGAATTAAATTTGTGAAATTACCTAAAAGACAATGCAGAGGTACATTATAGGCATGAACAGGTCATAACAAATTACATTTGTTCCATGGCTATCTCTTTATTAACTGATTTGCTACCTAGAACAGAGACCATGTTTCTGGGACCTAACCATTTTATCTTTGAAACTCCTATCCCATGGCTCCATGGTAATGAATGGTGAAAATGTCTCACTAAGCTCACTATATCAGGCTGGGATGATTCCAGTCATACTTCATTTTATTCCCTAGTCAACCAGTCACCATTTGCCTTACAACCTTGACCAGAGAACATGCCCTGGAGGACTTAATCCTTTCAATTCTAGAATTTGCACTTTGTGGCTCCATTGTGCTGGTCAATGAACTGGCCTCTCCTCACAGGCAGTTCTCAAAGAAAGAAATCTAAATGGTCAAAAGACATATGACAAACTTCTCCATATCACAAATAATTAGAGAAATGAAAATTAAAACAAACTCAGAGATTCTACTTTACACTCAGATCATATTGCTAAAAATGGCACTTTTTTGCGGGGGTGGGTATGTAGAAAAACAGGCACATTAATACGTTATTTTTTAATCTTTTATTTATTTATTTTTAGTTTTCAACATTCATTTCCACAAGACTTTGAGTTACAAATTTTCTCCCCATCTTTCCCCCCCCCACCCCAAGATAGTGAGCCTACTGAATACCCTTTCCCCCAATCTGTTCTCTCTTATAGCCTCCCCCATTCCCCCCTAACTTTCTAGTAGGGCAAGATGGATTTCTATACCCCAGTGCCTGTATATGTTACTTTCCAGTTGCATGTAAAAAAAATTATCTTACATTTGTTTTTAAAACTTTGATTCCAGATTCTTTCCCTTCTTCCCACCTCACCTACCCCCACTGCAAACACAAGCAATTCAATACAGGTTGTACATGTATAGTTACACAAAACATTCCCATAGTAGTCATATTGTGAAAGACTAACTACATTTCCCTCCATCCTATCCTGCCTCTCATTTATTCTATTTTCTACTTTGACCCTATCCCTTTTCAAAAGTTTTGCTTCTACCTACCCTCTCCCCCAATCTACCCTCCCTTCTATCATCCCCCTTCTCACCCCTTTCCCCCCTACTTTCCTGTAGGTAACATACCCAATTGAGTGTATGTTATTCCCTCCTTAAGCCAAATTCAATGAGAGTAATGTTGATCCATTCCCTTTCACTTTCATGCTCTTCCCCTCCACTGTAACAGTTTTCTCTTGCCTCTTTTATATGAGATAATTTACCCTATTCTATCTCTCCTTTTTTCTTCTCATTATATTACTCTCTCACCTCTTAATTTTATTTTTTAGGTATCATCCTTTTCTATCCAACTGATCCTGTGCCCTCTATGTCAATATAGGTAGTACATGTGTACATATATATACATATGTGTACATACACATATACATACATGTATATGCCCTCTATACATATGTCTATGTATACATGTACACACATACACACACTCATATATGTATTTATACACACATACACCCTCCTCTACATACATATATATGGATGTATACGTATATATACATATATACCCTTCAACTATCCTCATACAGAGAAAAGTCTCATGAGTTACAATGATTGTTTTTCCATGTAGGAATGTAAATAGTTCAACTTTAATAAGTTCCTTATGATTTCTTTTTCCTGTTTATCTTCTCAAGCTTCTCTTACTTCTTGTATTTGAAAGTCAAATTTTCTGTTCAGCTCTGGTTTTTTCATCACGAACACTTGAAAATACTCTATTTCATTGAATGACCATATTTTGTCCTGAAGCATTTTACTCAGTTTTGCTGGGTAGGTGATTCTTGATTTTAATCCTAGCTCCTTTGATCTCTGGAATATCATATTCCAAACCCTTCGATCCCTTAATGGAAAAGCAACTAGATCTTGTGTTATCCTGACTGTGTTTCCATAATATTCAAATTGTTTCTTCCTGACTGCTTGTAATATTTTCTCCTTGACCTGAGAACTCTGGAATATGGCTATGATATTCCTAGAAATTTTCTTTTTGGGATATTTTTCAAGAGGCAATCAGTGAATTCTTTCCATTTCTATTTTACCTTCTGGTTCTACAATATCAGGGCAATTTTCCTTGAGAATTTCTTGAAGGATGATTTCTAGGCTTTTTTTTTTAATCATGGCTTTCAGGTAGTCCAATAATCTTTAAATTATCTCTTCTGGATCAATTTCCAATGTCAGGGGTTTTTTCAATGATATATTTCACATTGCCTTCTATTTTTTCATTTGTTTGGATCTGTTTTATAGTATCTTGATTTTTCATAAAGTCATTAGCTTCCATTTGCTCCAATCTAATTTTGAAGGAATTATTCTCTTCAGTGAGTTTTTGAAATTCCTTTTCCATCTGGCAAATTTAGCTTTTTAAAGCATTCTTCTCTTCATTGGCTTTTTGGGCCTCTTTTGCCATTTGAGTTAGTCTACTTTTTAAGGTATTATTTTCTTCAGTATTTTGGAGGCTGTTGACTCACTTTTCATGATTTTCTTGCATCATTCTCATTTCTCTTTCCAAATTTTCCCT
>CM053580.1:392154085-392179576 GCA_028627135.1 Pseudochirops cupreus
GTTTCTTGTTAATGATTGAGTTGCCCCATGAGTGGAAGTTTGATTCTATTGTTCCTTGTTCTGAATATTGTGGCCACTGTAGTGAAAACTGTGTGGCCATTTTCTGTGATAAGATGTAATGTTGTGAATATTATAATGTTTTGAATGTTTGTCTTGATTTGTAATGGAATAAACAGAGTGTTCACTATATTTTGTAATCCGAACTCTAAAAGCTGTTCATAGTAGCATTCTTTTGGGAATCTGCTGGTGCATGGCATTATAGCTTGTTAGCTGACTGATAGACTAAACATCCATTCTTCAATAGATCTTGTGACCTTTCACCCTTCTGCCAACATGCCTCTTGATTCTCTACAGCTTAGAATACTTCTTCCCTAAAATGTAGCAGCAAGATCTAAACACGATACATTCAATAGGCTCTGACCAGGGCAGATATATTTGATAGAATTCAAGAAATACCAAGTTTACATCTTCACCTATCACTCACACACACACACACACACACACACACACACACACACACACACACACACATAGCACACATGAGAATTCAACCCAACACAGGCCTGACTGCTTTGCCTAAAATGGCAGCTTCTGGATATTTATTATCCTCCTAGGAATGTTACTGCATGCATTCCCATTTTTTTCTGTCTCTTGACAGCTGTTTTCCAATTGATCCAGTCCCCAAAGGGTATCATGAAAAATTCCATGTGGACTCTAGTAGCAATATGTTGTGATCCTCATCCAAGTTCCAGTATATATTCTTCTTAGATGTTTGGAACAAGAAATGTTGGTAAATTCTTGCTAAAAAATGACTGCTTAAAAAAAAATAAACTGTATCTAGTGTACACACACACATACACACATTTATATATGTATGTATAAGATGCTACAAGCTCCAAATTCCTAAAGAGAAATTCCAATGGTAGTATCATTGGAATAATAATTAAGCACTTATTATGTGCTATGCCCAGTGTAAGTGCTAGGTATATAAATACAAAATTAGTGTCCCTGCCCACAGGATACTTATATTCTAATGAGGCAAAACAACACAAGAAAGGGAGCTGAAAAGAGGGGAAGGGGAGGGGGAGAAGAAGAAACTAAGAGTAGGGGCATGTTTTTGAAGTCTGTAAGTTAAGAAGGGAGTGAAGTGGGAGAGGAACAGCTTGTCTTCAGTCTCTCAGCAAAATGGAAGCCCTGAGAAAAAACTCAGTAACTCTGCTCAGAAAGAAGCAGAATCTGTAGAGGGATATTCCAGGTTGAGAAAGCCACAGGATTGGTTCGATGCTGTGAGGTGTTGAGGGACATTCCAGAAAGAGAAAGCAGCAAAGCCATAGTTTTGAAGTCCAGAGACCAGGAACAGGATAAAGAGGTTAAGCTGCTTGTCCAGAGTCATACAAAAAGTGTCAGAGACAGTATCTGAACCCACAGATCACCTAACTCCAAGTCCATTATACTTGGCACTATATCATGTTTTCTTCCTTATTTAGAAAAGGATAAAGAGGTAGATTTCGTAGAGTTCATTACATTAAAAGTTAAATGGCCTTGTTCCTTGTTATGTTTAATTTCACTTCAATTTTTGCCTCTACTAAATACAGGTGTGTGTTTATGTGTGTGTGTGTGTGTGTGTGTGTGTGTGTGTGTGTGTGTGTGTGTGTGTGTGTGTGTAGTTGAGACTACCAACTGTGGGTTATCAGACACGATTAGGGTTGATTTTTAGTTCTCAAGTAAACTATAAAAGAAGGAAAGAAAGTGAGAGATAGCAGAAAAGTCCATTTTTTCTGAACCAACTAAGTAAGTGTTTTAAGATAAAAGAGAAGAAATAAGGTAGTTAAATGGAGGGGCATGGTACAAAGAACACTGGATTTAAAGGCAGATAGTACTTCAGTTCCATGGATTTAAAACTGGGAGAGAGGATATTACAGAGAGGTCAAGCACAACTCCCTCATTTTACAGATGAGAACATCGAAAACCCCTTCCACCTCCCCTTTACTGTCAAGGGCAATACCATCCTCCTAGTCTTCTAGGCTCACAATCTAGTGGATTCCTCACTATCTCTCACCCTCTATATCCAATCTGTTGCCAAGGCCTATCACCTTTCACCTCTGCAACATATCTCAATATGGCCCCTCCTCTCCTGCTGGCTCTCATTACCTTATCCCTGGACTACTGCAATGGCCTACTAGTGGGTCTGCCTGCCTCAAGTCTCCCCTCACTCCCATACCTCCCCCATTGATTCACCAAAGTGATTTTCCTGAAACACAGGTTTGAACATGGCACCCATCCCTACTTTCCCTCCCCACATCCCCTCTCCCCCACCTCCACCCTCTATCCAGCACATACTCAGTATACTCTGGTGGCTCCCTATCACTTGCAGGACCAAATAAAATATCTTCTATTTGATGTTCAAAGTCTTTTAAAACCTAGCCCCATCTTATTTTTCCACTCTTTTAACACCTTACTCTATACCACATAATCTTTGATCCAGGGACACTGCTCTTCTTGCTGTTCCACAAACAAGACATTCCTTCTCTTAGCTCTGGACAATTCCTCTGTTGGTCCTCCATGCCTGCAGTGCCCTCCCTCCTCAACTTCACCTCCCTGGCTTCCTTAAAGTCTCAAGTAAAATTCCATCTCTAACCAGAAGCCTTTCCTAATCCCTTTTAATTCTAGTGCCTCCCCCTGTTGATCATTTCCTAGTTAAACTGTATATAACTTGTTTGTCCATATTTGTTCAACTGTCTCCCCAGCAGACTGTGTGCTCCTTGAAGCCAGGCTTGTCTTTTGCTTGTTTTTGTGCTTAGCACAGTGCCTGGCACGTATTAGGTATTTACTGACTGACTGGCCCAGACTTCTTACGTGACTTGCCCAAGATTATAGTTAATAAAGAGCAGAGCTAGGATTCCAAATGGGTTCTCGGACTCCACATCCAGCACTTTTTTCACTGTACTGTGCCGCCCCCCAAATTCAAGCTTCTTTTGCTTAATAACCTGGACAAGTTACAGTCTCTGAGCCTTAGTTTGTCTGCTTTTTTTCCCCCATAGGTGATGCTGAGCTCAATATGTGGCGTCAAGCAGTCCCAAGTTCAAATCTGATATCAGACACCAGCTATGTGACCCTGAGGCAAGTCATTTAGCCACTGTCTGCCTCAGTTTCCTCATCTATAAAATGAGAACCAAATAGCATCTACCCGCAGGGTAGTTGTGAGGACAAAGTAAGATAATATTTGTATAAGTGCTTTGCAAACCTTAAAGCACCATGCCATTAAAATTAATGTTATCATTAAGTGGTTGCACCAGATGGTCTCTATGAGCCCTCCTGTCTCTGAATTCTATGGCTTTATTCAATTTGTTGATTGGTTGGTTGATTGAACTTAACACGTTTATAAAACATTTACTGTACTATGCACAAGAGACTGTGCTCTCTTTGACTGGTACATAGATACTCTGAAAGTCTAGGGATACAATGTAGAAAATTGATACTGTTCCTACCCTCAAGCATCTCACTAGAAAGATGTGATTCATATAACACAAGGGAGAATATGGTGGGCACAAATGGCAGATACAAAGTACTCTAGGAGGACTGGGGGGGAGGGAGAGGGAAAGAGGGAGGGAGGGGGAGAAGGAGACTGAAAGGGAGAGGGAGAGCACCTTGAAGGAAGAAGATTTCAGCAGGTCAGGGTGATGATACATTCATTCCAAATTTGAGGCAGAGCCTGTATGAATGCATCATAATGGGAAAGTAAAGATGAAGAGTAGGTGATCAGGTAAAGATAAGTTTGGTTGGAATGGAGGGTACCCAAAAAAGAAATAGAATGAGGTAAGTCTGGGGAGGCAGTTTGAAGCCAGGTGGTGAAAAGACTTAAGCTGCAAGCAAAAGATTTTATATTTTATCCTGGGGCAATAGGGAGCCACTGAAGGTTTATGAGCAGGGAGTGATATGGTCAGACTCAGACATGAAGATTTTCTCTTAAGCTGTGTGGAGGATTCTCTGGAGACTAAGAAAAACAGCCCTAATATAAACCTTTATTTGGTAAACACACACCACCTAGGGGGGAAAAAAGAAGATTCCAGAATATATGTTTTCTTCTGGAGCAGAAGTCTATAGTTGAATTAAGTGGAGCTTTGGCAGGGAAGTAAAAGTCCATGCTTTCTTCATTGAGATGGAGTAGCACAATCATTTTGCAGCCCAGAAAACCAGAGGGCTGAAAGGCAGGCCCTGATTTCAGGTAAGCTCATCTTTCTTGTTCAGAAAAAAGAATGAGTTTACTCTTCCTCATGACTAATGCCCAGGGTGAGACAGGGTGATAACATTAGATTATTAGAGATTAGAGGTTCAAAGGATCAGAGACTCAGAGCTGGAAGGGACCTTAGAGGCCATCAACTCCAAAGACCTCATGTTTTAGATGAGGAAACTTAGGTATGGAGAGGTTGAGACTTACTCCCAAGTGTAATTACCTACTAAAACCTAGCTTGACTGTACAATTGGCTCTGAAACTCTGGTAAGCCTCCAGAAAGCACTAGAAACACTGAAGTCAGTCACCCACTCAATGGACAAGCACTGAAAATACAAATAAAAGACAGCTCCTGCCTTCAAGTAGCTTATATTCTAATGAGGGAAGAGACCACATATAAAAGGAAGCCGGAGGGGAGAAGTGTAACTATCAACCGCTGCCAGTAAAGCTCTTATCCCTTTTACTTGCACATAGGTCCAATTTCTACCAGATGATGATAACATTTTTAAAAAATCAGGTATGATTTCGACTAGATGGTCTCTGAGGTCCTTTCTAATAATAACTGAATTATGATTAGAAGGGACCTCAGTGACCATCTAGTCAAAATCATATCTGAACAAGAATCTCCTTTACAGTGTGCACCCATCCTCTACTAGAAGGAACCCATCAACTTCTGAGTTCTAAGAGTTATAAATTTTTTTCTTATATTGAATATAAATCCTTATGAGTCTCTAAGAAATGTTTATTAACATGTTTTGCCTTTGATTTTTGCTGTTTTTCCCCTTTTGAAATAGTATCAGAAGAGCTAAGTAATAACATAGGATAGCATAATAAATGTTTTATTTAAATTCTGTATTCAAGTTAGATATGATTTAATAAAAATGTTGTATGTGTATAGAATTCTGAATTTTACAAAATTCTTTTAAGTATCTGCATTTGATTCTTACAGCTAATTTTTATATTCTTTAAAGTAGATAGGAGATTTATCATCATTATCTTCTTCTTCATCACCACCACCACTATCATTTTTGTTTTTCTGCTTTTTTGGAGGAGGAAAGATAGGGCAATTGGGGTTAAATGACTTGCCCAAGGTCACAGGGCTAGTTTTTGTGTTAAGTATATGAGGCCAGATTTGAACTCAGGTCCTCCTGATTCCAGGGTGGGAATTCACTATGCTGCCTAGCCACCCCTCCATCACCATTTTCTAGATGAGAAAGATGAGGATCACAGTGCTTAAGTGATATGATTAAAGTCACAGGACTCATTAGTGGCAAAAAAAAGAACTCAAACTCAAGTGTTCTGGCCCTTAGTCTAACATTCTTTCTACTACACTGAGCTGGCCCAGGGGCCCATGGAGATAAACTTGGTACCTTTCTCACAAAACTTCAACTGTTATCAAACACTGCTTAATCTAATCCTGCTTCTATCTTCAGACTTGAATAGACCTAATTCACACTGGGTTTTTCTTGGAACCAAGTCCTCCAGGGGCCTGTCCTTTCTTATATTCCCAATCAGCTTTCTGAGCACTGGGAGTTCAAGTACCTCTTTCTTCAAAATGAAAACAGAAGGCAAGAGAGAAAAGCAGGAAATGTTTTAGTGACCGCTAGTATTAAAACCCTACAATTTTATTTATCCAAACCATGGTTCATTTCCAGCTACAGTTTTTTACAGAGTTTCTTTTATCCCCCCTATTTAAGAACTTTGCTTCTTCCTTTCTGATCAGTAGCTTGAACATTAAATACAGAGTTTGTTAACTCATTAAACCACAAGTTCTTAATCTAGGTTCCACGGACAGATTTTAGGGAGGTCTGTGGACTCAGAAAAACAAAACAAAACACATCCTTATTTTCACTTAACTTCTAATTGAAATTTGGCACTTTCTTCAATTAGTAACTTTAAAAAAATATATTCTTTTGAGAAAGAAGCTATAGGCTTTATAAAGGAGTAAATTATAGAAAAAGATTAAGAACCCCTCTAAAACAATGGCTAGTTCCCTTTCAGTGTTTCTAATTACACTGAATCAACACTCTTTAGCACCAGATTTTTTCCATTATAATCCAACTTTACCAGAATATCTTTTAAAATATATCAAAATAGGGGCAGGTAGGTGGCACAGTGAACAGAGCACTGGCCCTGGAGTCAGGAGGACCTGAATTCAAATACAGCTTCAGACACCTAACATTTACTAGCCGTGTGACCTTGGTCAGGTCGCTTAACCCCAATTGCCTTGCCTTCCCCCCTCCAAAAAAAAAAAGAAAACATATCAAGATAGAACATAATAAGGGTTTTCAAAAAGATTTATTCTATTATTTAAAGTACAGAATCCTCTTCATCATTAAAAAAAGATGCACTTAAGCTTGCCTTTCTAAGTCACTATCCTCTGTGTTGTTTTAGGTGAATTACAAAGATGTTGCCCTTGCTCCCTGTAGTGCCTATGGAATATTTACAGTGCCAACAGTGACTGTAAATATGCTGGCATAGTTCTCAATCATAAAATATAACATATAGAAGACAGAAGCAAAACATTTATTCAGATACCAGAAAACCGAATTCCAACATCAGAGAGTAAAATCCATCATAGTAACGAAGAAGTTAATGCAAGATAGCACAGCAGAGAGTCACACCATCCTTTAGCCTTCCCACAAACACTCACAAACCTGTCACAGCAGGAGGCAAATACTCCTGAGTCTAGCTGTCTCCCTGGGTGTGTCCTCTCTCTCTCCCACAGTCTCTCTGGCTCTGGCTCCCAGCTTCCGGTGGGCTCTGCTCTACCCTTCAGCAAGCTGCTCCCACCACAGGCTTCATGTGACTACATTTGGTCTATTAGGCGGCAGCGAAGATCTTCAAATTTATCATTACACTCCCTTCTCCCACTGGTGAGCTCCTCCATTTGGTGGTGGGACCTGGGTCAGCCAGTCTTCATTTCTCCTCCTGACTCTACTTAGGACTTCCTGGAATTCAAACTCATGTACCCATCCCCATCCCTCATCCCTTCAGCCCTTTGTATATATGTGTTATTTTGACCCATTAGAATGCATGTTCCTTGAGAATGGGGTTCTATTTGGCTTGTATTCCTATCCCCAGAACTTAGGATAGTGCCTAACACATCATAAGAGCTTAACAATTACTTGTTTACTTTCTTCCTCCTTCCTCACAAAATCAAACGATCTTGGTTTTTCATGGGTTTTTTTTTGGGGGGGGTGGGGAAGGCAGGGCAGTTGGGGTTAAGTGACTTGCCCAAGGTCACACAGCTAGTAAGTATTAAGTATCTGAGGCTGGATGTGAACTCAGGTCCTCCTGACTCCAGGGCCCGTGCTCTATTCACTGCACCACCTAACTGCCCCCAATATCAAATAGTCTTAAGACAGGCCTTGCTACAGCCATCAAGTGAATGAGCACAGAGAATATAGATTATAGGTAAATGAATATAGTGTATAATACAGATTATGGGTCAGACTGAATATATTTTTGAGAGGGATATTAGGAACTATCAGAGTAAATAAAAGTAGGGAACTGGTACTAGGGAAAATGATAGCTTTCATTACATACAAAATAAAATTCAGACTCCTTAGACATGCTTAGCCCAGTATCTGTTAGATAGTTAGAACTTAATCAAAGCTAGCTAACTGATTGGCATTCAGCGTCCTTTTTAAACTGGCTGTAAACAAATGTTCCAGTCTTATCTTCCCTGTCTTCTTACATTGACCTCATACTGCACAGAAACCAGTCTATTCAACAATCCTTAAATACTCTAGATGTATTCCCATGCCTAGGCCTTTGCTCATGCTGTTTTCCTCCCGAAAATCTTTTCCCTCTTCTTGCCACTTATCTTATCTTTCCTTTGAAGCCCAACTCAAGGCCCAATCTCAGAAGCTGGACAAAGAGTGAGGACACCTTAGTTAAAGGTCCATCTGGGCTAGTAGCTAGTTGTGTGAGTTTGGAAAATCACTCAATTTTTTTGGGTCATAGTTATCTGTAAAAGGAGGGGATGTTCTAGATGCCTTTTTTTTTTTTTTGCTTTTTGGAGGACAATTGGGGTTAAGTGACTTGCCCAAAGTCACACGGCTAGTAAGTGTGTCAACCATCTGATGCCAAATTTGAGTCCTCCTGACTCCAGGGCTGGTGCTCTATTCACTGAGCCACCCAGCAGCCCCTAGTTGACTTCTAACATCACTTCTGACACTTAATCAATTATTTCCATTTCAAGCTTTCCCTACATGTAGAGTTGTATGTATAATATATATAACCCTGTTCATAAATATCCTACTTGGAGCAAAAAATTGTTGGGGAGAGAACTTTGACAGGAGTTTTCATTGCCTCAGATAGATCATCCATCTCTCTGCCCCATGAGAGTTGAGAGGGGAACCAAAAAGAAGGTCACCATGATGATAGGTCCATGGGGGTGGTAGCTGTTCTATAGAAAGGGACCTTGGTGGTAGTGATTGTCCATATGAGCACCATGGACGCTGGAACCTAAGAATGACAGTTTTGGTAGTAGCAGCAAAGAAATATAGAGGCCCGTGGAGAGAAACCAGGGGAAAATAGTTGCCATGAAGAGGAAGTCAATTTATGCTGAGTTGTTGGCATTCTGGGGCAATGCCCTGTCACCCATTGCTAGTCCAATTCCCCAGTCCTCTAGCCTTTGGTACTTAGGTGCTATCTCTAAATTCCTGTAATATTTAGTATCTAGATAACTTATTTGACACATATGATACAACTTACTATTGTATTATTATTTTGTTATATGTCATCTATCATAAACTTTTTGGGGGATATGGACTGTTTTATACTTCTTTGTAAAATTATGTTCTCTGAGTCCTTGCTTGTCCCACTAATTATTGATGAGTAAGAAGTAATTAGTAGTCAAGATATCTTCTACTTACTAAGGCATAGGAGCCATTTCTGCAACTTGATGAATTGGCAAGCGTGTAAGTCAGAAGCTTATGCAAAATGTAGATATTCCAGAGTTGTTGGAAACTTTCCACCATACCAGGAAACTGTGACCTTAGAATTTGGAAGCTATTCTTGGGGTTCCCTCTATTGATTATTTTATTTCCAATTTATCCTGTATATAGCTTATTTGTATGGAATTGTTCACGTGTTGTCTCCCGCATTTGACTACGAACTCCTTGAAAATAAGGACTATCTTATTCTTTTCTTTGTACCACCAGTGTGGCAGAAGTTGTCAGATCCCAATACCAATCATCATAGAAGTTTTAGCCTGTTCTACTTTTCCAACTTCTTTACCCCTTCTTCAGCAGTGTGACGTCCTTTTGATCCTAGGGTCTCACCATATTAGTTCTAGATTTAGTGAAGACACCCAGTTGGCTACAGTTTTGCCTTAGCTCAGAACTCTCAGACTCAAGCAGGTGATCCACAAGTCTCAGCCTCCACTGCAGCAGAGGCTATAAGCAGGATCTATCATGTCTGGCCTAATTTAAATCACATCCAGCCTTGGACACTCAGGAGGTGTATGAGCTGGGGCAAATCCCTTATCCTCTCTATGCCTCTGTTCTCTCAAGTATAAAATGGAAATAATAAGAGCACTTATCTCCCAGAGTTATGAGGATCAAATGTAAAAGTTAGTATTTATAAAGCACTTAATATAGTGTCTGGCAAATGTTGCTGTTCAGTCATTTTTCAATCATCTCTGGTTCTTTGTTACCCCATTTGGAGATACTAGAGTGGTTCACTATTTCCTTCACCATCTCACTTTACAGATGAGGAAACTGAGTCAAAAAGGGCTAAGTGATTTGACCGGGATCACACAGCTAATAAATGTCTGAGGTCAGATTTGAATTTAAGAAGGCGAGTCAACAAGCTTGACACTCTATCTACTGAGTCACGTAGCTCCACATTAGCAGGCACTTAATAAATGCTTGTTCCCTTCCTTTTCCCTTATTTATTACAGTCTGTCACTATATCTGGAATAAAGACTCAAATGCATGTTCCACTGATGGTGGAAAAACAGGTTATTGAAAAGATCACAGCAAAGCAATTTCATTTATTTATCTTAAAAGTTTTTCGATGTCTTTTATATTTAACATCTACTACTTTCTGATCATTCACCCAACTCTCAACACTTACGACCCCCAATTGAATGCTCCTTTGTGACAATGAAAAATAAAAAAACCAAAGGAAAGTGTGTTGTATAATGTATCCTCTGATAAATACTGGTTCAAATGCCTTTGACTTTATTTTAGTCCTATATTGTTCACTTAGTTTTACTTTCTTTGCTTTGCATTTCATTACTTCAAACAAACCTTCTTGTGATTCTTTGAATTGGAGCAGGTCGTTTTAGAACTAACTACTTTTTCCCTAATGAGAAAATAGCTAATAAGTAATGTTGTCTTCCTCACACAAAATGAGGTTCCTCAGATTTCAAGTATCACCATTTGATAGATGAATTGTGTTATAAAACTCGGTTTATACTTTGGAACTTGGAACTCATTTTCTCATGGAAGCAGTGTTCTACATGGTACTGAGATTTTTGAGTTAAGTCAATAAAATATTTTTAACTCAGGATATATTTGAAGGGTAGCATTTTATTAAAGGGTACTGTGTGGAATGATATTAGTGCTGAATACATTCAAAATTCCAACATTGGTTATTAAGAACACATTTCCTCTTGGGGAGAAGAAAAAGGGACTCTGCCTCCAGCCCCTGTTGAACAGTGAGATACGGTACTTTACTAGCTTCAAGTATTGTGCTGGAGTTGTAGATAGGATAGGGGCTAATCGTAGCCTAGTAGAAAGAATGCAGGACTTGGAATTCAGCAAATCTGTTTTCTACATCCTTTGCTACTTGTGATCTGTGTGACTTGGACAAGCCATTTATTTATTTTCTCTGGGCTTCAGCATCCTCATCTGTAAGATGAGGGGATTAGACTAAATGATTCCTAAAGACCTTTCCAGTTTTAAATCTCATTATCCTATGATTATCAGGCAAAGATCTGGATTGTGCCTCTGAGTGGGGTAAGGAGGTGGAAAAGAGGAAATAAGATTCTGGGGGTGTTGATAAGACAAATATTTAGGAATAAATACTTAGGTAAAAACCATCTTGGGTAATCAAAAAACCTCACACCTGTTGGTAAGTTAGAAGATGTCTACCCCAAGCATGTCAAGATTTCTGCCATAGGAATGGGCAGATAAGAACAATTTGTTCCAATGACCACGAAGGCAGCCAAAGCAGGTGCTGTGGAGCACTTAGAGCTTGGTCAGATGCGAAGGTCATTCATTACATCCAGGTTATCAATAGTCTTCTTGACTTTTGTCCTGCCACTGAATTTCAATGACTCTGGGAAGAGAGTGAAGCTGATGACTTTGTGCAACTTTGCCTCTCTTAAATCCAATCACTCACAAGTCAAGACATCACCCATCATCTATTTTATCCCAATATGGCGATGTCATCAATCCTCTTCAAAAATGAAGGACAAACAACAATAACTTAGGAATAGGAAAGCCAACGATGGTAACTGGGGAAGAATGCTGATTAGTATCAGCCATAGAGATTTGTCCTTCTGTCATCCCAATCCTTCCATTTGACCACTGCTAGTCATGACATAAGAGACCCTAGAGTGAGATGAGAAACAGAAAGGAGAAGTGTCCTCAGCAGCAACATTGAGGATAGCATGGCAATTTCTGTGACCAATTGGGCATCTGTAGTTGTTTATATGCAAACGACATATTTAAGTTGGGTTTGCCTGGATAATAATTGAAGAGTTTTGCTTTAATGGTACAAAATCAAATGAAGCCACATCTTATAATATAGCTAACCATTGCACCATGGACCCCCAAGACAATCTGAGGCAAAAAGAAGTAAATTCTCTTTAAAGAAGAATGGTTTCAGGCTCACACAAGTTGGTTAATAACTAAGATAAAAGGAACAAGCATTTATTAAACACCTACGATGTACCAGGCACTGTGCTAAAGCACTTTACAAATATTACCTCATTTATCTCATGAGACTGACATGCCTAAGCTGAATGAAAGCTGTCTTATTGATGAGTGATGAGAAAAGGAGAATGTCACAATTTTTTCTCTGTGGGGCTTAGCTCATCTAAAAGATTACAATCATCTACCAGATTTCCTTTCAATTTTTTTGTTTGCCTCAAAGTTGCAAAAATGCCAATAGGCATTGTTCTTGTCTTCTAACACTGTTCCGGCATCCTCAGCATCTGTATCCCTTCATTAGTAAGGAGACAAAGAGATCTTAGCAGACCCTAGGTAAATTCTTCATATTCAGTCACAGCATCTGAAAGCTACTCCTCTTAGGTTATTTCAGCACATATGCTAACAGAAGTGCTGACATGTAGAAAAATTGGAAAGCTGAACAGTAGTGATCTCCTACTCAGAAAGTATGCCAAGTTTTTCTCAACAACTGAGCAAGAGAAAAGCATCACATATCTCAGATCTAAAAATGGCTTTGTTGATAATATCATTTTTTACACGTTAGACCTAAAAGGTTACCATGGCTGTTCAAAGTGCCAGATGGTAAACTGACAATTGAATGATTAGCTCTAATCTCTCATTAGAGATATAATCAATCTACGTACAATAACATTCCAGTCATTTAAATGACTCACAGTGGAGAATGAAGGTATCCAACTGTTCAATAGAAAGGACACTGTCTTTAGAATCAGAAGAGATGTAGGTTCTGATACTTATTAGATCTGTGGCCCTAAACCTCATTTTCTTCCTCTAGAAAATGAAATTACAAAACCTGCTATGCTTATCTCACAACATATTTATGAAAAAAAGCCTGCAAATGTGAAAGAATTAAACCATATAAATGTGGGCTAGTATTATTATTATACTAGGAACTAGTATGGTGTGTAGATTAGTCAATTATCCTAATCTTGAAGTCCTAATAGTTATAAAATACAACAAATGCTTATTAAGTACCTATAACCAGATTTCTATTAAGAGGTATCTGGTAGCAGGATGAATAGAGCACTAAGGCTGTAGTCAGGCAGACCTGAATTCAAATTCAATGTCACCCTTATTAAAATGACATAAAAACAAACGTACAGATAAAACAAAACCAGAAAACTTGGAGTCAGTGGACCTAAATTTGAATCCCCTTTCTGTTACTTGCTATGCAAATTCCTTAAAAGCTCTCTTGATCACACCCTGCCTTACGATAAGTATAGTGTCCAGGAATGGGGAGATGTTAGTTCTACTACACTAGCCAGGCCACATCTGCAGTGTGCTTAGGTCTAGGTGCTACATTGTAAGAAGAGCATTGGTAAGCTGAAGAGGGTGTAGGAGAGGACACCCAGGATAGTGAAGGGTATTGTGAGTCTTCTTATGTAATGACTGGCTGAGGGAACTGGAGATATTAAGCCTAGAGAAGAAAAACCCTGGGGAGGGAAAGAAAGGACATTGTAGCTGCCTTCACTGAAGGACTATGCTGTAGAAGAATCATTAGATTTATTTTACTTGACCTCCAAAGGAAGAAATATTGGAAGTTATGAAGAGGCATATGAAGACCTGATGTAAAGGAAAATATCTTAACAGTTACAACAACCCAAAAGCAAAATGAGCTGTGCCAGGAGATCCTGGATGGAGAGATTTAGTGCTACATAGGCTCTAGCCCAACATCATTATTTTACAGATGAAGAGACTCAGGACTAGAGATGTTAAATGACTTGTTCACACAGATAATGTGTAGCAGCATCAAGGTTCAAATTCAAGTCTTCTGGCTCAAAATCCAGTGTTTGTTATACTCTAATTTGCCTTCATTTCTCCTACATTATAGATCTCCAAAGGAAGTCATGTGGCCGCTTGTTAGGAATATGGTAGAGGGGATTCTCAGGCAAGTCCAAGTTGAACTTGTTGGTCTCTAAGACCCTTTCAACTACTGAGATTTAATGATTCGGTGACATGTGACACCTTAATTTCCTTATCTATAAAATAAGTATAATAATATTTATATTACCTGTCTCACAGGATTATAGTGAGATAGTCTGTTGTAAGCCAAAAGATGCTATTCAAGCATGATCTATAATTATAATTATGATGGCAGAAGAAATTTATAGTTTTTTCCTCCAACACCAAAATTCATTTGGATCTCTAATATAGGTATGTATACACACACATAGGCACATGCATATATATATATATATATATACACACATACTGAATTTTGTAAAGCAAGCCTGTAAGAACTTTTCTGAGCAACTAATTTTTTTATATTTTTTAACCTTTTTGCCCTTAGAGCTATTAAAGAAGACCTTTTTAGACCCTTTTTGTCATGTAAGCTTTCTTCCATTTCTTCCTACTACTTTCCCAACACGATAAACTTAGCTTTCCTGAAATTCATTTTCCTTGTCTTGATGACTTCTTTCCCTCTTATCTCTAGGGTTTTAAATTCTATAATCCAGGGTCACTTCCACAGAAGTTTCTATTCACTTTTAAATCCTCATCCAATTCCTCACTGTTAGGGAGGTTCCAATCAGGAAAGACTTCCCCTGGTCAATTTTGTTGCCTTCTCTATTTAGAAAGAATCCACATGTTCCATGAATTTCTTTTAAATGGACTTTATTTGGCAGATACCCTCCTTCCCTCAAAATCCTATCCTAAAATTTCTTCAGTAGCTCAAAAAGGTCTTATTTAGCTTCTGGTTTGATTCCAAATCTACATACATACATACATACATATACATATATACATATACATACATATATATCTATATCCTTTTTAAGTGAAACAGGAATGCTCTATCTTTAGCATCTTATTTTTTGGCCTACAAGAATGACATGAAAAGATTAGGTAATTGTTAAAGAGGTATAGGATTTTAGACCTGGGAGAGACCTTAAAAACTATATTGTCTAACCTCTCATTTTATATGTGAAAAGAGCCTCAGAGAAGTTAACATATTCAATGAATTCCAGTGGCTTCTTATTACCTGCAGAATCAAATACAAAACCCTCTGTTTGGCCCTCAAAGTCCTTCAGAAGCTGGTCCCTTATAACATACTCCACAGCAACATTGACATCCTCTCCAATTGACAGTCTTCCTGACTCAGTGCCTTTTCATTGACTGTCCTTAGTTCCTGGAATACTCTCCCTCTTCACTTCTGTCTTCAAGACTCAGCCCAAATCTTACTTTCAATTCTCCCTAACTTGCTCCCCACCCCAGCCCACTCTCATTGTCTTCCTTATGAGATTAACTCCCATTTACACTGTAGATATCTCGTATGTACACAGGTGTTTGTATGTTGTCTCAGTCATTAGAATCTGATCTCCCAGAAGGGTGAGGATTTTGATTTTGGTGCTCTTCACAGTGCTTTGTACATTGTTAAGGCTTAATAAATCCTTGCTGTTTGATTGATGGCAGCTAAGTGGCTCAGTGGATGGAGCACTGGGACTGAAGTCAGAAAGACCTGAGTTCAAATGTGACCTCAGACACTTACTAGTTGTGTGACTCTGGGCAAGTCACTTAACATCTATTTGCCTTAATCCATTGGAGAAGGAAATAGCAAACCACTCCAGTATCCTTGCCCAGAAAACCCCATGGGCAGTGTTGGCATGGTCCATGGGGTCATGAAGAGTCAGACAAGACTGAATGACTGAATAACAATGATTGATTGATTGACTTACTTAAGGTCACAAAACAATTCTGTTTAATCCTATTCAGTTGTTGAATTTAATTAAGCAATTTGTTCAATGTTACAAAACAAATGAGTGGCAAAAGACTAAAACTCTGTCTTGCGCTCTTTCTAATAACGTACCTGGACCTTTATCAAATGTGTCATAAAGTGAGTATTACTCCTTCAAAATACTTATTTTGAGAAGCTATTCCAATTATTCCTTCCTACCTTCTTTCTTTCCTTCCTTTCTTCCTTCCTTCCCTCCCTCCTTCTTTCCTCCCTATTTATTAACTATTTTTGTTTAATTGTAAGGATTACAACAGCATTATTTTCTATTAGTTTTCTTCACAAATACATAGCATTTAAGCTAAATTATAGGGTAAATAGTCCTTAAAATAGTCTATTCTGTAAATATATGCATTACTTATAACTTTGTTTTTACCTACACAAAATTCCAACTCCAATGCCTCTTTGTTGTATATAGATAACCTGGTTTCTTGCAAACTGTCAGTAGACCACAGGCTCTCGTAAAGCTTACCATGCCAAAAAGACTGTACAGTCATGACAATCCACTGTATGTGTGTATTTCCCAGATCAGTGTAGCTAAATCTAGAAAGAGTTTACAATTAGGTCTTGAATTTTTAAGCAGCAACATCTCACAAAAGCTATCAAGTCATAGAGGGGTTGTGATCTGCACCAAAGGAAAAAAGTACAACGATGCTACCACAGACCCTTGAAGTCTTAAACTATTCCTTGAGAAAACTTAATCTGAACTCACAAAACTTGACCGATAAATGAACTTTAGGAACATAGCTCAGTTGGTAATTAGAAATTTCTATACTCAGAATGTTAGCTTCTTTACCACAACTCTAGATTATCTGATATCTTGAATCTTCTCCTTATAAACCCAAACGTATGAAGCAATATCTAATGCCATTCCCACAAATGCCACAATGAGTCATAGAAACATAGGGAAGGCAAATGTAGACTTGCTGAGGGTTAGGTTGTATTAAGTGACTGCTGGGTCTTAGAGTAAGGGAAATGAAATAATATAGCGTTTTTTGGCACAGCCCTATTAAACTAAATTTAAAGGGAAAAGAGAATGTTTTAATTCTTCTTTCATCACCCTGACAAGGTCCCTCTTTCTTAATTCTTAATTTTTTCATAATTCTTAATCATGGCCCCGTTCCAAGACATAATTTTAGGTTGGTAGGGGAGAGAAAATAAAGGAGACGTGGAAAAAAAAAAGAAATGGATAGGAAAATGAGGGGTAAATGGGACCAATCAATTCAATAACTAAGACAGGGCAAATTTAATATTGTCCCAGAGTGCTAAAATTTAGAGGCTACTGGTAGCACTTATACTCCTTAAGAAGATATTAACAATTGGACTTAGCATCTAGTCAACAAGAATAATTAAAATAGGGAATTATTTCCTAGTTGCTACTGCCTAAAGAGAGTCCCTCCCTGTCTCATCCTTTATCCTCCACTCCTAACATTCCCTCAAGCCATGACAGTGTTTTTAGAAGTGGCCATGTGATAAGCATTTATTAAATGACTACTGTGTGCAGGCCTGTGCTAGACATTCTGCTACACAAGATTATATTACTTAGTACCAATCTTTAGTCTCAGCAGTCAAGATCCATGGTCAAATCTAAATCTAAATATGAAAGAGGCCAGCATCTTCCCTCACATCTTATCAAAGGGAAGAATAAAAGATATGCTCAGAGATAAATAAATGCAGAATGTACACAATACAAAGTAATTAGGGAGCAAGAATGACCGAAGGAAGTAGCAAATGACTCTTAAAGTAACAAACCCTTGAATTGAGCCATAAAGAAAGTTACAAACTCCCAAGACAAATGTTCAGGGGAACATTCCAGACATGGGGCAGCCATGCAAAGGTACGGGAATGTCCATGGAATGTTGTCTATAGTGAACAGCAAGAGGACCAGCTTGGCTAGAATGTAGAGAGTTCAAGAAGAAGTAATGTGAAATCAGCTTTAAAAGATGGGTGGCAGGAAGTGATGAAGGGCTTTAAATGGCAGAAGAGTTTGTATTTTATCCTACAGGTAAAGGGACACCACTGAAGTTTCCTAAGTAAAGCAGTGACATAGTCAGACTTTTGCTTTCCGAATATCAATTTGTCAGCTGTGTTGAAGACAGACTTGGAATGGGAAGAGACAGGAGACATGGAGACCAATTCTATTAGTTCCAGCAAGGGGTGATCAGGGCCTGAACTAGGTGATTGTGGCATCGTGTACAGAGAATTGGATATATATGAGAGATGCTATGATGTTCATTGGCTGCAGTCCAAGGGAGCTCCTCTCCATTCTGTCTCTATCTTTCCGGGAGAGCATAGAGTTTTGTGTCTTTAAATTCAAGGTCTTAAGATCTCTCCTTAACACCCCACCAAGTGTCCCCTCTTAAATGAATTCATCCTCATTCCCCGTTCCCTTAAAAAAAAAAGAAAAATTTTGATCTAAGAACACATTTTGTTCTGCTTTCCTCAGGCACCAAAATTCTCAGTTATAGATATGAAAAGGAAGTTGACACCTATGTAGTTGAGGTAAAAATTTAAAACTGAAGAAAGAAGGGGATGATTTCTAACTCAATCCCAAAGATTCTGCTGCTAGGTCATGATCATTCATTCAATCAACAAGCGTGTGTTAAATTTATGGCACTACTATATAATAGGAAATATGCGAGGTGTTGGGGATCCAAAGACAACAACAAAGTCAACTGTCCTGATGGAACTTGTGTTCTATGGAAGGAGGCAACCTGTACATAAACAAGCAAATAAATAATTATGGAAAAAAATACATAGGAAATAAATGGAAAATTATTTTGGGGGGAAAATAGCAGCTGGGGGATCAGAAAAAATCCCTTTTGGGAGGTAATACTTGAACTTAGCTTTGAAGGAAACTGGGAGTGTTAAGAGGTGAGAAGAGAATGCATTATACGCATAGGGAACAGCCTGTCCAAAGCAGACTTCTCATACAGTATTTTGCCCCTGTGGCCTCTCATACTGAAATAAAGGTTACATCTGAAGTTAAATTTCAGCCCATTACATTACGAAGAGCAGGCAGAATTTTGTTTGAGCTTAAAGTCACATGCCAAAATAACACCCTAAAACAAAACAACCATAAGAAGAGCGATTAGTCATTACATTAAAGAAAAGGGGAAAAAAATAACACCCACACATTTTGAAAATCTCTCTCTTATCCTGAAGAACAATTCCTATTTTGAAGCAAATTTTCTAGTTTAACAGTATTCTATCACTTTCTAGAGAATGTTTAGCAGTGTGAGCAAAAATTCTTTCATCATGCACGTTCTAATGATAAACACTGCTTTTGCAGTTTTTAGGTTAAAAGAAAGAGGCACAATTTATCCAAATATGAAAAACATGCCACATTTTGTGCTCATAAATAGAAACCAATGGTGGGTTGAGAGGAAGAACCTGGAATATTGCCAAAAGAACATGTAATGTACACTTCTTACCTTTCTGAAAATTCTTTTCTTCCTGACTCCTCATCATTTCCTAGGAACAATCTTTGTTCATGTTGGAGGTATTCAATGGCAGGCTTAATCTTTGCATATGTAATTCATTTCAAAGAATTTGAAAGGCATCCAGAGACTTTTCATATTTAGGACAATTTTTAAAATGTCAACTAAGTAATTATTTTACAGAAGAAAATGTACTAGTAACATTACTAGGTCTGAGGACTTTTATTTTATAAAGAATGACCATATTTGTTGAGATAAGACATCTGCTAAGCACTTAAAAAAATCTGTTGACATAGAGGATCAGAGATGCAAAGTTAGAAGGGAAGTTGGGGATTATCTAGTTCAATTCCTTTCATTTTTACAGATGAGGAAACTGAGAACCAGAGAATTTAAGTGGCATGCCCAAGGTCACACAGTCAGTAAATGGCAAACAGAATTTGAACCCAGGTCCTCTCCAAAGTAAGCGTTCTTTCCATTCCCTTGTACTGCCTTAAAAATTCCCCAATCCAGGAACAGCCCTACTGGGGCTACTAAGTAAGTACTATGTGTTGAAGGTTTGGGTGAAATCTCATCCTGAGACCCTTGTAATCACAGACACATCACACAAAAGGATTACATTTGAAACGGGAAGTAAAAGCAGGCTGGCTGCAAAAGAGACAGAAGGAAAGGACAAACATAAGACAACTGGTGGTGTGGAATATTGAAAGAATAAGCAACAGTGAGAGAATAATATTTTCCCCAAACTAAGTGTGTGTGTCATCTAAAATCAGAATTAGATAAACTAATCACAGGCCATTTTCTTGGCTAATTCAACATGTTAAAAAGTAGATTTTAAAAATGCTTATATTAGCATAAGATACATGAAGTCAAAATCTATAGTTTACAAAAACTGTAAGATAAGAATAACCAATAGCCAATAATCATATTCAACCAAACAGGTTTGAGGTTGACCCTCAAAAACAAGAAGAATCCAGTGGCTTCTTATGTCTTTTACTCACTCCAATTTTTACAATTTATTAAGGACAAAATATGACTGTTTATTTAAAGCATGATTCTCGTAGGCACATTGTAAATCTCCTGAAAGAAACTATATCTAGGACCAGGTGGAATTTACAGATATGAAAAACTACTCAGAGCCACTTCCTTATTTTTTTCTTCCTTATTGTCAACCACATTTTGCTCTCTTGTTTGCTTTCTCTCTACAATTGTGGATCCCTATTTAGAAACATTGCTTCTTTTCCCTCAGGACAGTTGTGCAGTCACATAACTTCTTATCTCACATGACCCAGAGCACATCGTGTGTGCAAGTGGATACTTAATCCTTTGCGTGGAAAAGATGCAGTGGTGATAATTATGAGCCTGGCTTTCTGTGTAAGTTTCTCTCTTGAATAGAAGCATCACATATACCAATCAACTCAAAGAGAGATGATTAAAAAGCCACAGGGGCAGCTACCACCCAACTCCTCCAATAGCTCATGCTTCCAATACTGGCACCAATGTTACAAAAGTATATAAAAGCAGATAGAGAAAGAGGTAATGTTTAATCTAAAGAAGGAGTAAGGGGATGCTATGCCTAAGTCTTGGACCATGTAGGTCAACCCTGATTTTGTTAAACCACAAATTCAGACATGAAGTAGACAATGTGTTTACTTGAGTCACGCATTGATTTTCTCCTTTAAGCTATGGATTAAGCAAAAAAGCTCATATAACCTGAATCTGTTAAATCAAGTTAAAGAGTTTTGGGCAAAATACTAAATTGGTTTTAAAATAATCAAAGTAATCCAAACGACTGTTAATCCTGCTAACCCCTCAAGCCACTATTATCTTTATCTCCTTCCCTTCCCCTCTACATTTCTTAAAAGAATTATCTGTATTTGCTGCCTCTACTTCCTCCCCATTACTTTTGCCCTTATCACTCTATAGGAGCTGCTTTCCAGAAGGTCATCAGTGTCCTCCTAATCAATAAATCCAAAGGCTTTTGCTAGTTTCCCATTCTTCTTGATTTCTCCACCAGTATTTGATATTGTTAACTTCCTTTCCTTAAATGCTCTCCTTCAGTCTCCACTATATCTTCCCCAGAAATCATTTTGTTGTTGTTGGCACCTCAAATGTGGTTCCTCATAGCTATGTACAGGTCTGTCCTCAGTCCTCTTCAAGCCTCTCTTCTTCTCTCTCTATGTTCTGTCCCATGACATTTTCATCCAGGTATTATATTCATTTTTACCTATCTCTATCCCAATACCTTGAAATCTTTACCGCTAGTGCCAACACCTCTCCCAAACTAGTTCCACATTTGCAACTTCTTACACTCTCTACTTGGCTGTACTGCTGACAGCTGAAACTCAATATGTCAAATATGTCAAAAGCTAAACTCGTTATCTTCCCCACTTTACTACTTCCCCCCCAACTAGTTTTTAAAGTTCCTCCTCTTGACCACCCTTTTACTGTTGATCTTCTTTTGCTCTCCTAGTTACCCAATTTAAAACCTCAGAGACAGGTTTAATTCGTAACTAACTTAGTTCTTAATAGCTAACATTTATATAGACCTTCAAGGCTTGCAAAGCACTGAACACACATGATCTCATTGGATCCTCACAATAATCCTACGAGATAGGTGCTATTATTATCCTCATTTTATAGATGAGGAAACCAAGGTTTAGAACTTAAGTGACTTGCCCCAGAGTCAAGGGTCACACTGCTGGTGACTGAGGCAGCATTTGAACTTTGGTCTCATTCTTTACATCTGATAAATCATCGCGTCCTTCTGACTGTCTGTGTGCCATGTCTTTCTCTCCTTTTCATTCTCACTGCTAACATCTGAGGTCAGAACCTTACTGCTTTTTGCCCGGAATCTTGCTTCCAGGCTCTCTCCCTTCCAATCTACCAGAATCAGATTTTTCCATCAATATCTGTGATCATGTTGCTCCTCTAATCAAAAAGTTTTATTAGTTCTCTATTATCTACTGAGGCAAGTCTGAAACCTGAGGTCTTACATTCAAGGTCCTCTCATACTCTAGCCTCAATTTACCTTTCTAACCTTACCCTCCAATACCCCTACATACCTATACTAGGTTCTCGACAAACTGAACCACTCATTAAACTATATACTTGTGTACCTTGTCTCCTCCAAATCTCTGCTTGTACTTTTCTCTGTAACTTAAATATTCTCATTCCCTATTTCCTGCTATTAAAATTCTATGTATAATTCAAGTCCTGATCAAACAAGCATTTCCCTCATGAATGAATGAAGGATTCGCTCAGCCAGTTGTGAACTCTACATTCCTCTGTACACTCCTCCCCACCCCCGCACTTCCTTTACACTTCTCTTAAGAGTAATCACTGCATTCTTAGAGTTTAAGATTTCTATTTGGAACCCTTCTTTTCCACACTGGCATTTACATTGGCTTTTCTTAATGTTAGGCTATGCTTCATTAAAGTATTACTTTTCCTATCATTATGGTTGTTCAGTCCTTCAGTCACGTCTGATTCTTCATGACCCAAAAGATTTGTCCATGGGGTTTTCTTGGCAAAGATACTGGAGTAATTTGCTATTTCCTTCTTTAGTGTGTCCCCATTTTATAGATGAAGAACTCAGGGAAATAGGGATTAAGTGACTTGCCCAGGGTGACACAACTACTACATGTCTGAGGCTAGATTTGAACTAAGATTTTCCTGACTCCAGGCCCGGTGCTCTATCCACTGCACCATCTAGTTGCCATATGTATAAATATACAAATACACGCACATGTGATTATATGTGGATCAATAAATGACCTATATTCTTTTGTATACCATGTCATCATCATAATATCTTCCTGGAATTGTGGCATGTTTCCTGTTTTCATGGTATATCCTTATTTATGGATCTGGCTCTTCCTAAACAAGCTGCCTAATCCACTCACTCAAAATAAACTATATCAAGTTATCTTATAGTCCAAGGGTTAGCAAAACAGAGCCCAGGAGCCAAGTCCAGCCTGACACCTGTTTTTGTATGGCCTGGAAGGAAAAATGATGGTTTTTAGATTTGTAAATAAGTTTGTATTTGTTAAAATAATTATTAACCTGTGTGTCATACAAAAAACAGGCTGCAGTTTGCTGACTCCTCTTATACGCTACATCTTTCAGTCTTCTGTGTCTCCATTGCCTCCTCATGAGCTGTGCTTCTCAATGGAATTTGTCCTTATGGAATTTGTGCTGATTTCCATATGCTTTTCCCATTTCGGCTTGCCAGAAACACAATGCTTTAGTATCACGACCTCATTCAACCTTGATAGAATTTTTTTTCCCTGTGTAGAAAAGTTTGCTAAATAAAGGATTATAATGTTATTGTTCCTCTTCATGATGTATTTAGCCTTTTTTTTAAAAAAAGCATTGATAGAGTATTTATGTTCTGAAAGTGTAGTTGTTGGCAATTCATTCTTGACATTTTAGTCACTCAATTAACTCTTTTTCCAAGAAATCTACTCTGATCTCCCTATCTGAGCCCAAAGTAAGGTGTTCACACTCAGATCTCTCAGTACATTTTTTTGTCTGTCATATGTAATTATAATGTTCAAATTTGTATGATGGCAGCAATAGCAGCTAATATTTATGCAGTGGCTTAAAGTTTGAAAAGAACTTATGTACCTCTTTTCATTTCTACTCCTAGATTGTAAACTCCTATAGAACAGGGTCTGGAAGCTATTCATCTTTGTATTTCCTAGCTTAATCAGTGTTTATGTTTAGTTGAATTGGAAAAGTGCGTTTTTTCAAGTGATAAAGAATAAAACATTGAAGACAATTATTAAATCTAAGAGTCGATGGGCAAAAATGTTCATTGGCAAGAGAATGCTGAGGTCAGCCTAGATACCAAAGGATCATAGAGTTAAAACCAGAAGGGGCCTTAAAGGCTCTGTGGTTCAATCCTTTCATTTTGTGGATGGGAGCACTGAGGTGGAGAGAAGTGACATGACATCCCCAGTGCCACAAGGGGTTGAGTTAGTCATGGAGGTGGGGCCTCTGACTCCAAAGCAGCCACCTTGCTGTGGCCCCACGCAGCCTCTCTCAGAGTTTTCATCCAAGCAAGCGATCTATGTGATATGCCAGCAAAGAAGACAAATCAAAACATCTTGACATTGTTTGGCCTGGTGGTGGATATGTGACATGCTGCTGATGTCATTTCAAACTCCAAAATATACAGAGACACAAACAAGTGTCCGAGTCCCTATAGGGATGTATAACTTGTCTAACAGAAGTAGGCTCTTGAATAGTTCCCTTAGCCTAAATGACAAAACTTAACACTTGTGGAAAGTTATGGATAAGATCTGAGCCATGGTTAAAATACAGATATAAATCAGGTAGGTTTCATTATGTCCTCAGTGTTCTAGAAATCACTGTTTCTATGTTAGGCAAGCTAATATTGGTGTTAGAAAGATAGCTGAGAAGCTAACAGAGAAGTCAGCTATTTATTTACTGTCAATAACACCTAATAACATTTGGCAGGGGTCTGTTCCCCGTGTAGTTTCACTGAACAACTTCAGTTTATACCAAATTTAACAGCAAATATTAAGTAGAATGATCATAAAACATCATGGAATCATAGATGTTATGTAAGAGGTACCATAAAGAGTCAGTCTAGTACAATTCATTCACATGGGAAGAAATTGAAGCTCAGAGAGATTACATGATTACTCAAGGTCACACAGGTTATAAGCAGCAGAGTTGATTTTTTTTTTATTCCAAGTCCTCTGGTTAAAAAGCTCAGTTTGGGGGGGGCGGAGCCAAGATGGCAGCGTAGCAGCAGCAACATATTGCAGCTCTCACATAGCCACCCCAAAATACCCATAAAACAGGACTCTAAACCAATCCTAGAACTTCAAAAGGCACACAAAGATACTTCCCACTAAAGTCAGACTGGCTAGGAGGAACCATATCAGCACTGTGAATGGAAACCAGCCTGCCCTGAAGCCCCCGCTGTGCCCTGGGGGTGGCTGGACAGGAGGAGTGAAGGAGCCTCTCAGGTGGGCGGATTAGCAGCAGCTGTGAGTGGAGATTGCCAAAGGGGGAGATAAGCAGTCTGGCCAGAAGGCCTCCAGAGCTGAAAAGCTAAAGGCAGAGGTTTTGCACCCGTCTCCTCGTTGCAGCTTCCCACCCGCAGCCTACAGACAGCAGGGGGACTTAGCG
>CM053580.1:392180076-392196742 GCA_028627135.1 Pseudochirops cupreus
AAAAAAAAAGCTCAGTTTTGTTGAGACTTGGCTATTTCTTACTTCATGTGAAACCACATTAGATACATGAAAGTACAATTTTGTATGAAATTTTTCTTTGCTTAGTCTTGTCAAAAGATATCAGAGAAACATCCAAGATAGGACTTAAATATTATAAACATCAAGTCAAGATCAAGATGTTTATTAGAGATAGTTTAAAACAGTCTTGTTCATTCTGATTTATCACTGTAAAAGTAGACAAGTCTATTTTTATGAAATGTTGATTTTGTCTTATAAAGATAACATTAACTCTAATTTTCTTTAAATGCAAGTATTCAATGGATAAGAATTTTCTTATAACTGCAGCAGTCTCAATACTTAAGTCTACAGATAGCTCTCACATTATGGAATGGAGACATTCTGGGAAAGTTGGTTTTTAAATCAAATTTCTGTACAGGAAATCCTAATTTCTCATGATCTATTTGCCAACTCGATGGTATACCAGGAATTTAGCACAGCATGATATTTGCAGTGAATTATACTTTTCACTTAACAGTCCAGATTCCTATTCAAATAATACAAGCATTTTGTGGTACTATCTTAACACTTTTCCAGTTGAGCACTTTATTAAGTCCACTGTCTAGGTGAAAAAAACCAGTTAAAATTCTGTTCTAAAGGGAAAAAATATACCTTTCATCTTGTAGATCAGATAGAGAGATTCTGAGTTAGATAATAATAGACTTAGGTGAACTCAGAGAATAGACATGTCAATTTAGAAGGGAGTGAGGAGGGAAATGGTGGTTCTAGTATTGTTCTCCAGTTATCTGTACTTGGCTTTGAGTTGTTTAAAGTTTTTATCAATGACTCGGATGAAAGCACAGACAGCATGCTCGTCAAATCAGAGCTGACACAAAGCAGAGAGGAATAACCACCACATTTGCTGACAAAGTCAGGATTCAAAAGGACTGTGACAGCTAGAACCTTAAGCCAAATCTTATGATATAAAATTTAATAGGTACAAATGTAAAGTCTTTCATAAGGGGTTAAACAAATCAACTTCCCAAAAACCAGAAGGGAAAAATAACAGTTCCTCTGCAAGGATCATAGCTTTAGAGCCAGAAAGCTCCTTAGAGTTCATCCAGTTCAACATCCCATTTTACTGAAAAGGAAACTGACATGCAGAGAGTTTAACTAATTGTGATGTTTACACAGACACTAAGTGGCAAAGTCTGAATTTGAATGCAGAACCTTTAACTCCAAATACAATGTCCTTTCCTATAGAATCTACTGCGTCCCCTAAAAATCTGGGAATTTTAGAGGATTGGAAGTTCAGTATGAGTTAATGATGTGCTATGATAGTCAAACAAGGGAACTGAAGCAAAGGTTTTTAAAGAGACAAACAGAATCCAATGCTAGGGAGATGACAGTCCTGCTATTCTTTGTCGTGGTCAGAGTATCCTGGAGTATTTTGCTCAGTTCTGGGGACCACATTTTGAGGTGCAAATTGATGAGCTAAAGGGGGTCTAGAGGAAGGATCATAAAAGCTGATCTAGAGGTCCCTCTAGCATAGCCCTCTCATATTATATATTAGAAAACTGAGACAAAGGGAGTTTAAGTCACTTGTCCAAGGTCATACAGATCATATTAATTGTAGGAAGGTTTTGAAACAAGGCTCCTTAATTTTTTCCCCCACTATATTATGCTACAACCAGTTTAGCAAAGGATGGCAAGATTTTGCTGTGTGAGGACTGACTAGTAGAATTTTAATTGTTCAGTAAGGAGAAGTGAAATATTAGGGAGTGACAGGATAGCTGTCTTCAAATATCTGAAAGGCTCTCATATAGAAAGGTAATTAGGTTGATCTGTATAGCCCTAGAAGCCATGGATGGAAGTCATAAAGAGAAAAATTTAGGCTTGAAACATGGAAAAACTTCCTAAAAATAATAACCATCAAAAAGTGGAATGACTCACCCAGGAATAATGGGTTTCTTGTCTTTAAATGTCTTCAAGTGTAGACAAGATAATTGTACATTGTAGAGACAATTTCTGTTTACAAATGGACAAGACTAAATGGCCACTGAAATCCTTTCCAACTCAGGACTCTCTGATTCTAGAAGGTGATGCTAGGAGTTACTCAGTGAAGCAAAGATAGAGGTAGGGGTGACATTTATGATTTTGTTGGTGAGTCAATATCCTTTACCTTCTTGGCAACTTTGGAGAGCTCCCTACCACAATAAGAGGTCCAATAACTTGCTCAGGGCCGCAGAGTCTTCCTCGTTCATGGGCAGCTATCTAGTCATTACACTATTAGCCTCTCTAAACTGAAGCAATTCTCTAGAAATAGGGCCATGAACTATATTGATAAGGGGCAAATTTGTAGTGATTTTTTCATTTGTGTTCCGAAGTTACTGAATGATGCTGAAGAAAGTCACATCGCTGTATTAAATGAGTCCACTTCAAATTCACATTACTTGATCTCAATAGGGTCTTTATGTGCAGATCTGACCATGTTCCTTCCCTGTTGAATAAACTCCAGTGGTTCTTCATTACCTCTCAGTTAAAACATGAACTCTTTTGTTTGCCCTTTAAAACCTTTTATAACCTAGCCTCTAGTTATCTTCCCAACTTCATTAAATATACTACTCTCCTTAAACTCTTACAGTTCAGGCAAATTGCTTTCCTTCTGTGCCTCATACACCCCTCTGAGTCTTTGCTATTCACTAGGCATCTCCAATCCACGTCTAAAATTCATTCCCTCCTCACCCCACATCCAAAAATCTCTCATTGCCTTCAAAACACAGCTCAAGTACTCCCTCTTACATGTAGGTTTCTTAGACCTGCCATTTCTTAGTCCCCATCCCACCCCTCCAACCAAACACCTCATATTTGACTACTTTGTATTAATTTTGTACTTTCATTCTATATGTGTATCTCTGTGTACATGTTGTTTCTTCTAATATGAGCTCTCTTAGATCAAGGATTGCTTCACTTTTTTTGGCCCAGAGTATATGCTTTATAAATGCTTTTTTGATTGATTTGTGCTCTCTTTCCAGTTTTTCTCTGCTGTTTGCTAAGCTTAGCTCATCCTCCTACCTTTATAATTAAGAGAATCCCTGCTCTCCCCTATCTCAGCATCCCTTCATTCCCAGTCTACAAAGTATTCCAACAATGTGCCTTGTAGTATATATTTTTGACCTGAAGTTACAGCCAGAGAAAGACAAAGAGGAGATTTTTAACTGAAAGAAAAAAAAAGTTTTGTTTTGTTTTATAGTCCAGCAGGGAAGAAATAAAAGAAAGATCTTATTAACAGGCAGGGTAGAAATAAACCATATCTAGTACTGAATGACAAGTTGCCATTGGGAGAAGGTTAATGCCAAAATTAAATAAGTTAATTCAAGGAATATAGAATCTCTCTGAAATTAGAGATCAAGCATTACATATTCATTGACTCTTGGAGCTTCAAGAAGCCCTAGAGATTGTCTACTCTATTACATACCTGACCAGGAAGTCCTTGTAAAGCATTCCCAATAAATTACTATCCAGCTTGTTTGAAGGCCTTTAGTGATGAGGAACAAAGTTCCTCCCAATATAGCCGATTTCATTTTTGGGTAGCTCTAATCATTAGAATGTGGCCTAACACTCCCTCCCCCCACCCCTTAACAAGCTTAAAATCAAGCTCTCAGCAACATTTACCTGTTGCTCCTACTTCTGACATCTGGAATAAAACAGATCAAGTGTAAACCCTCTTCAACAAGATATACCATCAGTTTTGTGAAGCTGATTATCATGTCCCTTCTGAGTCTCTTCTCTAGCTATGGTTCTAAATCCCATCATCACATTGATCACCTTCCTCTGAACATGTTTCCCATTCCCAATGTCTTGTCCAGAACAATAATCAGATATAGTTTTTCCAGGACAGAGTATAACAGAATTATTATCAATGCAGATTTTTATAATTCAATCTTTGTAGTATGGGTTGCTTTTTTTTTCAATACTCATACCTCATTGTTGACACACAATGAACTTCCCATCCACTAAAACAATAATAGCTTACAAATAAATATATAGTTTTAAGATTTGTAAAGTTATTTAAATGCATTATCTAATTTAAGCCTTTCACCCAAAGCCCTGCTCTGTTACGGTCTTATTCAGGTATGGAGATAACCCTGGGTTCTCAAGGCCTCTTTTAGAAAAATTCAGCCTCTGCTTAAGTTCTATGAAACTGAAGAGGCTTTGAGTATGGGTCTGATGAAGTAATGTTGACTTCTCAAGGACCATCCTAGCTAAGTTCAGAGGCTCTCATCACCAAATTGGCTACCAGGTGATAATTTTTTTTCAGTCACACAACTCTCAAAAGCATTTAAGTCCAAGTGGGATTGTGATCTGTATTGATTGGAGGAATATTTGCACCAATAAAATTAGAGAACTTTGGAGTATAGATGTTAGCAACAACACTCTGAGGTGATATTGTCTCTAATCTGTAGAGAAGGAAACTTAAACTCAGAAATGTTAAAAGACTTTCATTAGGTAACAGCTAGAAAGAGAGCCAAAACTCTAACCCAATCTAATGCTTTTGACAGTTCTTTGTAGTAGTGAAGGACTGGAAACCAAGAGGAAGCCCATTGATTAGGGAATGACTGAACAAATTATATATATAATTATAATGTAATACTGTGTGCCATAATCAGTGATGAAATTCACGGTTTAGAAAACCTGGGAAGACCTTTATGAACTAATACAGAGTGAAATAAAAAGAACTGGAAGAGGAAGAACAGACATGTTTTTAAGAAAAAAATCTTGAAATATCTAAGTTCTCTGATCAGTGCAATGACTATGATTCCAGAGGATTTATGATGATCTATGCTAAGGCATTTCCTGACAGCAAGGTGATGAATTCAAGATGCTGAAGGAGACATACATTTCTGGACATGGACAATACGGAAAAGACATTTTGTTTGTATATGAGTGTTTGTTGCAAGAGTTTTTTTTTCCTTTTTAAGTTTGTGAAAGTGGGAAGAAAAGAAAATACATGTTAATTGAAAAATAAGATAAATAGAAGGTAGTGTGTATGGATTTTGTGCCCTTGGTAACATATATGTATATACATATATACACATATATATGTATACCTGTATATATACCTACTTATAACTATTGCTGTTACAACGCAGGTAAGTTATTATTTATTATAAAAATCTTGAAAAATAAATTTTTTAATATCAAAAGTACTTGTAAGTAGGGACATTCAATATGACTATTGTTGGAACATATGGAATTTGTAAGAATCACTAAACTTTGAAAAAATTAACCCTTAAAGTACTTAAACTATAAAGCAAATGCCATCAGCTGATAGATTTATGACAAATTGTAATAATTTTTACTGTCTATATTTTTCTCAGAAGTGTGAGCACAACTTTTTCCCTTTTAACAACATTTATATAATGCTTTAATTTTTGCAAAATGCTTTCCTATATATTATTTCCCTCGATCCTCACAACAGCTATGTTTGATAAGTACTATTATTAAGTCCATTTTACAGATGAAGAAACAGAGAAGTTAGAATTGTTAAGAGTAATACAGTTAGTGTCTGTCAGGATTCCAACTCATGTCTTCTTGATTATAAAACCAGTAATAATGATGAATAACAATATTAACTTTAAGTAAATATACCATTTTACATAGAGTTTACTCCTAAGAATTTTAATATGCTTTAAGTCCAAAGTTTCACAGGATTAAGAGTTAAAAGAAGTTATGGAAGGCATTTAATGAACCACTCTCAATATAGAAGTAAAGGAAATGAGACCCAGAGAACTGATGTGACTTGTCCAAGGTCATACTGGTAGAAGCATCAGAACATGGTTTCAAACCCAAGACCTTTGACTATAGACTCAGTGTTAACACTATTACATTTTAAAAAGGGAAAAAAAAATTCCCTTTATAGAACTCAAAATTTATCACCTGGTATTATCAACACTACAACACTACAGTAACCAATTGAGCTAATCCAACCAGGTTTTAAAAATTATAATTATGTGGCATAAATTTGGATACATCTATATCAAGTTCATTTATCTAGAGTGAGGAAATCACATCAAAATAGTGGGTTTTAAAATAGTTTCCAACAGTTGGAGGAAAGGCAGATTTGTATTTATTTGAAAGAATCCCTTGTAAATGAATAAGGTTAAAGGAGACATTTAATCAATTAAACAGATAATACCATGATTCCATGGCATGCTCAGCTGAATAATAATTAGTCATATAAAAATGTCTTGTTAAGTACTTTATATTATAGCACATTTAAAACTATAAAGGCTTTTAAGGTATTTTTACAACTGAAGGCTGTAGAATACTTTATTCCTCATAATTAAATTGCTTTGAATACATCTATACAACGTAGTATAAGGCATATAAATATGTATAAAAATACATAGTCAAGCTTTTAATCATAAAAGAGGATGGTTTTTAAAACCTGCCCAACCCCCGTCACTGTGATTGGATTAAGTAGAATTAAAGCAGCTTCAAAACACAGCCAAACTCAAAGATATGTAAGACTGTATTGTGAAGAAAATGACTGCCAAATTGTAAGCCAAGAACAGATTGGTGACTTAAGAACTTTAAAATTAGTTCTGAAGTGTTGGTTCAGTAGTTTGCTTCATAATAACCTGTTGTTTCAACACCTTCCCCTAAATACTACAGCATAACTAAGAGTTGCATAAAACTCTGTCAAAATGTGAAGGCATGGACCCCAGGGCAGTTTTATGAACACGCTGACTAAAACTAATGATACTGTATTCAAGATGAAGTGTATGGTGCAACTAAATTATTCAGTTCTAAGAAGAGATGAATAAAACTCGTGTATTGAAGAAAAGTATGTTTCATTAGCCCGATAAGAAAGTCCAGATGTATATGACACTTGTATTTATTATGTGTAGTTCCATAAGTGAAATGAGAAGCAAGTGTAATGAGAGGCAGCAGGCATCTGAACTCACAAAAACCTGAATATTCAAGGGGAACAACTTTACTTCGACAAAGTCCAACAGCACGTGCACAGACCAATGAAAGAAATCCCGGATTCCACCAGACCAACGCTTGCTGTAAGTGAAGACCTACAACCTCTCCTTGGAGTTCTACTGTGACGTCTCCAGCAAAGCTCTGCTGAAAGGAGAGGTGCTTCACTACCTTGTCCCAGGCAAATAGCACTTAAGCAGAAACGAAGATGTCAGTGAGGAAGCCCCTCCTCCTGGCCAGTCATCTCCCTCTGCTCTGGGTCCTTTGAAAGACATCTCTCTACCCTCCACTCAGAAAATAAGAATGAACCAATATAAATATTGCTTTCCTTCTTCTTTTCTCCTTCCCTCCCTTCAACTGAAAACTCTGAAGCGGACAACATGATTTAGAAACGGAAAAACCCCGGCGACCCCCAACCCCAACCCCAACCCCCACCTTTGCCCTCTGAGCCATTTGCCTTGACACTGCTGTCACTAAAAACACTGGGAACCACTGCTGCTGGGGAAATAAACCCATCCAGAATTTCCTGATAAATACTCCTCAGTTAGTTTCCCCAAGTGAGGAACATCCCTCCGTGGGGGATTGGGGACCCCCGACTCCCAAGCAGCTCTCCCTCCCTCCTAGCCACAACGAAGGAGAGACGCCAGAACAGTAATAACAAGGATGAGGAAAGGAATCGCTCGCTACCTCCAGAGCTGCTCCCTTGGCTGCCTCTCTCGGCGGTGGCCGATGCCGCTGCCGCCGCCGCCGCCGCCGCCGCGGCCGCCGCTGCTGCTGGGAGGGCTGTCTGGGTGCTCGCTGCTGCCACTGGGCGCTGATCAGCTGATATTTACCTGTGAGGTAATGCACACTCTGTAAGGTCATCATCATGCAGCAGCCCCTGCCGAAGCCAACCTAGTGCGGAGTCCGGGAGCTCCGGGGAGAGCCCGGCTCGCGCTGCCGCCTCTCCCCACGCTGCTGCCCGCTACCGGCCCCGGGAGCAGGGGGTGGGGGTGGGACGCTGCACCGCAGAGGCTGCAGCTCCTGGCACATGCTTGGCACTCGCTTCGGCTAAAAGCCAGCGGCACAGGTGGGAAAGCCCTGCTAAGTGGGTGTTTAGGGGTGGGGGGTGGGGTAGGAAGCCTCCCCTTCTCCTCCCGCACGCGCCCCCTCCATGTCCCCAGTCAGCTCTCTCCACTATTTACTTTGCCTCCTTTTGTACTGCCCTTCCTCCTGCCTCAGTGCCCCCTCTCCACCACCTCTACCACCACCTCCTCCTCTTCTCCTGGAGATGGTGTCAGCGGCTGCTGCTGCTGCTGCTGCTGCTGCTGCTGCTGCTGCTGCTGCTGCTGCTGCTGCGGTCCCTGCGCAGCTGTGTAATGCACGTCATGAGCACCTCCCGATTCACAGAGCCTCTCTACGGCGAGCCGGGGGCAGCGTGCACCGGCTCAGCCCGGGCTTTACGCCCACTCCGCTACACACTCACATACACACACATACACACACACACACACACACACACACACACACACACACACACACACACACCTCTCTCCTCCCACCCCACCCCCACCCCCTGGTCCTCACCCTTTGGCTCCCCTCACCACCGCGCTGCCTCCAGAGCTGTCACCCAAGCGGGGAAGAAAAAAAAAAAAGCTTTTCCACACACCTTCCAAGGAACCGGCTTGCTGAGCTCAGTCAGTCCTCGAGACTCGCCAAACTCTTAGAAGGTGTCCACTTGTGAGTGTGTGTGTGTATATGTGTGTGAGTGTGTGTGTGTATATGTGTGTGTGTGTGTGTGTGTGTGTGTGTGTGTGTGTGTGAGTGTACATGTGTGTGAGGTTGGGGAAGGATCCTCTTTCTTATTATTTAATAATGTCAGAAGTGCCGGGGCTGCTCCCAGAGTTGTGGGTCATGTGGGCACAGCAGAGGCTGGCTGCTGCCAGTACCAGGGTTTCCTGAGGATCCTGAAACTATGATCTCATCCTCCTCATCCCCCCTCCTCCCTGCCCGCGCACACATACACATACATACACTGCATGCACTATCTTCTCTCTTGGACCTAAATATCTCTCTAGGGAAATGCAGTGTTCACTCTTCACTGCGAAAAGCCTTCAGGATGGAGATTTTTCTCTTTCAAACGGTGATTTATTGGCTTTGTTTATTTTCTTCATAGTTTAACCGCACACGTGCAGAGCCGAGCAGCGCCCATCTACAAAATTTAAAAATAAAAATATCCAGACCTGCATCTTGACCCAAATTTTCAGCAGGGAACCTAGGACTCCAACAAACAGCTCCATCTCAAACTAAAGCAGGAACAAACACAACCCCATACACTAAATAGCTAACCATAATAATGCCTGGAATTTCTATAGTGGGGCTCTTTAACAAGCTGAAAGCATGTCACAAACATTACCTCATTTATTTGCAGAGAATCTTTGCAGGGGAGAGGGACTGGTAAGGCAAGTAGTACTGTCTGCATCGTATAGATCAGGAAAGTGAGGTGTGAAGAAATTAATTGACTTGTCCTAGGTCATATAGTGTGACAATATCTCAGTAAATAAATAAATAATACTTACTGAGCACCCACCCATAGGGTGCATCAGCATCAGCATCATCAGCATCATCAATTACACTGATTGGGAGAGTTGGTTACAGAACACAGAAAAGACACTATTTCTGCCCTTGAGATGTTTATTAGCTCACTGAAATAGGACAGAGGAATTAATAGCCATTATATATATTTCCCCAAAGCTGTTTCAATTCTCTTATCCAACCCATCTTATGTCATCTGCCATTCATTAGATATGTAACCTAGGATAAGTTACTTAACCTCTTTGGGTCTCAGTTTCTTCATGAGGGTTTATAGATGATCTTTTAGGTACCTTCAGATTTTAAAAATCGATGAATATGGGATTTCTCTAGATGGGCAGATGTACTAGATATGGATATGCCCTTCAAAAAAAGTATTTATTTAATCCGTCAATCAATATATTTTATTGGTGTTAGTTGTATTTGAAGCACATGTTGAGCAATCTAGGAGATACTAAAAAATGCAAGCAGTACCTTCCAGAAGCTTAAAATCTATTTGGTAAAGAAAAGACATATATAGCACACAGGAAATAAAAGTGTCTCACATAGATCTCAGTAAACCATTGAAAGTATTCAACTCAGCAAACATTTATCCAGTTCCTACTGTGTGTCAGGTATCACGCTAGGCACCAGATGTTTTGGGAGCTACTGGACTGCATCTAGCCCACCAGTCCCCCAAGTTAGACCCTAGTCAACAAGTATTTATTAGGTGTCTCTGTGTGCCAGGAATTGTGCTAAACACTAGGGATTAGTTTTGCAGGGGTGGGGGAAGGCAGGGCAATTGGGGTTAAGTGACTCTCCCAAGGTCACTGGGCTAGTAAGTATTAAGTGTCTGAGGCCGAATTTGAACTCAGGTCCTCCTGACTCCAGGGCCAGTGCTCTATTCACTGTGCCACCTAGCCGCCCCATCACTGGGGATTTTTAAAAAAGTGAAAATAATCCCTGCTTTCAAGGAGCTCACAATTTAATGGAGGAGACAACATGCAAACAATGATGTACCCAAAAAGGAGAAAGAAAAAAAAAAGAAAAATGATTCATATGGTATAAATTAGAAATAATCTGAGAGGGAAGTCACTAGCATTGATTGGGGATAGCTTCTTGCAGAAGGCAAAATTTTAATTGAGACTTAAAGGAAGCCAGGAGATAGAAATGAGGAGGGAGAGAATTTCAGGCATGGGGGACAGTAAGTGAAAATGCATACAGATTGGAGGTTCAGTATCTTGTTTAAGAAACAGCATGAAGGCTAGTGTCACTTGGATCACAGAGTTCATGGAGGAGAGTGAAGTGTGAGAAGACTGGAAAGGTAGAAAGGGGGCAGGTTATGAAGGGCTTTAAAAGCCAAACAGAGGATTTTATAGTAATAGTGAGCCAGGGTTATTTATTGAGTGAGGTGGAGGAGATTTGTCAGAGCAGTGTTTTAGGAAGATTATGTTGGTAGCTGAATGGAGAATGGAATATGGTGGAACTTGAGAAAGGAAGACTAACCAGAAGGTATTGTTTTAGTCCAGGCATGAGGTGATGAGAACCTATACCAATGTGGTGGCATTGCTGGAAGACAGAAAATATGAAGATGGAATTGATAGGACTTGACAACTGACTAGGGATGATAAGAGAGTGGTGATGGAGAGTGAGGAATCTGTTTCAAGCTTGGGTTACTGAAAGGATAGAGATACCCTCCACAATAATAAGAATGTTAGGAAATGGAGAGAGTTGGAGAAGAAATTAGTTCAATTTTGTGCATTTGAGTTTTAAAATAGGAAAGGGCTAGGGTATGAATGGCTTAAAAATCACAAGATTTTATATTTAATCCTGAAGGTAACCGAGAGGTATCTTAATGAAATAGCATAGAAAGAAAAGAGAAGAGGGTACAGGACAGAAGCTTTGGAGACACCCACAGTTATCGGGTTCATCCTAAATCAAGAACCAACATTGGAGACTGAGAGGGATGGGTCTGATAGGTAATAAGAGAACCAGAAGAGAATAATGTCATCAAAACAGAGAGAAGGGGCAGCTAAGTGAATAGGGCACCAGTGCTGGAGTCAGGAGGACCTGAGTTCAAATCCTGCCTCAGACACTTTACACCTTTACTAGCCATGTGACCTTGGGCAAGTCCCTTAACCCCAATTGTCTTGCCTTCCCCCCTCAAAACAGAGGGAGAAGTAGAAGGGGTGACCAACAGTCAAAGGCTGCAGAGACATTAAGAAAAATGACAATTGAAAAAGAATAATTTAAGAGAAGGAAATAAGTATTTAGATAGCACTTACTATATATGCTAGGCACTGTGCTAAGCATTTTACAAACCTGTGAGGTAGGTGCTGTCATTATCCCCATTTTACAGTTCAGAAAATTGAGGAAAACAAAGGTTAAGTGACTCTCCCAGGGTCATCCCAGACCACATTTGAACTCAGATCTTTTAGAGTCCAAGCCCAGTGCTCTCTCCACTGTATCTGTTAAGTGTCTTGCAATTTGGGCCATTAGATTTAGAAAGTAAGGATTACATTCAGAGGGAGCAGTTTTAGTGAGGTTGTAAATCCGACTTCAGATAACTTACCACTAATATGGTGAAATATTGAACTTCATGATACCTGGCTTTTATCCCAAATCTCATATTAGATGAAAGACTAGGAAAAAATCACATTATGACTCAGAGCCTCAGTTTCCTCATCTATAAAATGGACAAAATAACGCTTATTCTATCTACTTTTTTTTAGCACAAAAGGATGAGATCTGCTGCTTTTTATTTTTAAAAGCACAGATTTAGAAGAAAAAAACATCACTGAAAAGTTTTACAGAGAGTTGTCAGGAGTTATTACAACTTTCTGAGGCAAGTGGTACCATTGGCCCAAGGAATCATGGGAACATTCCAGGAAACAGGATTACCACAAAAACAGCTGGTCCTATCTCCCTAAGGCAGAAAAGGGAAGTCATTGAAAAAGCTGGAAACAAGAAAACTGCTCTCAGCTGGTCCTTCTCCTCTTGCAATCTCAAGAGCCTTTTCCCCTTCCCCTGAAGCCAACATCTTGCTGAATCTTTTAGGCAGATAGAAAATTGAGAGAGCTATTTCAATCTGAGAGGTGGATAGAGTGTTGCATTTGGAGTCATAAAGACCTGAGTTTATATCCTGCTTCAGACAAGCTATGTGACACCAGTCAATTTCCTAAACTTCTCTTTGCCTTAGTTTTATCATCTGTCAAATGGGGATCAGAATAACACCTACCTCACAGGATTATTGTAAGGCTCAAATGAGATATAAGTGAAAGGCTTTGTAAACGTTAAAAAATTCATGTTGATGTTAGATGATGATGACGATGATGGTACCAGATCCTTACATTCCATTTAGCTCTGGAGGGCCTTGACTATTCATAGTAGTGGCATTGCCACATATCCAACCATGCCTAAATATGCACAAAATAAACTTAACCTTTTGGTTTTTGAAATTTCATTTCATTAATCTTGAATATCAGAACTTTCTAAAAAAAAAAACAAACCACCCCATATTCAGGAGATGAATGCTTTAGAATATCTCAAAGGACACGGAAGATCCAAATCTTTCTCTAAGGAGTTTAATTTGTATTTTTGTGTAATATAATACTTATTCTTTTGTTGCCATATCCTAAATGTCTCCTGTGCCATTGTTTGCCTAAAACCCTAATCAAGTAGGGAGAAAGTTTTCTTTTTCTTTTTTCCCTGTTTAAGTTGGTTTTTACTACACCTTTCAAGTCTTCTTACATTTTACTTACTGTTATGTACTCTGTCATCCAGTCACACTGACCTCATGCTATTCCTCAAATAAGACACTCAAATCTCATTTCTATGTATTTTCACTGGCTCTCTTCTATGCCTGGAATTCTCTCCCTCATAATCTCTGCTGGTTTATTTCAAGTCTCAACTCAAACCCCATATCTATGGAAAGCCTTTTATGCTCCCTTTTAGTGCTAGTGCCTTCCCTTTGAGACTTTCTCCAATTTGTCATATATATGTAGTGAGGCTGTCCCCCACAAATAATAGGGAGGGGGGATGGTTTGGGGTATGTCTCACAGGGAGACAATAATAGACATCTCTAGTCTCTTCTCCCTCCACGTTCTCCAAGGGAGATTTTAATTCCTGCCAGGACGGGAAACAGAAGTTAGGACCAGAAACTTGGCCACTCTCCTCAGAGAGAGTGGAGTACCAGTCTGGAATTACATTTATCTGATCCCTTAAATTGTTTTATTCTTAAGGACGTGGTTTTTCAGATTCAAGCTTAACTTTTGATTGCTATGTCTAAATGGAGAAAAGAAGACCCAGGTTTTATATCCAAGGTTTAACTGACCCCTTTCCCACCAAATACCAGTTTCACAATGTATACACATAGCAAATAACAAAGAAACCCATTTATCCAAGTCAATAGCAAAATGAAATCAGAGAAAGTATACATATGAGAATATGTACCAGAGAATAAAGAGTGAATGAACTCTGCCATTGGTATCAAGGTAACAGTTCAATCAAGAGAGAGAGTAACAGATCTCATTTATTAGGGGAAAATTCCCTGAAGTCTCTAGTGTAGTAAGCTGGAAGAGTGACATGATGAACACTGCCAGCTCCTCTCATGTCACATTCTTCCCAGAGTCTCCTTCTCCCTTTAGCAACTTGAAGTGGAGTTGGCATCATCCACCTTTTCTCTTGAAACCTGAAGCCGAAGTGCCCAGAGCAACTGCAGAGCCCCATGAGACTCCTAAGACTCAATATTCAAAGAAATTAAAGAACTTAGATCTCTCTTCTCTCCCTTTCTAACTATAACCGGATCCTCATGCAGGTACAGGACATTGATCTCAGTCGGTGAAGAGAAAATCCCATACCAATGGGCTTCATGACCTGGGTTATATATAAAATATATATGTGTATATGTTTATGTGTGTATGTACACATATGTGCAGATACATGTATATGTGTATGTATATATAAACATTTGTAATTAGTTGTTTGCATGTTGCTTCCCCATTAGATTGTAAGTTCCTTGAGATCAGGGACCATTTTTTTGTTTAGTTCAATTTTTCCTTTCTTCATATCCACAGTGCTCAGCACAGTGCCTACACATAGTAAGCACTTAATAAATGCATATTGTTGTTGACTTGACAATAAACCATAATTACATAGGTGTTTAACATGTGCTGTTTTGGTCAGTCAATAAACATTTATTAAGTGCCTACTCTGTGGCAAAGATTGTGTTACCTGTTGGGGATATGAAGAAAAGCAAAAGATGGCCCCTGCCCTCAAAGAGCTCACAATTTTGGGGCGGGGGGGGGGGATAAAAATCATCAAAATAAAAAGTCACCAAAAACCAATCATCAAATAAAAATCATCAAAAGCTGAAAAGTGAGGGTGGGGTGAGGAAGAATACACAGCTCAGGGACATGATGAAGTTCTGCAGTCAGGTGGAAAATGTTGAGGTGACTGCCCTAGGTGATCTATTTAAATAGAGGATCTGGAAGGAACTCTCCAGTGTCTATTCAGTTTTCACCCTGTACCCTCTTCAATCAGAGGGAGGAACCCCAATGGGCAGGGTAATATGCTTTTTGCTACTGCTGATACCCACTCTTATGGACAGAGGATTACTTTTTTATCTCAAATTTATTTATTTTTAGTTTTCAACATTTGCTTTTATAAGATTTTGAGTTCTAAAGTTTTCCCCCTCTCCCTCTGCTCCTCGTTCCCCAAGATGGCATGCAATCTGATACAGGCTATACGTTTATGATCACATTAAACATTTCCACATCAATTACATTGTGAAAGAAGAATCAGAACAAAAGGGAAAAACTATGAGAAAGAAAAAACAGAAAACAACAACAAAAAGAGAAAATATCATGCTTCAATCTGCATTCAGATTCCATAGTTCTTTCTCTGGATGTGGATAGCATTTTTCATCATGAGTGTTTTGAAATTGTCTTAGATCACTGCATTGCTCAGAAGAGCTAAGTCTAACAAAATCAGTCTTCCCACTCTGTTGCTGTTAGTGTGTACAGTGTTCTCCTGGTTCTGTAAAGCATTACTTTTAGGATTTAGATTTGTAATACTATTGGTATGGACATTCTCTTTAAGGATTGAGATAACCGTCTATCTAGGATTAGATAGGTGGTCTTTGATGATCTTTGTCATCAAAAACCAAACCAAATCAAAGAAAACAATATCCTGTGGATAACCTACTGCTGAAATTCACCAAATGATGTAGTCCAATTATTAGACAAGAGATACAGAGGTAGTCATCAGACTTTACTCAAAATCTTCTCAGCTTAGTAGGACCTGTCAGAGCTTGTGCCCTGCTGGCACAGCTTTTGAGACCCCAGAGCCACTTCCATACCAAGAGAAGGCATTGAGTTATGACAGAGCAATAGTTTGGCTGTTTTACACGTATAGATCAGAAAATGGTCCAAATTTCCAGTCATTCAGTAATTCAGGTAAATGAGGAAAAAAGAAAGAAAGAAAAGGAGAAAAGGAAGCACAAGAAAGAAAGAGGGAAAATAGAGGGGGGAAGGGAAGAAATGAAATGAAAGTAAAAGTAAAGACAAAAAAGAAGTAGGAAAATTGAATAGGAAAAAAATAAACTGTTACCTGAAGGTTAAAATACATTAAAATTTGCTATCCAAAAAAAAAAAAATCTAAGAAAAACAAGGCGCAACATTGGCCGAGGTGTGATATGAATGTTTTTATGAGATAATTTTGACCTTAAATATTTAAATATAAATGGTGTGTATTTAAAAGGATTGTAATATGGAGCATTATGAAATAAAATAAGCTTAATTTCCTCTATTTTGCTCCCCCCTCATCTCATAAACAATCTTTATCTGAAGTTGTCAATACCAATGATAACATTATGCCTTGGATTTTCCAAAACTAAGGAAGAGAAACTGCACTTTTCAGAGTTTTTCCAAAGCACTATCCTTTGTTGGTCTTGAAATATGTGGTCATTATATTTCTACTCCCAAGAACTCCAATCAGAATTTGTGGTTTCCATAAGTTTATGTCAAGTCCATAATTTTTCTCCCAGTCAGAATTAATCACATCCACAAACTTTCTCCTTATCAAAAACTATTTATTAGGTCAGTACATTCACTGGCATTTGAGTCTTAGA
>CM053580.1:392197242-392234092 GCA_028627135.1 Pseudochirops cupreus
ATTTTCCAGGTCAGTGGTTTTTTCAAGGAGATATTTCACATTGCCTTCTATTTTTTCATTTGTTTGGATCTGTTTAAGAGTATCTTGATTTCTCATAAAGTCATTTGCTTCCATTTGCTCCACTCTAATTCTGAAGGAATTATTCTCTTCAGAAAGCTTTTGAGATTCTTTTTCCATCTGGCAAAGTCGATGTTTTAAGGCATTCTTCTCCTCATTGGCTTTTTGTGCCTCTTTTGCCATTGAGTCAATCTATTTTTTAAGGTGTTATTTTCTTCATTCAGGTTGTTGACTCTCTTTTCATGATTTTCTTGCATCATTCTTATTTCTCTTCCCAATTTTTCCTCCACTTCTCTTATTTGGTGTTCAAAATCCTTCTTAAGCTGATCTCCAGCTTTTAGGCAGTCTTCATGTTTCTTGGAAACTTTTGGTGTGGGAGTTCAGACTGTGTTGTCTTCCTCCCATTCCATGCTTTGATCCTTCTTGTTCCCAAAGAAGGAATCTAGAGTTTGGTTGCTGTTCTTACTTTGCTTCCTTTGCCTGCTCATTTTGGCCAGTCAATGATTATTTAGCTCTGTGGAACTCTCCTTCCAGAGAGGAAAGCTCTGTCCCAAATCGGTGAGGTTTTCCCAGCTGCTGGAGCTCTTAAGGGGCTGTCATTTTTTTGCCTCCCCCACCAGCTTTGGCTCATTGAAAATGCACCCAGGACCACCTCCCAAGACCACGATCCAGATCCAGGCTTCTCAACACAAGAGCACTTGGCCTCCGAACGATCGCTTGGCCCCCCTGCAGTCTGCAGGCCAGAAGCTCTGAAGCAGCCACATAGAGGCAGCTGTAGGGCCACTGCTTCTCCTGCTCCCTTGCCCTGGAGGCAGTTTGGATGGACAGCTTTTCTCCCCCAAGTTTAGCTGAATTCCACCGACCTTTCACTTAGTCTTTGTTTCTTATGTCTTGATAATTCTGGAAATTGCCACAGCTGCCACTGATCCACTCTCCTGAAGGCTCCAGCTGCAGCTTGTCCTGGCCACCCCTGGGGCCACATCATGGTTTCAGGCTGGGCTGGTTTCGGCTCCCAGAGCTGCAATGACCCCTTCCTGTTGAGCTGCCTTCAGTGGGAGGTATATTTTTGTGAGTTTTGGAGCCTAAAATTTGTTTAGAATCATATTTTATGGCTATTTGAGGTGGCTATGTGGGAGCTGCGGTACCTTGCTGCTCCTATGCTGCCATCTTGGCTCCACCCCTCTTTTCTTGTATTTTTCAAAGTGTTCAAATATATTATCTCATTTGAACCTAATGGATCAGAGAGGCTGGCAGTCTCATGTGGATGTAATTTTAAGGCTTTTAAAATGATAATTCTTCCTTGTTATCTAGATGTTGAACAGGGAAACATTCACATTTTTAGCCATTGTTTTCCAAAGTCTCATAGATATTTTCCTGATTTGTCAGCACTAAAGATATTGTTCAGAATACTGTACTGCAACCCTTCTGGTAACAATATGACTAGATAGATTCCTGTGTGTAGAGTACAACAGTGATTTATAATCCAGGATTTTACACGGGCTATTGGAGTTAAACTAGAGGCTTTAGCATGTAGCAGGCTCTAATGGCTTTGCAGCATCTGTGGGAGATTTCTGAAGAAGAGATGGAGGTCTAAATTGAATAGCTATATATCAAAAGCACTTTTCTAGTATCTGGACAGTCATGAATGGAGGTTTTTTTAAAATTAAAAATGTATTTAGGTCTAATGGCTACACTTATGTACTTAAGAAATAGACGATACCTTTGATAGCACGCTGGGATTTTCAAATATGTTGAGTACTATTTTAAAAAGCTAATATATTTTTGTGTTAGCTTATAAATAGCCCTACTTTGAGGAAAATCAGCTTAAATCCTCACTAAGTCAATATGTACATATTTGAGTTACGCAAAAGCTCACTATGACTTAGTCTACAGAAAAATAGATGTTTGAATACCATTTTCCCTTTAACATGCCTAATTTTTATTCAGAAATTTTGCATTTATTTGGCATAATGAGAAAAATCACCTTAATCAGTGGAACATTAATGTTTTTAAAATTTCTATATAGGGTTAGGAAAATAGGGGCTTTTTAAATTTAGGAATTAAAATGATAAAATTCTTAAGTATTTATTATTATTATGATTTAGTATAGAAATAGGGCTTGGATATAGGTCCTGGTGCTTTGATATTTCCATAAATGTATTATATTACCTTGGTATCATAATGAAGTTAGCATTGTATTAGACATATGTTCAATTTTCAAGTAATACTGTCCTGGTTCTTCTATCTTTTATTTTTAAATCAGGACCTATGATTGCATTGGTGTAGGGAACTTCTGCTAAGAAAACTCTTTTTGGAGAGGTGGAGCCAAAATGATGGAGTAAAAGCACAAACTTGGCATGGGATCCAGCTCCAACCACTTCCAATACCTGTAAAAAATGACTCTAACCAAATTTTAAGGCTACAGAACCCACAAAGTGACAGAGAGAAACAAATCTCCTGCCAAAGGCAGCCTGGCAGGCCAACAGGAGTGCAGGGAGTAGAGCACAGTCCCCTGTGAGGCTCACTTCCAGCCCCAGGGCTGCCCAGACCAGCCACAGCAGACTTTAGGAGAGTGAATCACAAGTAGCTGTGGCAGTTTCCTGACTTCTCAACCCATAAACACCAAAGAGAAAATAAAAGATCAGTGGGGAACTCTCTTGGAAGGATAAAGGAAGAGTGTGGTCCAGCTCCTGGCCCCAGGGTGAGAAGTGGCCAAGCAGTGGTGGCTGCTTCCAGAGCTCCTGACCTGTAGAATGTAGGGGGACCAAATAACCATTCAGAGGGCAATTGCTCTTGCTTTAACCTGCTTGGATTTGGATTGCGGTCTTGGGTGGTGGTCTGGGATGTGTGGCCAGTGTGCCAGAGCTTGTGGGGTCTGTAGAGAGGACACCCAACTAATAGCTCTGGCAGCTGTGAAAACCCCAGCAATTTGGGACAAAGCTCTCTCCATTATGTAAACATAGTTCTTCTGTGGCAAAGAGCTCAAAAGTCAAGTAATTGGCAAGATGAGCAAGCAGAGGAAACTCAATCAGACCATACAGTCCTTTTTTGGGGACAAAAAGGTGTAAACCATGGAACTGGAGGAGGACAACAGAGTCAAAACTATTGCATCAAAAACTTTGAAAAAAATATGAATTGGTAACAGGCCATGGGAGAGCTCAAGAAGGATTTTGAAAATCAAGTAAGAGAAATGCAGGAAAAGTTGGGAAGAGAAATGAGAATGATGCAAGAAAATCATGAAAAGTGAGTCAACAGGCTGCTAAAGGAGAACCCCCAAAATACTGAAGAAAATAACACCTTAAAAAGTAGACTAATTCAAATGTCAAAAGATACCCAAAAAGGCAATGAGGAGAAGAATACCATAAAAGGTAGAATTGGCCAGATGGAAGAGGAAATTCCAAAGGTCACTGAAGAAAAGAATTCCTTCAAAATGAGAATGGAGCAATTGGAAGCTAATGACTTTATGAGAAATCAAGATACTATAAAACAGATCCAAACAAATGAAAAAATAGAAGGCAATGTGAAATATCTCATTGGAAAAACCACTGACCTGGAAAAGAGGTCCAGGAGAGATCATTTTAAAATTATTGGACTGCCTGAAAGTCATGACCAAAAAAAGAGCCTAGATACCATCTTTCAAGAAATTCTCAAGGAAAATTGCCATGATATTCTACAACCAGGGGGCAAAATAGAAATGGAAAGAATTCACTGGTTGCCTCTTGAAAAAGATCCCAAAAAGAAAACTAGGAATATCATAGCCAAATTCCAGAGTTCACAGGTCAAGGAGGAAATACTGCAAGCAGTTAGGAGGAAACAATTTGAGTATTGTGGAAACACAATCAGGGTAACACAAGACCTAGCAGCTTCTACATTAAGGGATCAAAGAGCTTGAAATATGATATTCCAGAGGTCAAAGGAGCTAGGATTAAAACCAAGAATCACCTACCTAGCAAAACTGAGTATAATGCTTCAGGGGAAAATATGGTAATTCAATGAAATAGAGGATTTTCAAGCATTCTTGATGGAAAAAACCAGAGCTGAATAGAAAATTTGACTTTCAAATACAAGAAGGAAGAGAAGTATGAGAAGGTAAACAGGAAAAAGAAATCATAAGGAACTTATTAAAGTTGAACTATTTACTTTCCTACATGGAGAAACAATAATTGTAACACATGAAACTTTTCTCAATATGAGGATAATTGAAGGGGATATATATGTATACATACTTACATATGTATGTATAGGAGGGCATATGTGTGTATAAATATATATGCAAATGTGTGCATATGTGTGTACATGTATACATAGACAGAGGGCATAGGATAAGTTGAATATGAAGGGATGATATCTAAGAAATAAAATTAAGGGGTGAGAGAGGAAAATATTGGGAGAAGGAAAAAGGGACAGATGGAATAGGGTAAATTATTTCATATAAAAGAGGCAAGTGAACACTGTTACAATGGAGGGGAAGAGCAGGAAGGTGAAAGGGAATGGGTCAACCTTACTTGCATTAAATTTGGCTTAAGGAGGGAATAACATACACACTCAACTGGGTATCTTACCCTACAGGAAAGTAGGAGGGAAGGGGATAAGGGGTGGGTGATAGAAGGGAGGGCAGATTGGGGAGAGGGTAGTTAGAAGCTAACACTTTTGAAAAGAGACAGGGTCAAAGTAGAAAATAGAATAAATGGGGGGTGGGATAGGATGGAGGGAAATATAGTCTTTCACAATATAACTACTATGGAAATGTTTTGCATAACTATACATGTACAACCTATGCTGAATTGCTTGTCTTCCCAGTGGAGGTAGGTGAGGAGGGAAGAAGGGAAAGACTCTGGAACTCAAAATTTAAAAAATTGTTAAAGTGTTTTTTTTTACATGCAACGGGGAAATAAGATATATAGGCACCGGGGTATAGAAATTGATCTTGCCCTACTAGAAAGTTAGGGGGGACATGGGGGAGGATAAAAGAGAGAACAGATTGGGGGAAGAGGTATTCAGTAGGCTTGCTATTTTGGGGTGGGGGAAGGGGAAATATGGGGAGAAAATTTGTAACTCAAAATCTTGTGGAAATGAATATTGAAAACTAAAAATAAATAAATACATTGGAAAAAAAGGGAAAAAAGAAAACTCTTATCTAGCACTGTAAATTAGTACCTATTTTGAAACTTACAGTCTTAAATTTGCTAAGGACATAGAGAGGTTCAGTGAGTCACTCAGGGTTCCAGGTAAAAGATAAATCTTGGACCCAGGTCCTCTTGACCCCTCAGCCCAATTCATGACCTACTATGCAACACTACCTCTCTCCTACATTTCTAGTCAGCCCTTCTCTTTCTAACTTGACTCCTTGTCTTTTCTTTTCTTTTTTTTTATTTTTTAAATTGATTTGTTTATTTAATTTTTAGTTTACAGGATTCGGTTCCAGAGTCCCTTGAGTTTCAAATTTTCTCCCCTCCTTCTCCCCACTTCCCCCACCCATGGCGGCATGCAGTCAAGTATAGAATCTGGAAATACTTTCACATTGGACATTAATTTGGTTGTATAGAAGGGTTGTAACCAATGGAGTGAACAATGGGAAAAAGGAAATAAAACCAAACATGGAAAAGAGCAATAGCCTTGTCTTTTCTTATCATCTCAACATGGAAGTCCACAAGGATCTGTGCTTGGTCCTTTGAACTCTTTACTCTCTCCCTTACTTCTCATCGCCATAGCTTTAACTATCAGTTTTATATAGATGCCTACCAAATCTGTATTTCCTACCCCAGCTTCTATTCTGAGCTCCAGAACCTCATCTCCAGTCACTTATGGGGCATCTCCACATGAATGTCCTACCAACACCTCAAACAATACATCCGAGACTGGGTTTATCATCTTTTCCTCAAACCTTTTGACTTCCCAATTTATGTGCACCAGCATTCACCTACTTGCATATGTTTGAAACCTTGGTGTTACTTTCCATCCTCTCCTTTGCCTCACTTCTCATAGACAATCAATTACCAAGTCCTCTTGATTTCACCCTCAGGTCATCTCTTCCATCCATACTCTCTTCTTTCTTTTACCACCACTCTGGTACAGGCTCTTATCATCACTCCCCTCGATATTTATAGTATCCTCCTAATAGATCCTCCACATTGTCTCCTTTCCAAATACATCCTTCATAGTACTTAGTAGTTAATCTTCCTCATTCAGGGCTATGGAGAAAGTATTTTGCAAACTTTGAAATGCTATATAAATGTGAGTTATTCCTAGGCAGAGGTCAGTTACTCTTCTGCTCAAGACTCTAAGTTAAGTTCAAACTCCTTTGTCTAGGATTCAAGATCCTCTACAACCTGATGCCGTCCCACCTTCCTAGCCTTATTTCATAATATTTCCCTCTATGCATTCTATTCTGGAGTTAAACATTTTCTTACCTTTCTCCCTTTTCTCATACCATAGCTTATACCTAGAATGTCTTTACTTCCTTTCTTTCTTTATTCTATTCTTAGGCATCCAACCCAAATGAAGCCTCTTCTAGGAAGCTTCCTCAGCTTCCTCCCCCTCGACCCTTCACATAGAACCTCTTAAATACTTCATATTTAATATTGTGTATAATAGCTATCTTTGTTTATATCTTACCTCCTACTAGATTGTAAGCTCCATGAGGGCAATGAGCATGCTTTTTCTAAACTTTGGACTTCCTCAAATGCCTGTACCTCTGTTAAATTGAATTAAATAACTATATTCATTGAATGATTGGTTTCTTTATAGTTGTATTCAGTGTAAAAAGTGTATCTTAGTCCTATAAGGGCATATAAGACAAGTGTTAGAATAACTAGTTTTTCTTTTATGTTAATTTAACAGGTATGAGGCTTGGCACATTGTGTCTGATATAAATTCTCACCTTATTTTATTGTGATTTTTTTCTTTTTACAGACCTGATGATTCTTTGAGTAGACATTTGAAGTAAGGAAGGATGATGGCATTTGGGAGATGGAAAATGGACGGGATAATACTAGATAAAGGTAATGTCATGACCACAGTCTTAATCCAGGAGAAGGAATAGATAATGTAGCTACTATAACTAAATTAGACTTTAGGGATAGGGGGAAAAGTAATAGATGAGAAAAGCTGGGGAAGATGATAATGATAAAAAACTTAGAGGTCCAGAATGAGTAGATTGGATGCATCTATCTTCTCGTGTATGCCCATGGGAAGATTTTAAAGTGTGAAATTAAAACAATATAAAATACGTTTTGGATGAGATAGTTCTGCATATGAGATTATTGCCGTACTCTAATGGATCTTTGATCTTATGGATGTGGTCATTACTTGTAGTGATGCAAATTATAGCCCATTCATGCCTACTTATTCTCATTCATGTCATCACATAAGCCTGACAATTTTCATTATTTTGTCTTATTTTTTCTCAGTCGTATGTTTCTCCAGTGGTGGTCACTGCTTTATTTGTGTGAACCTGAACAAGTCACACAGTTTCTTCATCTATAAAACAATGGTTTTAGACTCAAGGAACTTTAAGATTCCTTCTGCCTCTAAATCTAGGACCCTTTGATCCCATTATCTCTTGAGCATTTAATGCTCCACGGAGGATTCCCAGGAGATTATAGGATAAAACTTTCACATAGCACTTATCCTAAAGAAAGTGATAATTTTTTAGTAATGAAGGGTTGATAAAACAGGCCAATATGCATGCATTATAATGACCTAAGACTGACAGGGTGGAAAGAATTCTGAAATAGAATTCAGGAGAGCTATACTATGGTTCTGATTACTTACTCACTAGTTCACTCACTTTGTCAACTTGAGTGATCAGGGAGGATTTCCTGGAAGTGATGGCATTGGAGTTGGGTTTTCCATGATGGGAAGAGACTTAATAGATAGAGATGAGGGAGAAAGCATTCCATGTATTTGGAATTATGTGAGCAAAGGCACAGAAGAAGGAAACCATGTATTAGGGAAGTACGAGACACATTTATGGGATAGTAAACAGATCACTTTGATATGTACAATGGATCAATATATAGAAGTGATAGTAGATATGTCTGTATAGGTAGGTAAGGGCTAGATTGTGGTAAACATCTAATCATAAGCTAAGAAATTTGGACGTGAAATGGTAAGCAATGAAGAGTTATTGAAAGTTTTTAAGGAGGGGAATGATACAATTTAAGTGAAGTTTTAAAAAGACTAATCTGGAGGTTGTCTATAAGATACATTAGAACGTAAAAAAGGATGAGGATACGAAACAAAGTAAGTAGTGGCTGAGATAGTCTAGGAACGAGTTAATAAAATCATAGATAAGGTTGTAAGTAGAAGAAAGGAAAACGCAGACAGTGAAGGAAGAATCTATTGGATATATTGGTAAATGGGAACTTCAAGAGAGGAAGTAAAGAATGAGAAGAATAGAAAGAAGTGGAAAGAATGCATAACAGTAGGGGGGAACATACTATAATATTGGATATAAAACTTCTTTTGAATTCTGAAGTAGGAGAGATTTCCTAGAAGTTGTGTCTTGACTGCCTCCATTCAAGAAAATTCTTCTGCATTGGCAGCTATAGGAATGATGAAAATATTACCTCTTCTCCATTGAGAGAGAGAGAGAGGCAGAGGGAGAGAGCATCTCTATTGTTGTTCAGTCATTTCAGTCCTGTCTGACTCTTTGTGACCCCATTTGGGGTTTTCTTGGCAAAGATACTGGAGTGGTTTGCCATTTCCTTCTCCAGCACATTTTATGGATAAGAAAATTGAGACAAACAAGATTAAGTAACTTGCCTAGGGTCACACAGCTAATAACTGTCTGAGTCCAGAATTGAACTCAAGAAGATGAGCTTTCCTGATTTCAGGCTCAGTGTTCTATCCACTGCACCACCCAGCTGCCTTATACCATCCCTACCAGCATTAATTTTTGAAATTTTTTTTCAAAAGGAGATAAAAGTTTTTATTGCCCAATTTAAGATGACTTTTAAATGTAAATGTTCCTATGAAATAGTAACCATAAATCAAAAAATGAATATATGAGAAAGTATTTATTGAGTGTTAATTAAGTTTTTATTTCTATGTCAGTCATTGTGTCAATTGCTGGGGATATAAATATAAAGCAAGTAAAAAGTGTCTTCCCTTAAGCAGCTCATATTTTAATGGGAGAAGGCAACACAGAACATTAAGGAGAAAGAAAAGAAAAGAAATGCACACGACTTTGTGGTTCAGCTATATACAGGAAACAATCAGGAGGCCTGATTCCAGGCAAGATTATGCAAAAGCTTACCTATTGGAGCCCAGGTTCCCACGGGCATGGCCTGAGTTGCATTGGAGAGGAGAATGAGGAGGATGTCCAAAGTGCAGTTGTTATGGTTTAGAAATGACCAGGAAGATGTAAATGATTAGTCTCAAATCTTTCTCTGAGAGCAGGTTTTGATAGCCAGAGGGGGAGAGGAGAGAGAACACAGGACACTGGACAATTATGAAATGCAACACTTAACAATTTTCTTTAGGACTGGCCCTGCCTTTATCTGTCTTATTATTTCTATAACTATAACTCTTGAATCGTATTGTGGCCCAGGATATTAAGAATACATATACTTAGCAACATATGTATAGATTTCACACATTTAAAGATGTGCTTTCACACACATAGAGTTTACATACACAATGTCCTGGAAGCCATGTATTTGGAACATAAGTCAGTCTCCAATGAACAATTATTCTACCTTGGATAAGAACTGTAACTGGCATGGGGTGAATGGAGTTTTGCTCCCATGCACTGACATCTGGGTAGTATTGGGAACTTTCCAATAGTGGTCCTGCTCTTCCTCATACAATCATCCTCAGATCACCATAGGTTCTGTCATCATGCCGTTCATTTCCTGGGACTTGTTTTTCCCTCCAAGCCTAGCCTCCCTAGGATCAGGTTCTCTGGAGAATGGATCTCCTTTGCTCCTAGCACAGCTACATCATACTCACTCACCATCCCCTTCCGAGACTGTCCTCTGCATTGTCAACCCTACTTTTCCCTGTAAAATGAGAATTGGACTAAATGACCTTTGATATCTCTTCTCACGCAAAATGAATGATTTTGTGCTCCATATTGTTTTTTGTCCAGAAGAGAAGAATTCCCATTTATAGACAGACCCAGAATACGTGTACCTTGAGCCTTTTTCTTTGTCATTCCAACCATTCTATAATCTCTTTGGTGATGGAGCGATGTCTTGTAATTCTTTGGTGTGCTCTGCAGCTACTGTCCTGTCACAGTTGCACATTCAATAAGTCTTATTGCCAGACAGTCAAGCAGAAAGTATATTAATAATATCCTAAGCTGGAAGAGAAGAATGGTGCCCAATGAATTGTCATGAACTCATTGCTGGAATAACACGTATTCAAGTTTTCATGTCATGTTTATATACCTTGTGCAGAAGAAGCAGGTTGTTTTAGTGAGGCTTGAGTTCTGTTTACAGTTTCCACAGGTATGGTTTCCATCTCGTAACGCTGATTCATTAAATACTTACTAGGAATGTTCAAATAGCTCAGCAGCAGCACCATCACAATAAAGCCTCTTTTCTGGGGAAAACTGATTTTCTCAGCGGCCCATAAACAAAACGAGGATGTTTTAGGGCGAGACAAATGTATCTATGTGATAAAGACTCAAGGAAAGAGTGAGCTACGGATGGAGTAGTCCATGTTAAAAGCAGCCTACAAGCTGTACATTTTATAGTGAGTTTCAGCCAAACTATTTTCTTTGAGAAGAACTATTTCATTTTATTTTTCTCTGGTGAATATACAGCACTTTCCTCCTGAGCTGAGAATGATTTATGGATAACTTATAGTAATTTTCAATAAATTAGAAGTATCAATGGCAGAATATTTGGTTTACATAGATAACCAATACAGATAATTTAGGCCAAAAAAAAATCTATCATGGAACTTGAATTATCTAAATTTCCTGTCTCAATTGATCCAATTAATCTGTTAATTATTAAACTCAATGCAATCTTAGGCTATGAATATATAATGTCAGAACAATGAGTTGAAAAGTGAAAATATTGTTAGCAATAATAATATCTAATGTTTACATAGTGCATTAAGATTTGCAAAGGACTTTATAAATATTTTCTCAATGAATCAGTTTTTAAAAAATAGATGATTCTCCTCCATACCCTCTCTCCATTCACTAACTTAAATAATACATTGTTTTGGTGTGATGTAGATAAAGGCTATACACTGATCTAGACTTTAGAGGATCATGTAGATCACCATACATTTTTAAAAGTAGTTTTCTGTTGATAACTCTTATTTTAACACTGGGGTAGCTAGGTGACACAGTGAAGAGAGTACCAGGCCTGGAGTCAGAAAGAACTGATTTTAAATCCTGCCTCAGACACTTACTAGCTGTGTGACCCTGGTCAAGTCACTTAACCCTGTTTGCCTCAGTTTCCTCATCTGAAATATGAGCTGGAGAAGGCTCTTTGCCAAGAAAACCCCAGATAGGGTCATCAAGAATCAGATGTAACTAAAGTAACTGAATAGTAGTGGCAAATGAAGAAAAGTCAGATCCTGTACTTGGAAATAGAACTAAATTCCTATGGCATTTATCTTCTGCACCACTCAGTCAATATGTATCTGTAAGGCCTTGTATTGGTAGTTCTTTTTCACGTATGTATGTCATGTCTTTGCACCTAGATTTTAAGCTCTATGATGGATAATGACCTTTTCTTGTACTTTTTTTGTGTTCTCTCAGAGATAAGCAAATGAATCTGCACATAGTGAGATTTCATTATATATTTATTAAAATTATGATAATAAAGAAGATAAATTTCAAAATTTTAAAGAGATTATTTTAAAGCTGAAGGTTTCAGCAGAGACCATATTTTTTTGTCAATGTTCTAGTGAGTAGCATTACTGAGCACACTCAATATATGTTAGCTAATAGTTACAATGGTAATAACAGCCCCTTTGTGAGCTAAGCTGGTTTCCCCAGGTGGATTATTTCATGATTGTGGTCTTCACACCTACCCTTTTTGTGCAGTGAAGGAAATAAATAAAAATCCCCTTGATGGCAGAATTATGCCTGTGTAGGTGTATTCAGTTGAAACATGGGAACAGTTATTTCTGTGTAATTTATTTCTCTGTCTTTGCAATGACATTTGTTTAATTTAACAAAGAAAATAATTATAGCAGCACCGTTGTCTCTATCTTGGAGCCTTGAATACTTAGAGGAAATGATCCCCAACACCTCTTGATATATCGAAATTTACTTAGAGAAAATAAGCGGGTATTTTAAGAACATTTGTTTATCATTTTAAAGGAAAATAGGAAACCATTTCACTGAATCTACTCTAGGAAAGACAAATAATTTGACAACAGTATTCTATGGGATGTGTGTTTTTCCTTTCCTCTGACTAATCCTCCTCATCCTTGACAGCCCAGCTTAAGGACTCTGTCTTCTAAGACACATACCCAAGCTACTCTGGGCCACAGGCAGCTCTCTCCTCATGATTCTACTTTATCTATAATCCATTATTCTTTCTAATTGTTTCAGAGTTTGTTGACTAAAGCTCTTTGAGAACAGAAACGCTGTCTTCTTCTTTCGGATCAGTTTCTCAATAAGAGTACTTCGATGATTAACTAAAACTGTGTGTCCCTCAGAATGAAGCTCCTAGGTAGCTGTTTTGAGATGCTTTTGACAAAAATATGACACAGTAATATGTTTTCCTCTATATTTTAATCTTGTGCAGATGATGTTAATAAGAGATTTCCATTCTTATTTCCTTATTGATATTTAACAATTTAAATATGTGAATTATAAAATTCTTACATTTACCAATTATGTGAAACTGATTGAGCCTTTGACAAAAGTCAAATTACAGAATAACAGAATCTCAGAGGTAGAAGGAACTTCAATGGTTATCTATTCAAACCAGTATTTGAGTGGTAATCGTCTCTAAAATTCCCAGTGAATGCTATTCCAGGTGTCCTTGAAGATTATAGATGAAATGGAACCTTCTGAGGCAACCCAATTCATTTTTGGAAAGCTCTAATTTTTAGGGCAGTTAGGTGGCTTAGTGGAGAGAGTGCTAGGCCTTAAGTCAGGAAGACTGATTTTACTGAGTACAAATCTGGCCTCAGATACTAGCTGTGTGACCCTGGACAAATCATTTCACCTTGTTAACTTCAGTTTCCTAATCTGTAAAATGAGCTGGAAAAGGAAATGGCAAACCACTCCAGGATCTTGGCCAAAAAAACCCCAAATGGGGTCACAAAGAATCAGATGTGACTGAAATGACTGAATTACAAAAATTATTAGGAAGTTTTCCTTACACAGAGATTAAATATGCCTGTCTTCAATTTCTACTCCTTGCTCCTGTTGTTTTTCCTTTGTTTTTTTAGAAGAGGACCAATGACATCATAGAGAGACTTGTGAGTGAATTGGATTTAAGTGAGGCAGAGTTGCACAGTCATCAGCCTCACTCTCACTTCCAGAGTATTTAAAGTCCAACGGAAGGACAAAAGTCAAGATGGCTGGCAATGGTCTAGGACCTTGGTGTCTCCAATGTCTGACCAAGTTCTAAGCATTCCATAATGTCTTCTTTGGCTACCTTCACGGCCATTGGAATATATTGTTCTCATTCACCCGTTCCTCCAAAAAAAGTCTTCACATGCTCAGAGTGAAAACCCACTCCCCCCACAACTGAACTGTAGGTTTGAGGCCTGTTGGTTACTCCTAACCTGGTTCAGCCCATCTGCTGAGAAAGGTTTATCTGGGTGTGGCCACTGCACATTTTACAACTTCTTGTAACCGCAGATGAGAGTTGGGTGATAGGTGGACCCCAAAGGTAGATGAGTAGCCCTGCAAAGGGCTCAGCAACTCCTCAGACCAGAGGCTCTAGTGCTCTCTGAACACCTCATACACCCCTTACTTCTAGTTTTGCTCTCAAGGGTGTTGCAAAAGAAGTCTAATTCTTTTCCCTACTTGGCAACCCTGTAAGAACTTAAAGGCAAGTATCATGTCAGCCCCCCAAGTCTTCTCTTCTCCAGGTTAAACATTCTACATTCCTTCAAATTATTTTCTTTCTTTTTTTTCTAAACTTTTGTTTTATTTTTATTTCACGCCATTCATTTTCATGAGATTTTGATTTACAAATTTTCTCCCCATCTTTCCCCTACCCACCACCCCAAAACAGCAGTCCCACTGTATACCCCCTCCCCCAATCTGCTCTCTCCTATAGCCTCCCCCATCACCCCTCTGACTTTCTGGTAGGGCAAGATGGATCTCACTACCCCAGTACCTGCATATTTTCCTCCTTCCTATTCCACCCCCCACTTGTTCTATTCTCTACTTTGTCCTTCTCCCTTTACAAAAGTGTGTGCTTCTATCAACCCCTCCCAACTTGCCCTCCTCTCCACCCTTCCCCGTGTCATCCCCTTCCCTCCTACTCTCCTGTAGACCAAGATACCCAATTTAGAGTGTATGTCCTTCAAATCATTTTCATCTCTGATGTCCATACTTTTGTGACCTTGAGCATCTTACTTTATCTCCCTGGGTCTTGTTTTGCTCACTGGTATTATGGAACGGTTGGATTAGATGAACTCTCGGGTTTCTTTGCATTTTACATCAAGGATCCTGTGATTCTATGACCTGAAATTCACGCCCTCAACCATTCTCATTATCTGCTTCTTTCCAGGGCATCAATCATTCCTGAACAAGAGAATGTGGAGGACCTCACTTCTCTAAGCAATGGAACACTGTTAACTGCTATTAAAGGTGGCACTCTACTAGAATCCCCTGATCATCTTTATGTGAATTATTGTCCAGTCACTCTACTCCATCTTGTACTTGTAAAGTTGATTTTTTTGAAGCCAAATGCAGGACTTTACATTCATACCTATTAAAATCCATATTATTTGACCTAATTTACTAGAGAGTTTTTTTTCTTTTAGATGCCATTATTGAACATGCTAAAGTGGCTTATCTCTTCCATCTTAGTGCATCTATCATTTGATAAGCATGGTTCCTTCATTAAATTACAGTTATCCCTTCCACATGATGGGGCTGGGGACATGGTGTCCCAGTGAGCTGGAAAATCCATGTAAAATTTTTTGGCCCTCCTTTCATACCAGAGAAGAAATCTGAATTATTATGGTATTAAAAGATGAAATACATTGCTATCATACAATATCATACACATATCTTATGCATTTCTGAGTTTCTAAACTTCTTTTGTGTTGTCTGCTGGCCTTTGTGGCTTCCACCAAACTCCTGACAAATTCCCATTTAATTCCTTATGCCAACCTGTGATATATTGAAACCATTTTGGGGAAAGTCATGATGTAGAAGGAATAACTGTACTGATAAAAATTATTAAACAGCCCAGAACCATGGACAGATTCCTGAGATAAGAGATTTCCTGTTAGGCTGATACTAAACTATTAATGACTATTCTTGGGATCTGGTCTATTCAACCAGTTCTAAATCTTCCTAACTGTACTATCATCTACCCCAAATCTCTTTATCTTGTTCACAAGAATAGCTTGGGAGGTTGTTGACAACTTTGTACAAATCTAGATAAATTCTATCTATGCCATTTGTTTGATTTCTCTGTCTGCTAGCCCTAGAGAGAGCTAGATGGTTTGGTAAATGGGGCCAGAGTCAGGAAGATGTGTTTAAATCTGACCTCAGATACTAGCTGTGTGCCCTTGGGGCAAGTCACTTAACCTCTGTCTAACCCAATTTCCACCCCTGTAAAATGGAGGCTGTATGTTAGCATCTATCTCCCTACATTATTGTGAAGATCAAATGAGATAGTTTTTGTATTAAAAAGAAAAGGAGAAAAAATTTAGCATAGACTCTCATACATCATAGGTGCTTAATAAATGCTTGCTCCCTCCCCTAATCAAAAAATGAGACGAGGTTAGTCTAGTATGATTTCATCTATTGGATTTTAAGGATTATCGTTTTTCATATGTTTTATGTTCATTAACCATTTTTCCTAATTCTAGAATTTTATGAGGAATCAAAGTCAAACTCATTAGACTCTAGTTTAGAGGTACCACTCTCTTTTTTTGCCTTCTTCCTCCCCCCATGCCCACTCCCACCTTAATCTAGATAGTTGTCATTCTCCATTCCTATATCATCTATTCAAGCTTCCGTGATCTTTCAGAGATCACTGACAGTTACTCAGTAAACATATACAGAAGTTCTTTCATTGTCCTAGTACTTTCATTTTGTCCTAGAAACACAAATTGAAGAAGGGCAGTTAGATGCTTTCTGCAATCTCGTTTTAAATTTTGAATATCAACTCCCTGTTAGTTATTTATGTTGTAGCCTTTAAATTTCATGTATTATTCTCTTTGGAAGAGAAACAGAAACAAAATAAAAGTTAAGCAGTTCTATTTCCTCACTTACACATTATTATTGGCAAATGTAATAACAAAAGAGGAAAATTTTGGAAGGACTGTGGGAAAACAAGCATATTGATGGACCATGGGTGGAGCTTTGAATGGGTACAACCATTTTGGAAAGCAATTTGGAATTATTCACAAAAAGTTACTGAACAGCTCATGCCCTTTGATTCAGCTATACCACTGCTAGGTCTATGCTCAAAAGAAATTTATAGAAAGAGAAGGCCCCTACATGTAGAAAAATATTTGTAGTAGCTCTCTTTGTGGTGGCAAAAACTGGACATTTGGAAAATGTCCATCAACTGGGGGGAGGCTGGATGAATTGTGGTGTGTGAATTTGATGGAATACTATTGTGCTATAAGAAATAAGGAAATAGAGGGTTTCAAAGGGCAATGGAAAGAGTTGTAGGAGCTGAAGTAGAGTAAAGTGATCAGAGCCTGAAGAACAATTTGTTATAATGTTATAGAGCTAACATTATTAAAAAAAAACTGTTTTGAAATCTTGGATAGACTGATGAAGAAAATGGGCACAACCAGGGGAAAAATTTATATAACAACTCTGTAAAGATGAACGATTTTGAAAGCTATAAGAACTGATCATACATGATTCTGAAGGACTGATAACACAACATTCTACTGATCTCCTGACAGAGAGGTCATAGTTTCAAGGGGGTAGAATGAAACTTTTTTTTAAACATAGTCAATGAGGGATTTTTTTTGCTTGACTATAGATTGGAACTTTGTTTTCTTTTCTTTCTTCCAGTGGGGTAGGAGGTGAGAGAGAGAAAACTAGACTTCTGTTAAGAAAAAAAAAAATTTAGAAGAGAGATGGCCCAGGAAAGAGCCTTGGCTTATTTCCGCAGTTGATGGTCATGACATGGATGATGAATCAGCAAATATGACTGAAAAGGAGTTACTGGACAGTGAAGAAAAACTGAGGGACAACAGTGTACAGAAAACACAGAGTGGAAAAAAAAAGAGGACATAGTGGTCACAATGATATCAAATGCAAAAGAGAGGTCAAGGTAGATGAGGATTGAAAAGAGGCCATGCTTCAAAAGAACAAAACAAAACAGCCACCATCCTTTTTGTTGTCCTTAACATTCTTCTCCAGTTCATTCTGAGTGTTAGCATCCGTTAGACTTTTATTTATTGGACTCACACATGTGAGAATCATTATCCTTTACCTGTCCTTGATAAATCTAAGTGAGTTGGTGAGTTCTCCATGTATCCAGATGGATCTCTTTAGATAGTTCCCTCTTTTCTTTCTTATCAAAACTTTTTCTCCTTAAGTTTTCAGAATTTATTTTGTGAGAGGGTCCCACTCATCCTGTGCAGACTTTCCCTTTGGAATTTTAGCCCATGAAATTAATCCTGCCCATCCATTTTCTGAATCCTTTAAAATTGACTCTTAAAGTGTTGAGTTCAGAGCCCTGGAGCCAGGAGGACCTGAGTTCAAATCCGGCCTCAGATGCTTAACACTTACTAGCCATGTGACCTTGGACAAGTCACTTAACCCCAATTGCTCTGCCTTCCCCCCTCGAAAAAAGCAACAAATGAATGAATGAATGAATAAATACATACATGAATAAAATGCTGAGTTTAAGTTACTTTATGACCAAATTTCTTCTACCCTATCATTGAATAATCTATGTCTAACAGTAGAGAGAGTGCAGGACTTGGAATCAAGAAGTTCTGAGTTCAAATCCTGTGTTGGTGCTTGCTAGTTGTGTTAACCTAGGCTTTTGGCTTCAAGTCTGCCTCTTAGTATCCCTTGTTTCCTTCAAAATCTGTGGTAGCTCTGTTTTTTATGTGAAGCTTTTCCTGATCTCTCCCCCCCATGCCCTCTCTCACACCCAAATTTTCCTCTTATTTATTTACGTGCATGTCACCCCTCACCCCCACCCCCGATAAAACCCATCTCTTTTAGGGCAAGGCCTCTTTAGTTATTTCTTTGTGCCCTCAGTGCCCAGCACCATGATGCCTGGTGCATAGAAGGCATTTCAGAGATGTTTAATGACTGATGAATGAATGATTACAGCTACCCAAATCTGGAATGGGCTTTCACAGGAGTGAAAGTTCCTTCTTATTGTAGGTTTTCAAACAGAGACTGAACGACCACCTGCTAGATATGTTATACTGTGGATTCTTATTTAGGCATGGATTGGCATAGATGGCAGACAGAATTCTTTTCACCTCTAAAATTCTGTGATGCTGTGGTTCTAGGTTGTACTTGAACTTATTAGCAGGTAGTCATATGACCTAGTAAGGAAATGCTCATGGGACTAAAATATCATGACTAAGGTATTGTTATTTTGGGCATCTTAGTGACCAAAGTTGCTGACCAAAAAGCCTATTCAACAAGTCATTTCATAGTTGATCTTGAAGATAGCTGAAAAATGATGTGTTAGCTTATTCAGTCACCACCCAGACACTATTGAGTGTCAATATGGCCCACTTAGGGACTTTGAGACCTTCTGTTTTATTTGGTTTTTGCACTGAAATTATGAAATAAAAAAATTTTTCATTTGTGAAAGTAAATTTTAATTCTCTGTCATTCAGGTATCGTTCCTGCCCCCCCTCCTTCTATCTTAAGGGTGCAAAGGTCTAAATCGTGCCAGTGGTTCATTGCCAGTCCTGCCATTCTTTACTCTATCTGCAGAATTCTGATGGACTGAACTGAGTAGCTATTGATTTGAACAAGGTAAACCCTGAAGATATATTACTTAGAAGTCTTATATTGGTCTCCTTTTAATCGTGGCACTCACTGCTACTGAAACCCACCAGGAATTTGGAACCTAAAGGCTGCAGTCTGAAAATATCTACCAATATTCAAAACTTCCTTTCTATTGTGACTGAGTCTTTGCTTTGATTTTGCCCTATAATTTGTTCTGTAATTTTTTTTCAAAAGCAAACTTAGTAAGGAAATATGACTTACTTGAAAGCCTATAGGGCAGGCTCTCTACGGAGAATACAAGAAGAATGTTTCAGGGATTGTATTTCCTTTAATTAAACAAAGGCTTTAAAATATTGGTTCAATAGATTAGAATGTCTCATATCTTTCTCATTATTTTGGTAAGAACAAAATAAAGTGATGTTAAATGCAGTTTTAATATAGCACTCTTTGGATGGTGTCAGCATTCAAGCATGCAGCAATTCTAGTTTTATTATTGTTGAGTCTATACACAGGAACAGATATACTGGAGCAAATTCAGAGGGAAACATGACAATTACACATGTACAAATGTGTCATACATCCAGAGTTGGAATTCTGGGTAGGCAAGGTAGGCAATTGTTTAAGGAAAATGTGTGTGTGTGTGTGTGTATGTGAATGTTATATAATGGCAATGGGAATATACTCTGAGAAAACATTTTTATATTATGTATTACAAACCTTTTAAATGTTAGAATATTATACTGTCTATGACATAAGCGTATTTTATGAAAAGTCAAGTCACATATCTATCATGTGGGACAAATATTATTTTTGAAAAAGGAATAAATAATTAAATTTATTTTTCAATTTTAAAGCCTCCTTTCTCTCTCCCTTTCAATCTCCCTCCCCCAACTAGGAAAGAAATAAGGAAAAGAAAATTCTCACAAAAATGAGTGAATAATAAGGCAAAACACATTTCCATACTGGCAGATCCAAAAATTGCATGTCTCATTCTGTCCTCACACCTTTCTGTTAGGAGGTGGGTCACACACATTAGTCCTCTGCAAGCATGATTGATCATTACATTGATCAGTTCTTAAGACTTCCAAAATTTTCTGTTTCTACAATGTTGATGTTATAGCATAAATCGTCCTCTTGATTCTGTTCACTTAAGTCTGCATCAGTATATCCAAATTAGAATGTAAATTCTTCACAATATGGGCTGGTGACCTGGACTTCAATTCCTGGGGAGAAAAAGTCCAGAACATATTATCAGAGTGGTGTTTTGTCAACACATAGAACATCATACAGTAACTTCTGAAAGCTAGAATTATTTAATGAAAAATGAGTCATGATGCCTTAGTCATACACACACACACACACACACACACACACATATATATATATATACATACATACATACATATGTGAGTATACACACATATGCTCACTAAACACACTTTAGACATAGTGTTATTTGGATTTCAGAAAGATGATCTGACAATGAAGTGACTCATGTATAATTACTGTGGAGAGGATGGAAAGATTTGGATTGGACCATAGTACTATTAGATGAGTTAAGAGTTGGTTGAATGACCAGACAAAAAGAACATGTATTAATGAATCATTTTCAATTGGCAGGGAAGTCTGTAGTGTTGAGGAATGGTGATCCATCCTTTGCCATGTTCTATTTAACAAGTTTGTCAATGGCTTGAATCGAAGTATAGATTGCATGCTTATCAGATTTTCAGATGATATAATCTTGTATTGGAAATGAATATATTCTATGATAGAGGGAATATATGAACATTTAGGCTTATTCTGCTTGTTTTCAGAGGATATAACTAGGAACAACAGGTGGAAGTTTCAGAGAGGTAGCTTAATGTTCCGTAGAAAGAAGAATTTAGTAGCAATTAGAATTGTAGAAAAGTGGAATGGATGTGTCCAAACATAGACTGTATATTCATTTCTCAGATATGCTGTAGAGGTATCTTTACTGAGTTATGACTTGGACTGCATGGTTTCTCAGGTCCTTTCCAATTCTGACATACTAGGAGTCCATGATAATTATATTCAGCTTCTGAGCCAAAGCTGAAGAGTAAAATCGAGGCATGAAAACATTCAAACTTTTCATAAATAACACATGGTTCAGAACCTTAGCTGTGGACTCACTTAGATTGTAATCAATCTTTTTAAAAAGTTATTAATGCCTTTTGTTTTTTACATCACACTAGTTCCCCAAAATAAACCTTCTAACCCTCACCCAATGAGCTTTCCATTGAAATAACAACAAAAAGACATACTATATAACAATGCACGCAACATTTGACACCCATAGTTCCTGTGTCTGTAATAAAAAGAGGGATGCACGTAGCTTCCTCTTTTCTTTAGGGCCAAATTTGATTATTAAGATTACACGATGTCCGATTTTGTTTCATTGTTCCTTCCTTCCACATCATTGTAGTGATTGTGTCTGGTTTGAGCCTGTTCAGTCTTGAAGATTGCTTGAGTTTAACTTAATAATAACCTATTTTCTCCTGATGCTGTCCCTGGAGATATTAAAATTTGGCTTCTGTCTTATCCTAAAAGCCCCCTTCCCCCATTTCCATGCTTGCACTACGGCTAATACAAGATTGAATATAGGATAGATTTTATTTAATCTGATAGACATTGCAAAGTTCCTAATACTTGAGCCCCTAAACAGTCCAGACAGTTCTCTTTCCCTTTTTTGAGGGCATTAAGCAACTGTCCTCTCTACTAGGTCACATTTTTATATAGGACTAAGCAGTCCTAATGACTTGAGTTGGCAGAAGAGACCTAGGTTGTTCAAGAGTTCAGTGGGTTCCCTGGTGTACAGATTGTAATCCTCTCCAGTAGAAAGGCCTCAGGGTGTCTTTCTAGATCTCAGTGAGACTTAATGTTTCTCTATCCTCTTCTCCTTTCTCTCACTGAAGCTGAGTTTCTTCATCTCTCAATCTGCTGACTGATCCTTCTCTCACCTGGTGCTGCATGAACGACCAGACCTTTCACTCTTAGTCTGTGTCTTCATGTCAGTCCATACCCTTGATCTAACTTCCCATAAGTTCATGCCTCTATTCAGCATTGGCTATATATTCTACCTCAGATAAGAGAAGGAGAAGGGGAGGGAGAGAGAGAAGGAGAGGGAGAAGGAGAGAGGGAGAAGGAGAGAAAGAGTTGATTGGTTTAAGAAGAGGGAGGAAGACTGGGAGTAAGAATAGGTTGCCTAAGATGAGGATTGTAGGCAAGGAGAGTTCACAATTTGTCTAAGAGACATAAGAGGGGCTTATCCAAATCCTCTTGGAACATGCCTGCTGTACACAGGTTGGACAAGGCTTTATCTTTGTCTAGTTTATATCCCTTCCAGCACCAAAGAGAGTGTTCTTCAATCAATTACTCAAATGATGATTTTTTTTTGCTTTTTTTTTTGGAGGGGGTAAGGTAGGGCAATTGGAGTTAAGTGACTCGCTCAAGGTCACATGGCTAGTTTTGTGTTAGTCGTCTGAGGCCAGATTTGAACTCAGGTCCTCCTGACTCCAGGGCAGGTGCTCTATTCACTGTGTCACCTAGCAGCCCCAGAAATGACAATTATTTAAAAGCTTATTTTGTGGCAGTTACAGTACTAAATGCTGAGACTGAAAAATCAAAAGAGAAACACTCCCTCCCCTCAGGTAGCATACATCCTAGTGGAGAAGACAATGTGTATATATGTAAGGGAAAGGAGGTGGCTCTCAGCAAATATGAAGGATTTTTTTTTTAGTAAGGTGTGAGGCAATGCCCTTAATGGAGAGGTGTGAAAACAATTATTATTTTTCTATTATGTTAATAACCAATTGTTAAATTAGAATTAAGGTTTTTCCTTTCTATTTCCTCTTTCAGGGACTAGCCCTTGTAGGTCATTCAGTCAATCTGTGAAGGATATTATTGATAGATGAGATAGCCCAAATATTCTGGGGAATCTGTTCTGTGATCTTGGGTGGGACTCCTACCCAACTAGAACTCTTTACAAATAGAAACTAATCTAGGTGAATTATTGCCCTTAGGAAACAAGCCCCTGTCCTTGGAACGCTCCATTAAAATTTAGAGTGAGAAAACCAGTAAGAGTGGTCTGGGTAAAGAAGGATTCCTTTGCCCAGACTGCTGAAGGCAGCTGAGTCTCATGATCTAGCCACATTCTCAGCAGGAGGAGCTGAAGACTTTTAGACCACCTCCTCATTAACATGTCTACTCCCTTGTTAATTATTCACCAATTAAGGTTGATTTTTACCTCCTTTTCCCCATGGTATTTAAGCATTCAGGCATCTCCATGGTGTGTTTTTGGTTACAGAGAAACCACTAGCAATTTATGGATGATTTGCTAGTCTAATTAATAAATTATTAATTACCCAGAAGCTCTGTCTCTCAGGCTTTTCATTCATCACAGGTTGTGTGGAGAATTAGTCCAGGCAGAGTATCAGTGGATGGGAGAAGTTTTGTGAATGAAGACAAGTTAGTGGAATATTCTCCATCTGGTTTTGCCTTGCAGCCTTTTCCCATGGTATTAATTCATGTGTAACTACCCCTAGCAAGGGGTTGACTAGCCATAAAAAATCCTGGGATTGTTAGATCTTTCCAGTGTGGGAAGACAGAAAACTAACATGAAACCAGTCCTCAGACAGAAAGGAGACAAGGCCTTTCCATGCATGGCCAGTATGAGAGTTCTGGAATTCTCAAGAAGAACAAGAGAAGAAAGGAGAGGTGACAGCCATGCCATGGCAGCAACATGACCTGAGCAGCAGCTAGTATCTGCCAAATGTGCAATTGCCCTTTGTAGGACCATATAGATGGCCTCTATTTAAATGGGCAAGCTGGGAGGTATGTGGAACTGTGTGTATTTCATTTTGGCTGATGTTTGCTTCAAGGGTGCATCCATGAAGTTTTATTGAGTCTACGCAAACAGAAGACAGTGGCTGGTGATGAAAGGGTCATGGGATTCACAAATCTTCAATAGTAAGTGACCATGGCTGTTGCTGTTTCCAACTCTATTCCTTCCTAGGACTCCCTGCCACATTTGGTAGTCTGAGCCTATCACACCATCTCTACGTGGAACCATCAGTTACAGCAAATAGAGAAGTTTCTAAAGCTGTGAATAAGTTCACTTAACTTGGCACTAAACTTTTCAGGGATGTACACACTGATAATTAGGTTGATGCATGCCTTGCCAAGGCTAGCTCAGTGTTTAGGAGGCTCCAAAGGAAAGTGTAAGAGAAAAGACCTATTAAATTGACCACGAAACTGAAGGTCTACAGAGCCATTGTGCTGACCTCATTGTTGTAGGCCTGTGAAACCTGGCCAGTCTACCAGTGCCATGCCAGGAAACGGAATTGTTTCCATTTGAATGGTCTTAGAAGGATTCTGAAGATCACCTGGCAGGATAAGGTAGCAGATACTGAGGTCTTAACTTGAAATAAACAGCCAAGCATTCAAACTCTGCTTCAGAGAGTACAACTCTGAGGGGCTGGCCATATTGTTTGAATGGAAAACATAAACTTGCCAAAAAGAATGTTTTATGGAGAATTCACACAGGGCAAGTGCTCACGTGGTGGTCAGCAGAAGCAATACAAGGACACTCTCAAGGTCTCTCTTAAGAACTTTGGAACTGATTGTGTGACAAGGGAGACACTGGGACAGGACTGCTCAGCATGGGGTGCCCTCATCAGCGAAGGTGTTGTGCTCTATGAGCAAAGCAGAATTGAAACAGCTCAAAGGAAATGCAGGATGCACACATTTAGAAAATCCACCCCAAATGTTCACACAGACTATTTGTGCCTGACCTGTGGTAGGGCATTCTGAGCTCATACTGGTCTGATCAGCCACAGTTGGACACATCAAGGCTTTACTCTAGCATAGTGATGTCATTTTGGTCCTCTTCGAGAATGAAGAACAACAACAATTTTATCTTGGTCTATGACCCCAGTAGCTGGAGCTAGAAGAGGAACAAGTCTGCTGAGAGAAATAGGTGGGTACTATTCTACCTACCTAGCTGTGCTTCCATTTGGGATTTTCTTAAATTTATTCTGTTAAAGAATGCATGTGCTGGATTTAATATTATTTCTCATTAGTACATGTGTTTGCCTATATCCTTTTGTTGCTTGGGGTCCCTTTGTTTGTATCATGGAGGCACAAAGAGAGCCATGAAGGAGAGAGAGAGTTGTTTCCTAATGCAAGGTTGGGAGCTCATGCCCTGGTGCCCCAATCCATTGTTAGAGTTGTGTTCACTAACTGGGGCATAAACATGAATCACTTCATAATGACCCTTCAAAGTGAAGAAATGCTATAGGACTGTTATACCTGCTACAGCAGTCAAATGTGTGTATGTGTGTATATGTATGCACACGTGTGCATACACATGCATGCAGACTTTCACAAAGCCTTCAGTGGCAGTCACAACTGCACTTTAGACTAGACTGTACCCTTGAGGTGACAGATACTTCTTTCACAAAGTAGGGCCTTAATATTTTTGAAGTGGAAGCTGAAATCTACTCCCACTTTTTAAAAAAATTCTACTCCCACTTTTTAACAAGCCTTTGTTAGCAATAGAAGAAAGTTGTATTACTGCCTGCTCAATAAAAATACACACAAATATGTGTACATACATACACATATAGTGCTTATTTATGTATGTTAGCAGTGGAAGAAAGTTGTATTATTGACTGTTTAATATATATACATGTATATACGTGTATTAAAGTTGTATTACTCCCCATTGAATACATATACATATAGATATATGTGTATATTTAGTATTAAAGTTGTGTTCCTGAATATTCAATGCACATGCATACATATATATATATATATGGATATATTATTTTGAATAGTACATATTTGTATATACATATATATGTATATGTATGTATGTATGTATACATATATATGGAGAGAGAGAGAGAGAAAGAGAGAGAAAAAGAGGTGTGATGACTTAAGAGTTATTAAGTAGGAAGACGGAGGATGACTGAGAGAAAGAAAAAGAATGGATTGCTTAAGAAATAAAGTTCTGTTGGAAAATACTGTAGTGGATATAATCCTGACTGGAAATTGAAAGTTCATTCATGTGAGCTTATTATTTGAGCTGCTGTTGTTGGATGGAAGGTCCTAGAGAGGTTTGTCCTGTTTGACAATCTTTCAGACTATGCCTTTTGGAAGAATCAGTAGCAAGTGTTGAAGAGCCTTACAAAAGAGGGGGGAATGTGCTGCATTTCAGATGTGGGAATGATGTAATGCTTAACAGAAAGGATGGCTTAAAGGCAATTTAAACAACCAGGACTAAATGTCCTAACACCTTAAAATGGTACTTGCTAATTTCTAGCAAATCATCTCCATCTCTATTACTAACATTCTTTTTTTTTTTTCTTTTTGGGTTAAAGATGAATGCAAAAAACTATGTTGAAACTTGCATGTGTGAGTTGGTGGCACAATGTTATTTGGCAAATTCCACAAATGTTAAGTCAAATTTTTATTTTAAATACCTTTCATCTCAAACAAAATCAGTTATTTGCAGAATATGGTGACTGATTCTTTCACAAAAGTTCTCTGATTTAACAAGAATAAATTTGTGGGTTTTTTTTTTTAACTAAAAAAGACTTCTACCAGTCACATGATTCTAATCTGCCATCTTCCTGGAACCTCCCATTCTTGTCCACCTAAACCAGCTTTACTTTCCAATTACCTATTTTATGAGGGGAACATTCTTTCCATGCTCCCTAAGTTAGAAATCTCATGGTCATCTTGGCCTCTTTTTCTCTCATAGCTAATCTCTCACGAAATTCTGGGTTTTTTTTGGAAGAAAAAATTGATAGAATTTTAGCACTACAAGTGCCTTCAGACACCATCTAATCAGATGTATGCTAGTAAATGTTTAACAACTGGTTCTTATTACACACTTTTAAGTTTAAACTACATTATCGAGATTTTCTCTATCACTCTTAAATTTAGATAATCAATAAAACAGTAAATCATGTCCTAATTTGGAATGTTTGCTGATTTCTGAGGTGTAAATGCTCATACTAAAATTTAGCAATTCTACTCCAGCACACTTCTTCATCTAATCCAACCTCAAAAAGAATTCCCTTTTTAAGTGGTTATCCTCCCTTTCTTTACTTGGAAAGCAGCCTACTTCTATGGAAACAGCATGGGCTCTGCAGTCAGAAGTCCTGGATTTACATCCCACTTCTGATGCTTATTGCCTGTGTGCTTGTCATTTCCACACTGAGCCATCTTCACTTCAGTCATCGTTCTCATCTTCCCCTATACAACCTTGTACTCCCTCCCCTGGGAGCGCCAGTTCAGAGAGGTGAGTGAACTTTTGCTTTAACTTGCCTAGAAAGAAGCCTTCACTCCACTTCCCTGCTATTTTTATACCATGTTACCTAGACACAAGCCTTTATTCTCATCTTTCTCTCTTCTTTCCACTCTCTCTTTATATGTAATCTTTTCTGATTAGATTTTTTTACATTCTTTTCAAATCTTTATTTATTTTCTTTTTTTTGGAGGGGGGAAGGCAAGGCAATTGGGGTTATGTGACTTGCCCAAGGTCACACACCGAGTAAATGTCAAGTGTCCAAGGCTGGATTTGAATTCAGGGTCTCCTGATTTCAGAGCTGGTGCTCTATTCACTGTGCCACCTAGCTGCCCCTATTAATTTTTAACTCATGGAATAAAACAAGCATTTCCATAACATAATATCATTTTTAAAATGACTGCACATGAAACTGCAAACCTGCTATGTACAACTATTCCTTTTATATAATGAATCCTATAATTTTCTTTTTTCCCCATTTTTCTTCCCTCTTCCCCACTCTAGAGATGGTTACACACAAATATGCTTATATATGTGAAATCATTCTATACATCTAAAGATCAGTTCTTTCTCTGGATGCAGATAGTATCTTCCTCGACGTGTCCTTTGTAGTTAATCTGGGTATTTACAGACTTGCACAAAATGATGCTGCGTGAAACAATCAGAACCAAGAGAATGTTGTACACAGTAACAGCAATACTGCTTTAAGAACAGCTTTGAGTAAATAAGTCATTTTGACTATTAGAAATGCCTAAACTAACTACAAAGGACATATGAAGGAACACATTACAATTTCCTATTGGGATTTAAACTCCTTGAGGTTTGCTCCTGTTCATGTTCCCAGTGCTTAACACGGTGACTCACAAGTAATAAGCACAATAAATGCTATCTCAACTTGCGGAACTGAATGTAAACTAAAAGTAAATAAATTTTTAAAAAAGAATAATTAAAAAAAATGCGATCTCTGTCTTTCTGTGTAACTGGGAGAGTGAATTAACATCCCTGGGTCACAGTTTCTTCATCTATGACTCTATGATCTCAAATGAGGCGTAACCCGCATTTCTTGAGACAACCCGTTTTGCTCTGGAATAGTTGTGATTATTAGAAAAGTTCTACTTCACATAAAGCCTAAATTTGTCCTTTTGGCAACTTTTAGTCATCCTTTCTAGTTCTGCCCTTTGGAGCCAAGTAGAACAAATTTAGTTAGTCTTGGATTTGATAGGTCCGTCTTCTTTGTCTTTTGTGCTCCAGGCCAAACATTGTTGATTCCTTCCACCATACCTCATATGATATGAACTAAAGACCTTTCCTCAATTTGCCCTTCTCTGCACACCCTCCGGTTTATCAAAATCCTTCCTAAATTGTGGTTTCCTAGAACTGGTTTTCTAGACTCATACCTTCTTGTCCAAACCTAACCTAATGCTATCACTCTAGTCCAGGCCCTTTTTTTTTTTGCAAGGTAATTGGGGTTAAGTGACTTGCCAAAGTTCATTCAACTATTAAGTGTCAAATGTCTGAAGTCAGATTTGAACTCAGGTCCTCCTGGCTTCAGGGCTGGGGCTCTATCCACTGAGTCACATAGCTGCTCCCCCCTTTTACATCTTTATACCTAAAATATTGCCTAGCATCTCAGAAAATCCATCCTACCTCATTCAACCCCCACACACCAGAATTAGCCTCTATCTTCTCTGGTGTTTTTTCAAATCCTATACACCTGCTTATAAATCCTATAAAAACAGAGTGACTAAACTGACAAAGATAGAATGTAGGAATAGAATATCTACGTTTCAGCAAAAGAGTTGGACAAAGTCACTCAAATTGTCCTTGAGGACAAGATAGATAGTTGTAAACTAGAGATCAGTACAGTTGGCCATCCACCTAGTCAGAACTGACAGACCAATAGTCACACTAACAGTAATCATTAAAAGCTTAATATCATTTTGGAAGAAAGTCTCTAATAGTGTGCTTCTATCATCTATTCTTGACATTGTACCGCAAAATAGTTTTATCAATTGTTTATGTGAAAATATAGATGGCATACTTATCATGTTTGTAAATGGTGTGAATCTGAGAGGGATGGTTGACATGGAGTTATTCTGATGGAGTCAGAATTCCAAAAGATTTTTGGGTCAGACCAATGGACCCAATATAAATAGAATGAATTTAACAGAGACAAATCTTAAGCCTTGAACTTAGATAAAAAAAAAAATTAACTGGGGCAGCTAGGTGGCTCAGTGAACAGAGCACTGGCCTTGGAGTCAGGAGGACCTGAGTTCAAATCTGGCCTCAGACACTTATTAGCTATGTGACCTTGGGCAAGTCACTTAATCCCAACCGACCTACTTTCCCCCCTCCAAAAAGACAAAAAAAAAAAATAACTATTGTAATGTTAGTGGAATCTGAAGTTCTCTGTACATGAACAGAGTGAGGGAAGAATGTCTTGCCAATATCACATGTGAAAAATATTTGGTTATTTTTGCAAACCACAGTCATTATCAATTAACAATATAATATGGCAGCCCAAATATGCTTAAAATATAATCTTATACGGGATTAATGGAAACATAGTTTCAAGAATAAGAGAGATAACAGTGCTGTTATATTTTGTCTGAAAAGACCATATGTGGAGTATTATAACCAATTTTTTAGAAGGATATTGTCCCTTCCTAAGAAGTATTGAGGGTATTGATGGTTACCAATATGATGAGGGAATTCAAAACCATGCCATAAGATTACAGCTTAAAGAAATTGATTATATTAAGCCTAGAGAAGACTGGAAGTGGGGAGAGGGAATCACTTTCTAGAAATATGTGACACTAACTACTCTGGATCCTATTACCTGAAGGTCAGAGAACCCAAGGTTCTCTAGTACCGTTAAGGGGGTCTAGACTCTCTGCCAATAACTCCAGTCCCCACAAATGTCACTTCTACAATTGTAAGGGATGGGTCCCCTGCATCACAGTTCCACATAACCCCTAACAGTCAGATAAGCTTTTACAAAAGAATATTTACTTCAAAAGGTATAATGACAAATGTACAAACTTACTCCCCTAACCTATGGAGGGAATAATCCTACTTCTCCCTTGCACTAATTTCTGGGAAGGGTGAGGGGATTCAGTTCATAATTTAGCTCTGTTTCTAAAAGAACATAGTTCCAGTTCCAAATCCAAAGTCCCATTCCAATCCAGTTTGAGTCTGAGTTATCTTGGCTTCTCTGGTCTTCCCTATTGGGCTGACTGGCTGCAACATTTTGCCTGGAATCTTGATTCAAAGGTTGCCATGTTGGTGCCTAAAACGGAGAAGGACAAATGACACAGAACAGAAACAAACACGCTCTTATTCCCCAGCTCATTTTATAGAACTGAAATAAAACAGGGAGCAAAGGAAAGAAGTTCTTTCCCTCTCACCAGTTCAGTTAATGGTGCCTTCTGGGAGTAAACTGTGGTCATCTTCACCCTCTTGAAGCAACAAGAAAGAGCATGAGGCAGAAAGAAATCAGTAGAAGGAGATCCATTGTCTCAGTCTGCACCATTTACAAATATAAGTATGCCATTTGTACCTTCACATAAACAATTGATAAAATCATTTTGCAGTACAATGTCAAGAATAGATCCAAGAAGCACACTATTAGAGACTTTCTTCCAAAATGATTTTGATGATTGATGTGTTAGTGTGGCTATTGGTCAATCAGTTCTGACTCTATCCAACTGTACTGACTTCTAGTTTACAGCTTCCTGCCTTGTCCACAAGGCAGGTTTTAAAGAGACCTCTTATTACACAGTCAGTTAAGGGGAGTTTCATGGATGGGTACTTATGACATAGGGCACAAAGAATGCTTCCATTTTCAGAGATCTGGGCATGACCAGCTAAGCCCCCTAGGGGTGCCTCTATGTAGGCAGGTCTGGACATGATTCAAAGGTCCGTTACAAATACTTGAAGTACTGAAGTAACCTGAAGAGGTGTTAAATGTATTCTATTTTGATATAAAGTGAAATCTGAGAGAAAGAGGTAAAATCTTCAGAGAAGCAGATTTCAACTCAACGTAAGAAAAATATTTCAGAGGCTGCCTCATACAGAAAGGATCCTGGTCTTCTTAACTGATAGTACTCTGTGCCTCCTGAAATGGTTTTTTATTTACTTATTTGTGTAAATATTTCCTGGGAGAATCTCAACTCCCTGAGGGCAGGAATTATTTTAATTTTATTTTTGTATCCCCAGGGCCTTGTACACAGGGGGTACTTTTACCTTAATGTATGCTCATTGTATTAAATTAAATTAATTATCTGAAAGTAAAATGGAGTTGAAGTGTATTCCTCTTCAGGAGAAATCTTCATAAAGTAGTTAGATGAAAACTTGAGCATGTTCCAGAGGAGAGTTTCTTTTCAGGTATGTGTTGCATTAGATGGACTGAAGCTTCACCCTTTTCAAAGAAGTATTGTAAAATCTTTGGAGTCAGTACTATAGAGTTGAGAACTTAATTTTTCTCTAATTGGTTTTAGAGGGAAGGGTGAGATTTTGTTTATGATGATAGTAACAATAATAATATGTGTATATATTTATATATAATTTTAAGAAATTGAAGTACTGTATGAATATTATCTCATTTGATCCCCATAATATCCCTGCAAAGTAGGTTGTTATTACAATCTCCATTTTACAGCTAGGAAAACTGAGTTTGAAAGAGGTCAAAACTGGCTCAGGGTTACATAGCTATAAAGTGTCTGAGACAAGATTTGAGCTCAAGTCTTCTTGACTCCAAGTCAGACCAACTGCTGCTGCCAGGGCAAGTAAGCCAGTCTAGCTGAAGCAGCAAGGCACCTTGAGATAGAGCCAGCAGGCAGCATATGCCAGGCAAATCAAGTCCCCACCACCAGTTTCATCACCATCTTCCTTCAGATCCAATGGACACAGCCCAGGACCCTGAACCCCAAAAGTCTTTGGAATGGCAATGCTTCTTGCCCAATGCCTGAAGCCATTATCCTGGGAAGCAACCCTATAGGCAGTCTGGTGACTGCTTTTTCAGGCACTACAATCACAGCTACTGGAAAACAAAGTTCTTATCGCTAAAGTTTTTGGCATGGCCAAATGGTTCAGCATCAGAAACAGTAGAGATGACATCAAAACAGAGACATTACCGTTGGCTTTGCTCTAGTGCCCAAATGACCACGGGATCTCTTCTATCTGACTTGCAGCTGAAACCTTCCATAAGTGTTGTCACTTCCATTAGAATGTGAGCTCCTTGAGGGCAGGGACTAGCCTACTTTTCTACTTGTATTCCCAATGCCTAGCACAATACTTTGTCCATAGTTAAATGGTTTATTCATCGATCCATTCACTCAACTCCAGCCTCTTACCCTCTACCACCTCTTTGTTTCCCATTTTTATGTTTTTATATTTGTTTTTGTTTGTTTTTACAACTAGATTACAAATCTGGATAGCAGACATCATTCAATGCATCTCTTGTATCCTCTAAGGTTTCAGGTACCCAAGAAGCATTTTATGGATGTACCATATCTGATATACACAAATCCATATATCTCACTGAATATTCTGAAGGCACTTTGGAACCACTCTGAAAGGGGAAGATTAAATATGTCTAAATATAAAATGTGTCTAAAATTTAAAAATGTCTAAGTTGATCTCAGTTAAAATATCAGTATTATATAATACTTCCTGCTCAATTATTCCTATCAGAATTGGTTTTGGTGTTTTTCTCTTGCATATGTTTTTGCTAATTCTGGCCTTGTGCATCAAGCAATGACTTTGTTAATAGAACAAGGTGGGGAAGTCATTGTAGCCTTCGTAGAAATCACCTGCTCATGTTGTTTAAGTAATTTTACAGACCTTGAATTCGTAGGAGTGATTTCTTCTTTGTTCTGTTTTTTTTTCCTACCAGGGAAGTAAGTACAGCATTCAGAACAGCTCTGAATAGATTGTAGACACTTGTTTTCAATGTTAAGATGTATCTTGGCATGTTCTGGATAAGTCCAAATTTATCTAGCTCAATCCTATAATAATGAACTCTTAGTGACCTAGCAAAGGAATTACCTACCCACAATTGAAAGCTCTGGCTTGTTTTTACTTTGCTCAATGGCATAAATTAAATGAGGAAGTAGGGGCACAAGACATGACTATGATGAAATGAAAATTTATTAAAATGAAAAGAAACTTGTGGTTATGTTTTGCTGACAAAACACCCTATTCTATAAATGGAAAAGGGGATGTTAACAAGCATGTACTCTAATAAGAAATCATGATTTACTATTAGGGAACCTGAAAGCTTGTAGGAAGCTGCAAATCAATTGCTGGTTTATCTTATTTCTATCTTCTTTTTTATTTTATACTCACATTCATATTTAAATTGCTATGTCAGTATAGCACTTTGAGCAGCTATTTTTAGAATCTCACTATCATGTGCTCAATTTCCTGGAAGCCACATAGACTGAAATTTTTAAATTCACCCAATCCTTTTGCATAATGAAAATAAACACCTATTATGAATACCACTCTGACCAGGGAAATTTGTGACTGCCTGATAACATTTGGCTGAATAGTTTTTCTGCTGAGATAGGCAAATCAAGGAAAATGTTGAGTGCCATAAGGAAAACACCTTGGAGTGAGAGAGCCCCTAAGAAAGAAAGTGACCCCAAAAGCCCAAGTAAACTTCAAAAAATATTCTGACCACATGCACTGGAAATGAAATAAGATATATAAAATGGAATAGCTAGGAAGGAAAGAATGGCAAGGAGAATGGAATCCTTAGAATAGATGGTAGAAAATCTTACCCAAGAACTGATCTAAAAATTAGAATGGGCCCACCCTACGAACAAGAACTCAATGAGACAACAAGAAAGAATAAAAAAAATTGGGTGAAAAGAAAAGAATATAAGAAATATAGTGCCAAAGCCAAATAATCTGGAAAATAAATCATGGAGAGATAATCAAAGAATTATTGTGTTATCTGAAAATCTTGACTAAAGAAAGGTTTGAATAACAAATTTCAAGAAATTACAAATTAAAACTGTCAAAAATTACAGGGCAAAGAGAAAACAGAAAAGATCCACCAGTCTCCTCATGAAAGAAACTTGGTTTGTTTTTACCCTGCTCAATGGAATAAATAAAACAGGGAAATAGGTGCACAAGGCACAACTAAGGTGAAATGAAAATTTATTAAAAAAAAAAAGGAAAATCCTCATAAAAAAAAAAACCCACCTAACGAAAACTCTGAGGAATATAATAGCAAAAATCCAGGCCTTCCAGGTCAAAGAAACAATACTATAAGCAGTCAAATAGAAAGAGCAAATTTCAAGGAGCCAAAGTAATGATCCCAGGGGTGGCTAGGTCATGCAGTGAATAGAGCACCAACACCGGAGTCAGGAGGACCTGAGTTCAAATCTGACCTCACTAGCTGTGTGACCTTGGGCAAGTCACTTAACCCCAATTGCCCCCTGCCTTTCCCCCTCCAAAAAAAAGCAAACAAGCAAACAAACAAAAAAACCAAAGTAATGATCCCAGAATTGGCAACCTAAAAGAAGAGAGCTTAGAATATAATATTAAAAAAAATAAAGATAAACAAATACAACAAGGATAACTTATCTGACAAAACTAGGTACAGTTATCCCTTCCACGTTGTGAGGGTTAAGGGCATGGTGCTCCTGTGATTTGAAAAATCTGAACTATTATGGTATTAAAAGATGAACTATGTTGATATTATGCAATACTATACTTATATTTTATGTACTTCTGAATTTCTAAACTTTTTCTGTGTTGTCTGCTGGCCTTTGCATGTCATCTGTAACTTCTGCAAAACTCCCTGTAGATTCCCATTTAATTTCTTCTGCCAGAATTGAAACCATGATGGGAAAGGGATAACTGTATGATCCTAAGTGGGGGGGGGGGGCAGGGATATGGATTTTTAATGATAGTGATTTCTAAGCATTCTTAAGGAAAAGGAGAACTGAATAGACATTTTGAAATGGAAATGAATGCAGGAGCCAAGAGAAACATAGAACGGTACACACATTTGTTAAAGTGGAAAGGAGTACACAAAGTGGAGGTAAGTTGTTTCCAGGCTAATACAGTGATAAGAAACAAATATCTTCTCAGAACTCTATTATCTTTAAGGGTCATAGAGAAAGGTAAATTTGATCTGTGAGTCATAGAAGAACAGTGGGTGCTTTTGGTTCATTTGATCAGTTTCTGAAAAAGATGGGGGGACAAAGACTATATTGGGGATGTAAGGAGTAGGAAAATTGGGAAAATGTTGTTATATAATAGAGGTACATAAGTTCAAGAGTATTTAATAATTAGAAAGAATGTGAGGAATGGACGTTCCATGAACCTTAATATCATATGAACTGGATTAAGGAATACTAAACATAATAACACACAATATATTTTGTTATAGAAATTCATAGGGGAATAAAAGGGGAAAAGGACAAAGGAGAGGTAGAAAGCAGTCTAAAAAAGAAAGCATGACAGGCAAGAGAATACTCATAAACACAACAAATTGAAATGTTGGAGAGAGGAATATGAAGGGGGCGGATTAAAAGGAAAGGAAGAAAGAGGAACGCAAAGTCTGAGATCATGGTTAAGGCAAAGGGAAAAGAAGAGTTGAAAAAGAGAGAAAATAGGTTGTTGTATTTATTGATTCCATGTCAGGAAAACTGTCTCTTTTACCACTTTCTTCTTATTTGTAAAAAGCTGGGGTGAGAGTCAAGAAAGGAAAAGAGTACAAAAGGAGAGGGTAGAGGGAAATACACATTTAACAATCATAAACCTGAATTTTAGTAGGGTGAACTTGCCCATAAACCAGAAGATGATAGAAAAATAAATTAGAAAACAGGATCCAATAATATTTTCTTTACAATAAGTATACTTGAAACACAAAGATTCACATAGAATTAAAATGAAGGCCTTGAGTAAAATCCATTATACTGGGGGCAGAGCCAAGATGGTGGCGTAGGAGGAGCAAGAAATCGCAGCTCCGACACAGCCACATCAAATACTCCAAAACTATGACTCTAAACAAATTCTAGGGCCCTAAAATGCACACAGATATATTTCCTGCTGAAGGCAGCTTGGCTCAAAGCAACCATTTCAACTCTGAGAGCTGAAACCAGCCCAGCCTGAAATGGCAGCTTTTGCCCCAGGGGTGGCTGGACGAGACAAGCCCCGCTGCCGCCGGAGCTTCAGGAGAGTGGATCTGTGGCAGCTGTGGCAGTATCCAGAATTATCAAGCCATAAGAAAAAAGGACTAAGGTTAGTGGAACTTGGCTAAAAACCAGGGAAGAAAAGCGGGTCTGGACAAGCCACCTCCAGGGCAAAGAACTGGCAGAAGTGGAGGTTCTGCACCAGCCTCCACATTGCCGCTTCAGAGCTCCCAGCCTGCAGAC
>CM053580.1:392234592-392265484 GCA_028627135.1 Pseudochirops cupreus
TTAGTGGGAAGTATCTTTGTGTGCGTTTTGGAGTTCCAGGATTGGTTTAGAGTCCTATTTTATGGGTATTTTGGGGTGGCTATGTGAGAGCTGCGATGTGTTGCTGCTTCTACGCCGCCATCTTGGCTCCGCCCCCCCATTTTTCTTTTCTTATTACCAGCACTTAGCACAGTGCCTAGCACATAGTAGGTGTATGATAAATGCATATTTACTGACTGACATGTGAAAATTGGTTAAAGGATTGGGACATGCCTAGAGATAGGAAGGTAGGAAGCATATAATTACTGCCTTTAAGTATCTGCATGGATGTCATGTGGAGTAGAGATTAGGCATGTTCTCTTTGGTTCTAGAAAGAAAGAACCAGGAGTGATCAAAAGAAGACAAAAACCAGCCAATTTAGACTTGATATCAGGAAAAATTTGCTAACAAATCGAGATATCCATGAGTGGGATATGTTCCTCCTTCATTAGACATCTTCAAGCTTAGATTGGACATGTCAAGCATATTATACTAACGATTCATTTGGGGCTATTTATTGGACTAGATGACCCAGAGGCCTTTTTTGACTCTAAAATTCTGTGATTCTATGACTTCCATCCAGGGAGCAAGTTAACTGAGGTTGAAAGAGGTTAAAGGCCTTGCCCAGGGCTGGACAGTTAGTCAGTAAAGCAGGACTTGAGAGTTTCTGACTCCAAGTCCAAGGTGATCCAAGTCTACTAATTGGGTAGTCAGACTGAACTGGGTGTAATAGTAATGGGAATTTGAAGATCTTCCCTTATTTGAAGATTTGCCCAGCCCCCTAATAAGCCAAATGTAGTGACATGGAGCCTGTAGTGGGAGGAGTTTGCTGAAGGGTGGAGCACAGCCCACAGGAAGCTGGGAGTCAGAGCAGCTAGATAGTGGGAGAGAGAGGACACACACAAGGAAACAATGAGGCTTGTGAGTGTTGGTTTGTGGAAAGGCTAAAGGATGGTGTGGCTCTCTGCTGTGTTATGGTATATTAACTTCTATGTTGCTATGATGGATTTGGTTTTCTGGGGTCTGAATAAATGTTTTGCTTCTGTCTTCTATATGGAGAGTCTGTTATATTTTGTGATTGAGACCTGTGCCAGAATATTTATAGTTGCCATCAGCACTGTGAATTTCTCATTGGTGCTATACTGGGGAAATGGGCTCTTTCAGTCAAATGAGGAAGAAAATTAAGTGTCTTTGATAAAGATTCAACCTAAGCAGGCCAATTAGTTTCCTGCAATGTCTGCCATATCTCTATAGCACCTGGAAAAGATATCAGTGTCCTCACAGTATATTCACTATATGTGTGTGTATGTGTGTATGTACATATGTATACACACAGAGATATACAATACATTTTATATATGTGCACATAAAGTATATTGTTAATTTACTTTATATATACTTGTACATATAACAAGGATTTATATGCTTGATACATATGTATACATACACATATATACATGTATCATACACATGTATACACACACATCCATTTTTAGGGCACCTTGTTATAGCAAAAAGAGCGCGGAATTTAGAGGATCTGAGTTCAAATCTCAACCCTACTGTTTATTTCCTGTGTGATCTTGGAGAAATCACTTTTAGCTTTCTGGATTTTAGTTTCCTCACCTGTAAAATAAAGGAATCAAACTCCAAAATACTTTCTAGCTCTAACCCTGACATGAAAATGGAGAATGCATTTTATGTAATATGGTACATTTGTCAAGATGTGCAAAATATCCCTAGGTTTTCCAGTCTGTTACTGCCAGAGCATTTGAGGGGGCAGACCCATTTACAGCTCTACTGGGAAATGGGGACATTCATTGCAGAGCACGAACTGTCTTACTGACATTGTAGGGGATACTCCTGAGGCAGAGGATCAGTTGAAAGGACAGTAGTTCACCTGCACCAAACCATTCAATTTTCAATTCGATAAATGTAATTGCTATTATACAGAAAGCATTGTGTTAGCTACTGGAGGAGGTAAGCAATTTAAATAGAAATGGTGAAAGAAATGACCATTTCTGCACCTTAGTGGCCTTACAATAAAGAGTTTGTTTTCTTTTGTTATAGAAATGGTGGTATTTTAGGGTTATGTCCATATGGCTACATGGATCCATTGCCTACACACTAATTATGAACCAATTAAACAGTTCATCTCATGGTTATTTCAATTTGCTCATTGGAACATCTGAAATAAACAAACTGAACATCTAATATTCCTGACTTTTAAATTATGTTTATGACTACATTTTCGGCTACGATTAAAGCTATGATGACAGGGAAAACAGCATAGGAATTAATTCCAATCACATGCAACCTGCCCATAATTTAATATTTCAGAGACTGGCCTAAGGCTCAGAGACATTAAGTGTCTGACCATAAAACCATAAATCTAGAACTAGAAGGGAGGTCAGAGGTCATATAGTTTTAGTCCAATACCCTCATGTTATAGATGAAGAAATTGAGACCCAGACAGATTAAGTGACTTGCCCACAGTCACTCAGGTAATAAGTAGCAGAGGCAGGTTTTGAATCCAGATCTTTATGAATATATGTATTCATCCTTCTATCCAGTATGTCATTGACAAAAATAATTAAATTCCACATTTTGGTCATTTGAGTAACAGCCTGTAAAACAATGTATGCTTCAGTAATAGCCAAGTTTGTTTTGGGCAATTATCAACTTTCCCACCTCTCTCAAAAAACAGAGTTCAAGATTTCTTGTTAAAATTGCCTGTGGAGTAATTTTATTAGTTATGGTAATTTATGTTTTTAATCTTGTTTGTTAATACACCCTGAGGCAAGGCAATTGGTGTAGAGCCACGAAAGCAGGCATGAATACCACATGAATAAATCCAAATGTTTTAGGCCACTGCATTCTGGGCTTTCTCAAACTAAGCAGGTCAAAGCCTTTCTCTGAAATACCAAAATCTTTGTTTCTTTGTGATCTCTCAGGTAAGTTTTAATAGTTACCTATATTTTTAAAAAGCATAAAATTCTCAACAGAGAAAAGGTTAGAACTTACAATAAAGAGAGATTTTGTATTTTCACACTGACCATTTTCTTTGAAGAACTCCTGAATCTAATTCCTGAATCTATAGTCTTTAAAGAGGCAATTAAAAATTTTCCTAAACTTAAATAAAAATTCTTTTACTGATTAGGATGTCCCTCTCATATGTTAGTGCTTGGAACTTAGAGGGTTACTTTAATTTCTCAATAGCATATTAATTCAGTAGTTAATATTCCTCCTAGCTTTTGACTTTTCCTTGGCCGTAACAAGGAATAGTTTTGGTCTAACTCCTTTAATTGCAAGTTGGCCCTGGATGCCGATTTGTCACGTTAGAATGGTGTCTGTTGGAATTCTGCACTTTACAGTTTCTGAATTTGGATGTCCAGGCCCAGCATGACAGGTTTTTGAAGCTTCCAATTCTCTGTTGGATGATCGTTTTAAGAATTTCACACATACAGAAAAATAGTATTCTCTAAATAATCCTTAGTGAGTGGGATATACCCTCTGTGAAGACTCCTCATGGTGGTGGGAGAGACACTGTCTCGAAACTAGAGACAGCCTTTGGTTAAGACCAGACAGGCCTAAATTCCGGTTTTCTAAAAAATTACACAACTTATGACCCTTCCCCCTCCTTCACTGCTACCTACCTCAGCTTTAGGTTTGCCAGATTAGGACATGTACTTACAGACTGGCTGTGCCCTGTTTCCTTCTTCTTTGTCTTTGAAGAGGGTTTTTGTGCCTAGATTGTAAGCTCGCCTCCCAGCCAATGGGAACGAGGGACAGTGGTAGGAGAGGGTTGGTGTACACTAGGGCATATGACCTAGATAAAGAAGACAAAGATCTTGGGTGACACACCTCCTTCCACCAGTCCAGCCTAGTGGAGGTGCCGCCCTTTTCTCCTGAGAACTGAATAAATGCTTCCTGTTCTTACCTTGAGACACCTCTGAGTTTTATAAAATTGGGGTAGGGGCTTTTTGGGGCCCCTGTACCCTACGTATTAGTATCATTATACACTGAAGCCTTAAATTTGCAAACTATTCTGAACCAAAAGTCAAGTAATAAAAGTTCAGTTCAACAAACGTCTATTAACCACTTTATATGTTAGACTCTGTGGTCACAAAGTACATATCAATTGACAATCAATCAATATTTATTTAGCACCTACTAAGTACTGGGCACTGTGACATATGAAGAGGATACAAAAAAAGTCCAAAGACAGTCCCTGCTGCCAAGGAACTCACACCTAATAAAGAACTTAGGGAAACCCAGAGGTTTGATTCAATAGTTTTAATTATGAATGAATGTTTTAATTATATCTTAATTTCTAATAAAGCCTGGGATGATTTTTAGCATTCTAAAACACTTCACTCTGTGTGGGTCAGAAAACTACTTACCCAATTAAAGAGAGAAAAATCAGAGGAATACTTGCGGTGAACAGGAATATTTTATTACCAATTCCCGGGAATGGGGGCATCCTTTCCCAAAACAGGTCAGCAAAGGAGGCCGCTCAACCCTTCGGGGGTTGAGCTTTTATACCCTGAATGTCGTAAAGATACATTCTTTCGACGTCCCTGACTTCTATTGGTTGTGAACGGGTTACAAGCTCAGCTGGGGAAGAGAAAGGGCTGAGAGTGAGTTCTAGGACCACCTTCATCTCTCATTGGGGGAAAGGGCGGAGTCTTGTTTAGGCGTGAATTCAAACAAAGAGGTCTCAAATCGCCCTGCCTTGCTGTCCCTCACCTCTGCTTGTGCAGAGGATGGGGCACACACTGTGACATAGGAGCTACCCTCCTGTCCTCATTGGTATAGAGAGAAAAGATAGACTTAATCCTACTGAGGGGAGAACAAAGAACGAGATAAGGAGATTCCTGAGTTCCACATTTCATCGGACAAACCCCTCTCCTCCCCTTTGCTGCCTCTCATTCTCTTCCTGTCTCTGGGGAGTCTTCATATAAAAGTGATTGACAGAAGCTACGGAGGAGGAAGAAAGAAAAGTTAGCCACCCCAAATCGAGAAGTTTTCACTTATTCCATACAACTATGAAATGCATTGCTTTATTCTGGGTAGCTCAACCATGGCTTTCAATAACACTTATTGGGTAAAACCAGTTAGTGAGAATTTTCTCCATTTGTCACATCAGAACCAGTTTCATATTTTTCCCTCATATCATCAAATTCTAAATAAAGAGGCCTAGAACATTGATGACTCTCTTTTTTTGTTAGTTTATCTCATGGTTATTTCTCTTAAAAGGCTGCCAAGAACTGGACACATATACTGCTGTACCCTTCATGTGGTAGCTGGTTAGATTTAGGGGTAGGGAACCTATAACCTCTAAGTCACATGTGGCCTTCTAGGTCCTCAAGTGTGGCCTTTTGACTGAGTCCAAGCTTTACAAAGCAAATCCTTTTATTAAGGCGATTTGTTCTGTGAAGTTTGGATTCAGTCAAAGGGCTGCACTTGAGGACCTAGAGGGCCACATGTGGCCTCAAGGCCACAGGTTCCCCACCTGTGTAATAAATTCATTGGAGCTAATGGGAGAAAGATTGGTATAGTAGTGAAATTACTGTATTTGGAATCAAAAGTTCTGATTTCAAATTCTGTCCTTGCAACTTACTACCTGTATGACCCAAACAAGTATTAATAATTAATATTAAAATAATAAATATAAATAAGTGATTCTGTTTTTTCATATCTGTTAAAATGAGGGAATTGGACTAGCATTGTGCAATGGGAAGATCGATGGCTATAAAGTCAGAACTTGTCATTCAGTCCTGTCCAACATGAAGAGTTGTCATAGCACACAAGATCTTCCTATGCTCCACTATCTCTTCTTTCTTTTTTGTTTTTTTGGAAGGGGGGAGCCAAGGCAATCAGGGTTAAGTGACTTGCCCAAGGTCACACAGCTAATACGTGTGTCAAGTGTCTGAAGTTGAATTTGAACTCAGGTCTTTCTGACTCCAGGGCCAGGGCTCTATTTACTGCACCACTTAGCTGCCCCAACCTCCACTATCTCTTGAAGTCTGTCCAGGTTCATCATGTTCATTGCTTCCATGACACTATCCATCTATCTCATCCTCTGCCACCCCCTTTTCCTTTTGCCTTCAATCTTTCCCAACATCAGGGTCTTTTCCAATGAGGCCTAGCTTCTCACTATGTGGCTAAAGTATTTAAGCTTCAGATGTAGTCAGAGAACCTGAGTCAAATCCAGGCTTTGCTATTTACTGCTTGTTGCATCTTGGGTGAGTTGCTTGACCTCCCTGTGGCCCCAGTTCCTCACCTCTAAACTGAGGGGTTGTACTTGGCTTCTAAGACTCCTTTAAGTTTTAAGACTATGATCCTACAACTATTAATTCAAAGTAGTCTTAAATCTAGGACTTGAGGTTGTAACCTTAATCCTGTATATTCCAATTAGTTCTAGTATGTTTTGAAGACATTCTTTACGCCATTTCTTTATAATTCCTTCATTGCAATGTGTTACAATCTGCTTGTACCTACTCTGTGTCTTTCATTTGCCTTTTGGGTAATATTTAGTTTAAATTCTTTGGATATCATAGTGTTCCATGACTTGAAGCTATACACGACCACCAAAAGAATATCTGTATTAAAAAGGTGGGCCTTTGTTTCAGGAAGAAACTCAACACCATTAAAAGAATATAGTACTTTCCTGAAAGTAATCTAGCCTTTCCTACTACATAGTCCCTGTCAAGCCTGGCTTTAACCCCTTGCTCACTTGCCATATTTGTCCAAACTACCTTTGGTTAGATTCTGGAGATTCATAGACTATACCTCTAACTACAGTCACCTTTGTTTCAGGGGTGCTGCTACTTATAACAGAAAGTGGACAATACATTATAAATTTATAACAAGTGCTAGGAAAATAAAACACAAAAATTCATGACACATAGGTGGAGATATTATATTGGAAACACTTGATTAATTGATTTTCTTTGTCAAAAAGAAGGTTCATTTAATAGGAATATATATGTAGAGCCCATATGAGATTGCATGTCTCCTTGGGGAAGGGAAGAAAATTTAAAACTTACGGAAGTGAATGTTGAAAACTGAAAACAAATAATTAATAAGTTGAAAAAAAAGGTTCATTCCAGAGGAGAGAGAGGTTGAAGTGATTGTGATTATAAAGATAAAAGGCATCAATAAAAGTTTTAAAGTTAGAAATAGTACATGGCATGCTGATGATAGGTCAAGAATATTTTGGACAAGGAGTCCAAAAGAAAAAAAAATCCATTTTCTATTATCAACACTGACCTACATGTGCAAAAAAAAATACTATTTCGGTTTCCTAAATATTCAGAGAATAATATAGACCAGGGGTTCTTAACCTTTTTGTATCACAGACTACTTTGACAGTCTGGTAAAGCTTTTTTGACTCCTATTCCAAAATGATGTTCTTTTTTTTTTCTTTTTGGAGGTGGGAAGGTAGAGCAATTGGGATTAAGTGACTTGCCTAAGGTCACTCGGCTAGTAAGTGTTAAGTGTTTGAACCTGGATTTGAATTCAGGTCCTCCTGACTCTAGGGTGGGTGCTCTATTCACTGCATCACCTACCCACTCCTAGAATGATGTTCTTAAATGAATGAAATAAAATATATAGGATTACAACAAAAAATAACTTTATTTAAATTCAATTAGAAAAATACTAAAAATAACAATTTCAAAGACCTTGGATGAAGAATTCCTCTTCTAGCAGACTTATAATATCTTTAAATAATAATAAAACTTGTTTTCCAATTTATGGGATAAAGAATAATCTTGTGCAATGAGCATGAATACATAGTGCCATTGGTTGACCACGGGAGGGATCCATGGAGTTTGTACTCCACAATGCTACCCAGAAAATTGTCATGAAATGGCTTTATTTTCCTTTTTTTTTTTCCAAGCAGAGAATATAGGGGTAGTTTATGTGGGAAACTTCCCTACAACTTGTAATTCTATGTTGGTGTGAACCCAACCAGAAGAGGAAAACCAGACAAGCCCTGAATATAAAGAAAAGGGCAGCAAAGGGTCTAATACCATGGGAGAAATCCAGTCAGTGAGAGTCTAGGCAGCAAGTAGGTGATCTCTTGACTAAAGGAGTCTTGTCAGGGAATTCTATCAGTAGAATTGATTCTAAGGAGATAGAAACTTAACATTTATTCTAATATCTACATTACACTTCATGGCAGCTTTACCCACTCAATTTGTACAAACAGTAATTTTAATTGCAGGGTGTGTCTATAGGTACTCAGCCCTGAGAAACATTTATTTTCGAACCTCTTCTATCCTTGCTTCCTCTGCCCCTGGTAGCTGACTGCTGGCCCATCTCCTAGATGAAAGACTTGCCAATTCGTACTGAACAAGTATTCAAACTCTGCTTCAGAGACTGCAACTTCGATGGGTTGGCCCTGTTGTTCACATGCAAAATGTACCCTTGCCAAAAAGACTATTTTACGAAGGACTCACACAGGGTAAGCATTCACATGGTGGTCAAAAGAAGTGATAGAAGGACATTCTCATGATCTCTCTTAAGAACTTTGGAACTGATTTGTGTGACAAGGGAGGCACTGGCACAGGACCACACAGCATGGTGTGCCCTCATCAGAGAAGGTGCTGTGCTCTATGCAAAGCAGAATTGAAACAGCTCAAAGGAAACATGGGATGCAAATTTAGAGAATCCAACCCGAATGTGCACAGTGACTATTTGTTTCCGACACAAATTCCAGGCTCATGTAGGTCTTATCAGTCATAGTCAGATACACTGAAACTTGACTCTAACACAGAGATGTCATTTTGCTCCTCTTTGAGGATGAAGGACAAGAACCAACCAACCTATTCAATAGGTTGAATACTATATTTTATATAGTGTTTATATACTGTTTGGCAACTAGACTGGGGGACTTAATGATTAGATCAGAAATTTAGGTCATCAATCAGTCAATAAACATTTGTGAAGTGCCTACTATGCTCCAGGCACTGTGCTAAGCACTGGGGATACCAAAAGATGCTCAAGACCCCTCAGGAGCTTACATTCTAATAGGGGAGAAAACAGGCAAACAAATATATACAAAGAAAGTTACACACACAGGATTAAGAGGAAATAATCCATAGACAGAAGGTACTAGAATTAAGGCTGGGGGAAGGGAGTTTTGGAAGGCTTTTATTATTGTTGTTCACCATTATCTACAGCATATTTTAGTTTCTAGCAACTGGACTGGAAAATTTAAGAATTAAATCAGAAGTTCAGGTCATGAACAAACCTTGACACCTTTGCTCTTTGTACGAGCTCATGGCCACCAATGTCTTTCTCAGAGACCTAGGGCCTAGAAGAACCAGCTCTTTCTTATCTCTAGGGGAACAGGAGTCAGCCATAAGATGAGTCTCTCTTTCCTAACCTCCTCTTTCTCTCTCTTCAGCTCCATCAATGAATTACAATGATTGGAGATGCCAAAGCATAAAGCTGGTAGCAGATGTAAAATATAACACCTTATTTCCCCAACAATCACTGCCATAAGATCCTTGAGAATCAAGGAAAACTGACGCACATCAGAAATGGAACTTTTACTGCTTAAAACAGAGGAGATGACATTATAAGCTGCTATCCTCTCCCTCAGCCTCCCCTCCTTTCTTCACCTGCTTTGAGTTGAGCTGGATTCAGACTTCGTGATTTGTTACACCCACAGCTACAGCTTTCCTGAGGCTAGGGTGGGCTATGAAAAATATCCTTCAATAAATCTTTTTTGCTAAGTACATTTTATACTTGGGTTTTTATCTCTTTTTCACTTTCAGTGTGAATGCTGATTTAACACAGAATCATTCCTTTTGGAAAAGAATTTGCCACCAAACTCAAGAACTAAAATGTGTGGGAGAACATGATCAATCTTTTTGTTTGTTTTAAGGAAAAAATCCTATACACCTAAACAAATAGCTTTAATTCAGATTGGGGACAAGAGAGGAGTTAATTCACCATTTTAACCACATATTTCCATCCAGCCAATCAACCCAAGATAGAGCACAATTTTCCTGCAGCATCAACAGTGGTTGAGCCAAAATTTACTGTCAGAGTAACTTAGAGACTTGTTCTATCTCTGTTCATGTAAATAGATGGCCAAGGTGGATTGGATTTCCTGTCCATATGTTTGGGTGAAATCCACATATTCAGTTTAAATCAAGATGGGAGGCTACAGTAACACTAGGATGACCCATTTCTCACATATATAATAGAAAGGATTCATATTGGGTATGAGTTGGTCTAAGTGCTCCCTTAAGTCCCTTCTAGGCATTGATATCCTATGATTCTATGAAATATGCCAAGGAAGCTGGAGATTTATTATTTATCCACATAATTCAAATATTTTAGATGACTGTATTATGTAGCCTCCATTTCATGGATAATTCAATTTAACAAGCCATTATTAAGTGGCTGCTATGTGCCAGGCATTGGGGTTAAGTATTAGAAATGCAAGACAAAAAAGTAACAGTCCTGTCCTGAACTGTTTTTGCTTCTTATTTAGTGTTTTATGTGTTGCACAGCCTCAGCAGAGAAATGTTCATGTTTATTCTCACCCTTCAATGGTTGTTTATAATTCTGCAAATGTATGAACATAGCAAGAATTACTAAGGCACAATAGAAATATAATATTTTCTTTTCCATTACTTTCTATAAGAAAATTATAACTTACATCCTCTCTTGCCCTGTTTTATCCATATGATTTGAAGTTGCCTTACTCCTTTCTATTTGGAGATAGTTACTGTTTTTCTCACTTGTTGGATGGTAAATTATAACCTTTATTGGCTACATTGTGTGACATAAATATTCTTCCAAAATACCACACTTGCTATCTCTTCCAAAGATCATGTGTTATAATACCCCATTGAGATGAGCGAATCATGTATTTTCATATTTCAATGGAACCTCTTATGACTGCGATGATTTTCTTTTTTTTCCATGAGATACACACTATGCAATTTGGGCATCCTTTTTAGAAATCAGAATCCAGTAATTTCTCAGCAAAGAGATGTTGTCTCTTATAGGACTTATGAAGAGCTGGCAATTCTCTAGTGAAAATCATATCATTCATCTTTGTGAAACACTACAGTCACACCTCACTTGGATAGAATTTAGCAATATGGCAGTAGAAATCAGGGAACACCACAACCAATATTTACCAAGTATCTACTATGTATGCAGCACTGTGTTAGGTATTAGGGAGATGAAAACCAAACCAAGCATTCCTTGCCATCAATGGGGCTTATGTTCTACTGGGAACACAGCTGAAAACCAATAAGTAAACAGCAGCCAAGTGTCAAAAATCCCACATAGTTTGTTACAGAAAATCCCCACTCACCTTCAGTTGTAGCCAATTAACTTTTACTTTGCACACTATTATAATAAGCTCTGATATCAACCTTCCAACATTAATTCAGTGACTATCTGCGCAATGTCAAACTATGCCTAAATCCTGGCATCATCGAGGCATAGCCTATGGTTGTATGAGCATAATCAAAAAGTACAGGTGCCATATATCTTCTAAGTGGAAGGGGGGTGATGATGGTGCTCAAATTCCCTCAGAATGAAGGCAAGTTGATTGTATAGCCTAATTAGTTTTATTATTTCCTGAGTTTAATTAAATCTATGAAAAACACTTTGGTTGGTGATTTTTTGATGCTTTAGGGACAATAATGCTTGTGGAGAGCATGGCATGTTGAGATATATATATATAGTTAAAACTGAGAGAAGGAAAAGATGTGTTTCTCAACCTGGGCCCCTAATGAGGAGAGTGGTGTCTTGGAACATGTATATCTTGAAAGTATGTTTCACATAAAATGAATTTTTTAGTTTAGGTCAGTCTGTGGTTTCTTGTTTGGGGTCAACTTTTACTATGCCATATTTGAATAAAGTGCTGGTTATGACAATATCTAAGAGCTCTTCAGGTAGTTGAGAAATAAAATATGTATCTTTAATTAGTGGCAAGAAATCAGGAGCAATGTGGTTATAGCTAGAACCTAGAATATGAACCTAAATGTAATTAGGATGGGATTACATTCCTGCTACTTCTATATATCCTGAAATCACATGATTCTGGAGTTGGAAGGAAACTCTGAGGTCATCTAATAAAATCCCTATGGGAACAGGAGCATCTTTCCAACATCCCTGAGAAATGACACCCAGACTCTGCTTAAAGACCAGTGGTTCACCATCAACACATAGGATCATTGATTTGGAGCTGGAAGGTGCCTTAGATGTCACCTACTCCAAACCCCTCATTTTTCAGAAGAGGAAATAGATACCCAAATATGTAATATAAGTTGCCCAAAGTCACACATGTAGTAAATGACATAGCTAATATTTGAAACCAGTTCCTCTGGCTCCTAGTTGCACCTCCTAAGGCAGATCATTCAATTTACAGGCAGATTACTCAATTTCTTGAGTAAAGAAATGCTTCCATTAAGCCAAGAACTGCCTTTCTGCAACTTCCAAGCATTGCTCCTCCTTCTGGGCCAATTCTCTGCCTTGGGGAGAAGCAGAATAAATCTAATACCTCTTTTACATAAGAATCCACTAAGTATTTGAAGATGGTTCTCATGTCTTTCCTATGTCTTCTTTTTTTCAAGTTAAAGAACTTTAGTTTCTTCAACAAATGTCAGACAGTACAGTCAAAATTCCTCCTATCATCTGTGTCGCTCTTCCTAGAAGACCATCTAGTTTCTCAATGTCCTTCCTAGCATGTGGAAACTAGAAGTAAATACCACTCACAAAGTAAAGCAGAACTATCACCTCCCTTGTCCCTTGTCCTAGATACTATGTCTTTGTTTATAGTCTATAATCACATTGAGAGGGAGTGTGGCTTTGAAGATAAAGAACATGCTGCAGAGTTGGGGAGGTCTGGGTTCAAGTCTTACCTAATATAGAATGTTGCTTGTATTTCCTTTCAAAGAGGACCATCATGGGGTGATGTTTTGGCTCAATCTTGAATTGGATTTAAATGAGGTAGAATTGCACAAAGTCATCAGTCTCACTCTCTCTTCTAGAGTCATTGAAATACAGAGGCAAGAAGAAGGTCGGACAGACAAAAATCATGGCATGCACTGGCTGTGTGAAGGTATGATTATAAGGTATAATACAGGTTCTGATCTTCATGGGGAGAGGGCTTTTCTTCACTGTCATTCCATTACACCAATGGGTCACAGATCTGATCCAAGAGAAAAAAAAAGATTATTGGGTTGTTTGTTTGTTTTTGGCTGCCATATGACACCATTGTTTGTCATGTTGAATTTGTAGTTCATTAAAATTCCAATATCACCTCAATCATCCTATACTTATACTATTGAGGCTGAAGGGGAGGTTTTTATATTTATGACTATTAGGTTACAATTCACCAGATGTGGCCCATACTTTTAATCTATTGAGATATTTTCAGAATCTTAGTCTTACCCATTGTGTTAGATACCACTTCTCATTTTGTATCATCCACAAATGTATAGCTGTGTCACTGATAAAAAGTGTTGAATAACATAGGGCTGAGGACAGTTAGCTCCCTGGAGTGATCTACTGTAGTATTCCACTCAAAGTCAAGTTCACTAACCTAGAGGTTGAACATAATACAATGTTCCCTTTTCTGAAAATCAAGATACCATTTGCCCTTGTCAAGTCCTATGGCACCTTTTCATTCTCCAGTTTTTCAGAGGTCCCTCACCATGACTTAGAAATCAAATTCACAAATTCAGGAAGCCAGGATGAACTTTGTCCAAGCCTAGTGACCAGAACTAATTGAATGTATTAGGTGTTCTCTAACCATCTCCAACTTAACTTGACTTTCAGATCCTTATTAATCATTCTTCCTATCCTCTATTACCAGCATCCACTAAAAGCAGTGGTCCTATCATTCATTCCATATTCTTCTTGGTTCCAACATAGTAAAAATAAAACAAAATCTCACTTTGTTTTCCTTAGCATTCTTCACCAGTTTTAGTTCATTTTCAGCTGCAGGGCTCCTGAATCTTTTCTTTTAGGAACCTACTGCTCCTTTATCCTCTGTTACATGCAATGGCTTTTAGGAATAAAATTGGTCAAAATATAAATTGGTAAATGTTTCCATGTACAATGTGGGCTTTGGTCCCTTAATATAGACTTCTCTTCTCTATTGGAATTAAAAGTATCACAAGATCATAGATTTAGACAGCAAAGGGACTTAGATCAAATAGAATCTAATCACCTCATTTTACGGATGAGAAAATTGAAACCCAGAGAGGTTAAGTGACTTGCCCAGGATCAGACAACTGGTAAGCTTCTGAGGTGCAATATGAACCTAAATATTTTGTGATTGGGCTATCTGAATTTCAGTATTATCAGCTTCTAATCTCTATATGGGCATGAATTCCTCTGTGGCATTTTTAGTCATGAAATCTTACTCACCTTTTCCCTAAACTCTTTGAAATCATCTCTACCATAGCTGTTACTGCCTTACAGCAGCGGCCAAGTCCCAAGAGGGTAAAAAGGGCCCCTGGCCTTGAGGCTTCCGGCTCTGAGGCTCCCGGGAGTGTATTCTGCAGTCTCTTATCTGGGTACGGAACATTCCCCATGATAAGTTGGCTTGTATCAAGTATGCGCCATCCAACAGGACATGTCTCCTCTCTGATAGGACGAGGCTTGTTGCTGGGGCACGTGATAGCTACCCCTATAAAAGGCTAAGGTCGGGGGCAGGGAGGGGAAGAAGACGGGAGAGACCAGGGAGAGACAAGGTGGAAAGAGGAGAGAGAACAGTATGCACAAGATGTAATCCGCTACAATAAAGGCTTGCTGCGTGAAGTGATCCAGAGTCTGTGTGGATGCTCTGTCTAGGGTAAGACACAGTGACTGCAGGCAGTGACTGCGGCCGGAGACGTCCGAAGCCTGGCGAGGTAAGCAAGGTGGTCCACTTGCTGTGGGGAGACGGCCAGCCCCCCCACAGAGACAGCAACAAGGGTTGCTGCGGGGGGGTAGCAATCAAGTAGTCTCGGGGTGCTGCAAGTAGGCAGCGTGCTGCAAGTAGGCAGCAACACATAGCTTAAGGTATAATTTGACTATTCTCAACGTTCCATCTCCTATCTCTTATAAACTCTAATACTGAGTGGATATTTTCCCCTAAGGTTTCCATCATTTCTACTTCAGCAAGAAGTTTCTCCTTTTGGTCAAAGTCACATGCAATATAGCAGTTCCCTTTATGATTTTATCTACCTTTTGAAGAAAGTAATTATCATTAATTCAGATCAAGAGTTTATCAGATACTTTGCTTTTCAGCACAGAGAGAGCGTTAGTAGATCTCTTGCTGGTTAAATTCCCCGCCATGCTTTTATGGCAGTTTTGTTGTCTCTTCCCTGAACTCATTAGCCTTGTCTTCCTTCTGGCTAAGAGATCGGTATTACAAACTCACCATAGTGTCACTTTGTTTCTTTTATTGATCCTCACCTGGAGAACCAGGTGTTCCTCTCCCCCCTCATTCTGTGATTTTTCTCACATACACATATTACTAACATGCAATGCTGCTCTATAATTTCTTCAATTCAATCTCTTTCTTTTTGGGGAAAAAAGATCTATCTTTCCATAGCCATATTATTCATTAGCCTCACCTCACTAAAGTTCAGGAAAAAAACTGTAAGATCACATTATCTACATGCCTTAATAAAGCCATTTCACCTTGCTTATTACACATTCTCCACGTATATGTATATAGATGTTTGTGGCCATGGTTTGCTTGCTAATCTCTTCCTGAACATTTTCATTTGTGAATTGATAGGTTTCTTCATAAATTTCACCTGCTCCTCACTAGTCCTGTTTTCTCCCTCCCATTCCCTTTTTTTTTCATGGAAACACCATTTTGATCACTGTTGTAAGTTTCCAGGGAAATGTTTTTTCCTAGTCCTAGCATTTTACTAGCAGAGAAAGGATGGAAAGGAACAAGCTTTTACCAGAAACTATGCTAAATGCTTTACAAATAACACCTCATGTGATCCTCCCAACAACCCTGTGAGTTAGGTTCTATTATTTAATCTCTGTTTCAGAGTCGAGGAAATGGAAGCAAACAGATTAAGTGACTTGCTCAGTCACACAGTAAAATCTGAAGCAAGATTTGAACTCTGGTCTTCCTGAATCCAGACCTAGTGTTCTAACCACTGCATCTCCTAGTTGCCTCAACATATACACATATATAGGGGGAGAGGCCAAAGATGTGCAGGAACAATATATATATACAGTTATCCCTTCCATATTACAACTTTCCTCATCTTAATTTCACTATGTCTCCTATTGGCATAAGAAATTAAATGGGATTTGGGGGGGCAGTTTTGTGGAAGCCACAGGCAACATGCAAAGACCAGAAGATGACACAGACCTGTGACCCAAATACTTAACCCAAATTTTATAATAAGGCACTACAAACACCTCATAAAAAAAAAAAGAAAAAATTCAACCTTCTCTGGTACAAAGGGAGGGTGAAAAAATTATACTCAGATTTTCCAGCTCACAGGGGCACTGAGCCCCAAACCCCCATGAGGTGCAAAGGATAACTGTATAAATAGATGTAGGGATGTGTGTGTGTGTGTGTGTGTGTGTGTGTGTGTGAATGGATGGATGTGGGTGTAGGTGCAAATTACAAAGGAAAAACAAAGTAATTTTTCAGAAGGGAGTGAAGAACTAGCAGTTAGAAGGAAGAATCTGCTTTTCTCTTTAAAGTCCTTACCTTCAATATCTACAAGTGAGAAAATACCTATGTTTGTCTTCAGTTTCTTGCCCAGGACTTCATTATTTCAAGCCTAAATAACTTACACATAAATACTGTAAGTAAGTCATAGAATCCATTTATTAAGGTCTCGAAATTCCTTAGAAAACACTCTTTGCATGCTGTACCTGTACCTAATACATTATTAACTTTGAGTACCAACAAAATACAGGGTTCGTACAGAATGCAGATGAAATTGTGGTTTTTGTTTGTTTTTAATGAGCTTGTTGGGCATCAAAATTATCACATGGCCCCAGGGTTCAACTGTATGTTGAGTAAGCCATCTCACTTCTTGGGCTCTCAGTTTCCTCAATTATAAAATAAGAGGGTTGGACCTTGGTGCTCCCTCCCTTAAATCTATGATCTTATGTTGTTACTCCCTTCCCCAAAAATGTTTCTTAGGCTCCACAGAAGTATTTCATGAGATGGTAAATTCTCTCATGATTGTATGTATGTGTCCTGATAACCTTCACCTACTCTCCTTGAGTACTGTGTTTTCCATACTGTCTTGGTGACCTGAAGAAACATAGTTGAGTATGTTTGTTTGCTTGCTTTGCTGTTAGGAGCCTTCTTGCTTAAGCATCCTTGTCAATAACTTAACAGTTACATTCTATGTAACATTCCATGTTACATTCTAGATGTATATAGTGTAGATTAGAAGAGCAGGGTAAAATGTCCTTGCCCTCTCAGAACAATAAGTCTCAGGAAAGAGTGGTCTTGATAGGTCACAAACTAAAGAGGCTATTAGGAAGAAGAATGTAATCAATAAAGAAAAACTCATTTACTAAGGGCCAGGCATCACTAGAGGTACTCAGTGAAATGGCAAAAACTGGAACAACTCTTACTCTCAAGGAACTTACAGTCTATCAGCAGAGACAATTTATATAAAATATATATGTGTGTGTGCGTGTGTATGTATATGTGTATATGTGTGTGTGCATATAGATATAGATTATAGATAAATACCCAAGTATATAAAGAATAAATACAAGGTAATAATGGGATGGACAGCACCAGCTAGAGGAATCAGGAAGCTCTTCATGTAGAAGACAGTGCTTAAGCTATCTTAAGGGAAATGAGCTTTGGCCATGTTGAATTTGAGATATCTCTGGTTTATACAGAGTGAAATGCCCAGGAGGCAGTTGGCTACATAGAATTAGAGCTCAGGAAGGAAAATGAGTTTGAATCTATATATCTGGGAATCATCAATGTAAAAAATGATTTTAAAAAAACAGTGCAAACCAATGAGGTAATCAAGAGGAGTACAGAGAGAGAATTGCGCCCAGGATAGAGTCCTCACTGTAAGTAAATATGACATGGATGATTATACACAAAAGGGGGTAGAGGAGGAGTGACCAGACAAGTAGAAGGAGAAGAGTATGATGTTACTTTGTTAACTAAAGGGTTGAAATCTGGAAGGGAGAAAAGTGAAGTCCAAGCAAAGGTAACAGCCTGAGAAAGTAACAGAAGCCTTAGAGGTGGAGGAATAGGACTGAGAGGTAATTCATTCAGTCATTCAATCATGTCCGACTCTTTGTGACCCCATGGTCCATAGCACACCAGGCCATTCTATACTCCACTATCTCTTCAAGTCTAAGTTTAGAAGTTCATTGTTCCATGATACCATCAATCCATCTCATCCTTTGCCATCCCCTTTTCCTTTTGCCTTCAATCTTTCCCAATATCAGTGTCTTTTCCAATGAGTCCTAGGAAGATAAAGGAGAGAATGGATATAGAGAGATCACTTAGGGGTGAAAACATAACTAAGCAGGAATTCCACTTTATCAAAGTTTATTTCCTCCATACACAAAGTTAGCCATCAAAGGTTTTCTGCACTAGGATTCTACTCTAGAGACCACATTTTAAAAAATTATTTTTCCCCAATTACATGTTAAAACAATTTTTAACATTTTGGTTTTTTTTAAGTTCTGAGTTCCAAATTCTATCTTTCCTTCCTTCCTTTTCCCTCCCCTTTCCCTGATATGTTATATGTATGCAATCATGCAAAACATTGCCATAATATCCATTTTGTACAAGACAGAAAGGAAGGAAGGAAGGAAGGAAGAGAGAGAGAAAGAAACAAAGAGAAAAGAAGGAAGGAAAAATATTATGCTTCAGTCTGTATTCAGACAACATCAGTTCTTTCTCTGGAGGTGGATAGCATGTTTATCATTAGTCCTTTGGGATCATCTTGTATCGCATTGCTAAGAATAGCTTGGTCATTCACAGTTCTTCATCGTACAATATTGCTGTTGTGTACAATGTTCTCCTGGTTCTGCTCACTTTACTTTGTATCAGTTCATCTTAGTTTTTCTAGGTTTTTCTGAAATCATCCTGCTTAGACACCATATTTTTACACAGTTAAGTGATAGGTAAGTGGTATTTAACCCTGTTGTTAGACAGGCTGACAAATCTCATCTCAGTTCTGACACTGTTTCTATTTCTTATATTAGCTCCTCTTCCAAGGAGCTACTTCCTACTCTTCCTGGGAAGACAAAGACCAACCAAATGTCTACATCTTTACTTTCCTTAAGCACTTTGAAGAGATTATTCAAGTCATCCAATACAATGATCTTGCTGTCCCCTGATGGCCAGAATCCTTTCTTTGGGAAACTTCACATTCTTCCAACTCTCATTACTCCGCTTGATAAGAAGATGAGCAGAAATCCACATGGCCCCCTCTATCTCACAAATCCAAGCTGTGCTTCACCCTAGGCTTCCACCTTATCCATTTTTTTGACACCTGCCCTACCACTGAGTGTTCTGTACTACTAGGCCTCTAGAAACCATACTCTTAGCCTTAGAACTTCCATCCTTAGGCCTATACTATCCTGGCTGGTGAGTGCATGTGAAAGTTCACCACTGTATCCAGCCAGTCCCTTGCCATACTTTATATTCTACCCTGGTGGTCTTGTATCTCACTTTGCTACCTACATGCATTCCTGGTCCCCTCTTCTCTCTCTTCCTCTGAAAACTATTAAAAAACTAAAAATTAATATCCTCATGGTTATTGAAAATTACATTTTACCCAACTCCCTGTATATCATCATTCATCGCTCCCTTTGACTTCACAAATCAAAGTGCCCAGCCACCAGCATCATCACATATAGGTAGTCTCCTACTATTAGAATATAAATTTCTTGAAGATAGGAACTCTCTCAGCTTCCCATTTGTTTCTTCAGTAGGGTAACTGAGGGGCCAAGTGAGTAGAGTGCCAGGCCTAGAGTCAGGAAGCATTATCTTCCTGAGTTCAAATCTGACCTTAGGTACTTACTGCCTGTGTGACCCTGGGCAAGTCACTTAACCCTGTTTGCCTCTATTCCTCATCCATAAAGTGAGCTAGAAAAAGAAATGGCAAACCACTCCAGTATACTCACCAAGAAAACACCAAATGGAGTTACAGGAAGTCAGACACTACTAAAAACTACTATACAGTAATAGTAATCTCTAGCACTTTCCACTGTGTTGGACACATTAAGATTTTTTAAATGCTGTCTCAATCATTGTTTCTCAATCATTGTTCATTCATTCATCTATGGAGTCTCTGCACTAGTTTCTAGCTCCACTTCTGATGGGGATATATCCATGAAGTAATCATGGCTTAAGACTTGTCTATAATTACCTATTGTGAGACCCAAATGAGTATAAAGCCAAGCACGAGCAGCTTTCCAGAAGAATGCTACTGTGAACAGCCTTTAAGATTCTGATTACACGGTATAGTGAACACTCCATTTAGTCCATAACAAATCAGAGCAAAACATTCACAGTAAATCAAGGTACAGCATTCACAATGTTACAACTTATCACAGAAAATCAAAATATAGCATTCACAACAACTTATCACAGAAAATGGCCCCATAATTTCCACCACAGTGGTCACAAAGTTTTCAACAAAGAATAATCATTTAGTAACTCAATCATTCAATCATAAAGTACAAAATGTCAAAGTTCTCCACTCATGGGGCACACTAAGTTACAAATCAATTACTTATTCAGTCATCAATCACTACTTACAATCGTTTAGTCAATCAATCATTCGATAAACTTAATCATTCAATCATCCGTCATCATTCACTATTCAATCATCAGAAAATACATAGACCCTCTACCCCTAGGTCACTAGTAAATTTACAATTTCTCAGTCAGTACACAGTATCCAAATAAAGTATTCTTTCAGCTTGACTCGAAGTGGTTTCTCAGATTCCCTGGATCCCCTTCCATGGTCCCAGATCCTACCTGGATTCACCAAACTGTCACCTGGATACAAAGGCAAACAGCTCCCAGTTCCTTGCCCAGCTCTCCATGCAGGTCCTGCTCCACACTGAAGTTCACAGTGTCCAGTCCACTTTAAATCCTTCACAGTCTCAATTCCCAGGAAGTCAAGGCTTGACAAAGCCACAAACAGGTTCATGCAAAGTGCCAGCATCACAGTCATCCTTCCTCCGTCTCTGGCAGCTTCAGCTGGCCCTTAAAAATCTTCAACAGCCTCAGCAGCTCTGGCTGGCCATCAGCTCTTACTGGCTCTTGGAAATCCTCAGCAGCTCCAGCTGGCCCTTGGATTCAGCAGAAGTTTCAGCTGGTTCCCAGAATCAAAATCACTGCATCCAGGTTTTCAAAATCAAAACCATTCTCTCCAGCCTGGGTAGGGCCTTCCTTGTCAGCCTCTTTGGCTCCTCTTCAGCCTTTCCGGTGGCAGCAGCTTCTGCCTCCACAGAACTCACTCCAAGAGGATCTGTCTCTCCCTCTCTGGGGCTTTGCCTTATATACAGTATTGCCCCTCCCTGTTCAGCCCCTTCCTGTTACATTAGCAACAATGGGTCACACCTTCTGTTTCTTTAACAGAGGCTTAATTAATTTTCTAAGTGTTAAGTACCTGTTACCTTTGCCAATACAAAGGGATCTTCAAATTCAAATTACATTGCCATTACGATGAGATAATGGATGCAAAACACTGTGCAAACCTTAAAAGAATATTGAAATGCCTGATATTATAAGCCTTCAGTCACCAGGCCTCTAGTCTAATGATGACATCATTTCTTGAGCCTTGCACTTGCACTCACCTATTTGTTATTTTTTGGTATCTTCACTTGTGTCTGACTCTTCTTCATGACCCCATTTGGGATTTTCTTAGCAAAATTACTGGATTGGTTTACCATTTCCTTCTCCAGCTCATTTCATAGATGAACAGAGGCAAGTAAGGTTAAGTGACTTGCCCAGGGTCACAGGCTAGTAAATATCTGAATTCAGATTTGAACTCAGGAAGAAGAGTCTTCCTGACTCCAAGTTTAGTGTTTAGTACTGTATCCACTGAACCACCTAGTCACCCATGGTAGAGCCAAAAACAAAACAAAACAAAACTTCATTTATAGAACAATTAAGGAATATGCCAGCAAATTTTTTATGACCAGGCTCTTCCTCCAAAAAAAAAAGTATGCAGATATACTTTTTTTATCAACAAAGCCATAAATTAAGCCCTGAATTCTCAAGATTGCCAGTTTCTGAGGATTAAATACTCAAGTTAAAAATTTAACAATGGATTCCCTTGCAAAGTAGATAGGCCTGGCTCCAGCAGACGATTGCCTGAAATGGATAAAGAAAGTCAGAGCTGAGAACCTTCCTGAACCTAAGCAGAAATATACTAAAAAAGCATTTCCCAGCATTAAAATTAACCAGAAGGATTAGTCCAAAATTATGTTTCAGTAAATGTACCTATTTACTACATCATTTGCACTCCCCATTGGTCTCTCAAATAATCTGATCATTTGGTTCTTCTTAAACCTTGTAGATTGCTGTGCCAATGAGAGATTGGAAAACCCTCACTGGACTATCTAGATCACCAAAGCTGCTGAAACTATGGAATCAAGGTAGGGAATTATAATTACTCTTGTACATTTTCTTCCCTGGTTTTTCATGGTACTGCTCCCTCCTTTTTCTCTTTTACCTTGTCTAACTACTCTTTTTTGGTCTCCTTTATAGGGTTATTAGCCATACCCCACTTTCTACCCATGAATTTATTGGAGGACTCTATCCTAGGTCCTTTTCTTTATATAATCTTGACCTCTCATGGGATCCATTATCATTTCTAAGTGGATGAATCCCTGATAATTTTTCACCTTCAGAGGAGCAACTGAGAAGTCCGGATCCTAAAAGAAGACACCAAATGAAAGCTGCAGGCAAAACTTTTACATATGGGTTTTCTGGGTTCTATTTCTTAAACTTTTTACTTCTCTCTCCTTTGACTATGAGATCAGCACCCTCTTGGCTCTGCACCATCATTCTTGCTATGTGTCCAGGAGAACAAAGGTTCTCATATCATTGTAGATCTAACCATACCCAGAAAAAATAATCCTCCTTTCAAAAATAATTATATTTTAAATATTGTATTAAATAAATATATTATCATTACATAGGCATTTTTTTTCTGATGAGGGTTTCCCATGATAATCTATGTTTGGTAGATCACAATCCACAAACTTGATAAATCTCCAAATATAATGGGTTGGTTGGTTTGTTGTTGATTCTTATTAATTAGTTTTCTTGCTCAAGCAAAATTATGTTTTTACATTATGTCAGCTATCCAGGCAATCTGTTGATTGGATAGTACCTAGAAGATCCAAGAATACATGCCTCCAATAGATTTGGGGTATGAGAGATTCAGGAAAGTTTGGGCATAGAGTTTATAAAATCTCTCTCACCATGTAGTCTATAATATTGGTGCTTTTTGCCACTTATTAGTCAGTACACTATCATTTTTTTCACATCCCCAGAGCCTCTTTCTATTACTAGGAGATAACATTTTATTAAAATTAAGAGGACTTTAGTTTTTGTCCAGTGCTCCCTATGTGTATCCAAATGTTCACTGAAATGTGGTCAGAGGGGTTAAATCATCAACACATTTATAAAACTTATCAAATCTTCTTAAGAATTCAGGCATTCACAAATAGTTACTAAATTTTTAAAAATATGCTACAAGAAGAACAATATTTTCAATAAGTACATTGATGAGAATCAATCAAGGACAAGGTGTAAAGTAGAAAGAGCAATAGGCTGAGTGGCCACACTTTCTGAGAAACTTTCCAAGAACTCATAAAGCAGTCTCCTATCTCCTTATCCTCCTGAATAAATCTGAAACTAAACATCACTAAAGGAAGGGCACACACAAGAAGAAAGGACTCAAGATTGCTAGAGAACCAAACAACCCACTCTTCTGGAAAACTTTACCTACCAACCCCAAGGACTTCTACAGTCATAAAATCAAGGAATCTCTGAAATCAAAGGAACCTCAGAGGCCATTTGGTCCAACCAGTATCTTAATAAGCATCTCTTCTGCAACATATTCAATAAGTGGACATCCAACCTCTGATTGAGAGCTTTCATTGAGAAGACATAACTCAAAGCTGTTTACAGTCACATGAAAAAAAAGAACAACTTTAAATCACTTCTGATTTGAGAAATACAAATTAAAACAACTCTAAAATACTACCTAACACTTATCAGATTGGCTAACATGGCACAACAGGAAAATAACAAATGCTGAAGGGGATGTAGAAAAATTGAGATACTAATTCACTGTTGGTGGAATTGTGAACTGGTCCAACCACTCTGAAGAACAATTTGAAACTACATCAAAAGGACTATAAAATCAGGCATACTCTTTGAACCATCAATAATACTACTACTAAGTTTGTATCCCTAAGAGATCTCAGAAAAGGGAAAAGGAACTATTTGTACAAAAATATATTCATAGCAGCTTTTTTATGGTGGCAAAGAATTGGAAATCAAAGGGATGCCCATCAATTGGTGAATGATTGAACAAATTGTGATACATGATTGGGATGGAATACTATTTTGTATAAGAAATGATGAGCAGGATGATTTCAAGAAAGTTTAGGAAAACATATGAACTCATACAAAGGGAAATGAACAGAATAAGGAGAACATTATACACAGTAATAGCAATATTATAAATCTGATCAACTGAAAGACTTAGTTACTTTGATCAAGACAATAATCTAAGACAATTCCAAAGGCCCTATGATGAAAGATGCTTCCCACCTCCTGACAAAGGATGGATAAACCCTGAATGCCTAGTGATGCATACTTTTAACTTTCCTCATTTTTGCTTTATTTTGTTCTTGTTTTCTTTCACAATGAGAATAATATGGAATATATTTTGCTTGATTCACATATAATCAATATCAAAATATTTGTTTTCTCAAAGCAGGAGAAAGGTTAGGAGGAAGAGAATTTGAAACTCAAAATTTTTATAAATGAATGTCAAAAATATTTTACATGTAATTAAAAAATATTTGATGAAATAAATAAAACATTTTTAAAAGGCCAAACACAAAGGTATCACTGAGGTTTATGAAGCAGGCACATACTTCATCACTGATGTGGCAATAAGAACCCAGAACAAGGTCAATTAACACCTGATCAAAGAGTTGACCTTCCTTTGGGAACTTCATATCTGGTACAGGACATAGTTGGCAAGGGGAAAATTGGCTTTTCCAGGGCTATACCTAGACACACCTGCTACAAATATGAACAGTTCTCATGGAGCCATGCTAGAATAACTCACATAAATGAGATGTTCTGTATGTGAGTTGTGGAATAGATTAAAATGTTTTCAAAGTATGTGACTCAACCTTGAACTAACAGGTCTTAGAAGATGATATTCATGACTTGTTGAAATTTAGCAAGGATTCATAGAGGCCATATGGCATCACAATGCATTATTATGATCCAATTCATATTTGAGCTATGGTTGTTCATTTGTTCCCTTAGTGAATACCTATTAAGATGTATGATTACCTAAACCCCAACTGCTAGTTCCTGTTTGGTGATAATCAGACACCCCCCACCTCCTGATAATTTTTTTTTTTAAAACTGACTCAGAAGGTCTAGAATAAATGGTAGGTGATATTTGTCACTTTTACTTTTCTATCATCATGGTACAGTCTGAACTCATAGATTTTTCTTTCTCCCCAAGAGTTCTAGTAGTCCTTTTGCAAATAAAAAAAGTCCAGAATCTAAAAGATTTCCTTGCTACAAAAACCTTAATGGACTGGGTCTCTAGGCCAATAAATAAGTAATAATAAAAAATAACATTTAAAGTCTGCAATGTGTCTCACATACTTCATCTCCCTCAAAGAGACATACACCTAGGATAAGGGTCTTTGGTAGGAGGCTGATAACATAGTCATGGACTCCAGGGAAGAAAAAGATTTCTGCTTCTTGAGTGTTAACTACATCAATGAAATCTTTGATGTGACCAGAGAACATTGTTTCAATCGACAGTCAAGAGTTTTGATGGGTCATTGAATAGAATCTGTCATGGCAAGTATTGTAATTCTGACTAGAGATGTCTTTCCAAGGCTGCTAGAAAATCTGTGGACTTTGTGGGGTCAAATATCATACCCTCCAATACCATCATGAATCATGAGAATTGAGAGTACAGAAGAGGAATCTACTCATTCTTTCCCTTGCTGTGGCAGAAATCCAGGATTGCCCAGGGAACTCCTCTTATTGAGTCAACCCAGTTCTACATCATTGCTAGCAGACACAAGGCCCACCAACCATTAAACGCAGAGGACTTGAAAATGAAAAACTTGGAGTTCCACCAATAGAAAAAGATGTCCAAATGCTGCTGAGGAACAAGGAGCAAAAGAAATATAGTTTGGGATACCCTGGACCCTGTCTGTTTCCTACTGCCAGATTTTGTTAGGAAATGCTGGAACTGAGAGTGAACCTATGCCATTCTTAGCTTCAGTGGGTCATATCCTCTCTCAGGAGCCATGCAGTAGAGAATTATGGGAATTATAACCTGTGGGGACATGCAAGAGGTATTTGCCACAGGCAAAGGGTGCTGATGGTTCAAGCAGGGAGGAACAAGCCTGCAAACCAAGTCAAGCCTAATAGATGTATCTAAAATAAAATAGGTACTATTTATCTAGAATGAAAAAGGAATGAAAGAAAGTAGGCAAGATTTTCTATTAACAGAAATACAGAAATTGATGCCAAGGAATAAAGCAATAGAATCAGATAGGGAGGAAGCAGCAATAATCGAGAACAGATTGTAGCATCTATTTTTAATCAATCAAAAGGTATTAAAGAGGAAGAACACCTGCTTTGGGCACAACTAGAGTCCTGTGGCTATTTTGAAGTGCAGGTGCCACCATTTGTTCACTAGTCACCCATGTGTTTCATGTTGTATAAGAAGAGTATCAGGAACTCCTGAAAGCTTGGCACTCTGCCCAAAACAGATGCTAATACATACCATATACTTCAACATGTGAGTCTTTTCGTGGATGTATTTGCTACAACACATTCAGACTTCGAGCCTAGTGTATTTTTCTTCAGCTAGTAGAAGAAATAGTACTTGGTAAACAAGTTAGTTCCATCCTAGATTTATTTACAAAGTATAAATATTGTTATTTGTCTGTCCCCCATGCCCTTTTCCTTAGAAAACCATTGTTGTTGTTCTCTTTGGTATAGATTTTTTTAAAAAATGCAGGTTCATTAACAGTGTGCTCATAAACTTCCTCAAAATTCCCTCTAAAGTTGTCCAGTGTTAACATTTTTCAAGTCAGGGCATCTGGAAGGAGTGGGTCAGTTTATATCTATTACTTAATCAATAAGAAATAAAACTTCAAGCATTAACAAATTGCCTTTTCAGCAAGAAGAGATTTACTTTGCTTTGCCCAGACTTCCTCATTACTAAAGGAAATGCAAGGAAGTGATTTATCTGAATTTTTTCCCCTGAAAAAGGTAATTTTAGCAATGCCAGAAATTTTATTTCTCGTTCCATTGTTTTTTAATTAAAACTGGGCAGTGGAACCTCTCCATCCTCACATCCTTCTAATAAATTTCAAGAATCCTTAAAGGAACAACTAGAGAGACTTTCATTTATAGTAAACTGTAACGCATTAGAATCAATAAGTAGGTTGATGATGCAATTAGCATGCTGGAGGCTTTTAATGGAAAGAAAAGAAGATTTAATGCTAAAGCCTGTTCTCTTCCTTCCCTTCCCCAACCCCCTTCATCCTCCCACTTTGTTAAAGAGTCTCTGTTTTACCAAGAGAACAACATAGTCTGACTTATTCAACAATGAGATTAATTGTAATTGCTATTATCAATATTGATACTATTATTATCATTGTTTTAGAGATCCTGTTTGTGTCTCCTGCACTTTTCCTATATCTAATGCACAGCAAAGGCCATATCTGTTTTCTGAAGAAATGCTATGATTTCAAGAATGTCAGCTTCCTGATATGATTGGGTTGTAGACAAAAGATTCTGGCCAGGATCTTATAAGAGACAGAAAGGGGAGAGTTACCCTCATAGTTACCACCATTAGCTTTTCTCCCTTTGTTCTTAAGGATGGGAATAAGAGGGGACTCTTTCACTTTTTTTCCGCATTTATTTATCCAATTTAAGGAAGAGTCTGTGCAGGCCAAAGTGCTTTCTCTCTATGCCACAAATGTTTTATAACTGCCAACTATGTGCCAGAACTTGCGTGAAGTGGATAAAAAGATAAAAATGAAACCATCCTTGTTCGCAAGGAGCTTGGATACAGTGCTGGACCTGGAGTCAGGAGAAACTAAGTTCAAATCTGCCCACAGGCATTTACTAGGTGTGTGACCCTGGGCAAGTCACTTAACCCTGTTTGTCTCGGTTCTTCATCTAAAAAAAGGAACTGGACAAAGAAATGGCAAACCGCTCTGGTATCTTTGTCAAGAAAACCCCAAATTAGGTCATGAAGAGTCAAACACTACTGAAAAAACAACTGCACAGAAAAATACAAAAATAGGGAAGCTAGGTGGCACAATGGATAGAGTGCTGGACATGGAGTCAGGAAGACCCATCTCCATGAGTTCAAATCTGATCTCATACATCTACTAATGGCGTAACCTTGAGCAAGTCACTTAACCCTGTTTGCCTCAGTTCATCATCTATAAAATGAATTGGAGAAGGAAAATTGAACAACAAAAGCACCAGATAAAGAGGCGCATACATGGATAGCATTCTGTAGCAGAATACCGTTGAAATCCAAAATCCATTTAGCATAACGTATATTATTAAAGAAGGCCTTTAACTCAGAGTTATAGAGGCATCTATATTTTTTGAGTTTACTAAAGCATTCAATATCATTAAGTGATAAAAGTTCTGGCAATTGGTTTAAAAAAACAGCCCCCAATACAATAGATTCATCAGCATTTCATATATCAGTTAGTAAACAGATATATATTAAGCACCTACTATGTGCCAAGCCTGTGCTAGGGGGGATACAAAGAAAAGTAAAAGATAGTCTCTGCTTTTAAGAAATTCATAGTTCAATAGAGGAGACCACATGCTAACAACCATGTACAAATAAGGTATATAAAGGATAAATTTTTAATCATCAATAGAGGGAAGGTGCTATCATTCATTGAGAGCAGGAAAGTTTTCCTGTAGAGGGCAGGATTTTAGCTGGGACTTGAAGGATATTGTGGAAGTCAAGAAGTGGAGATGAAGAGGGTAAGCATTCTAGGCATTAGTGACAGCAGTGAAAATGCCCCAGATCCACAGATGGAGTATCTCATGCAAGGAATAGTAAGGAAGTCAATGCCTCTCGATCAAAGAGTGAGTGGTAAGGTGAATTTGTAAAGTGTAAGAAGACTAGAAAGTTAGTGGCGGAAGAGGGATTAAGGGCTTTGAATAGAAGAAAATGTTCTACTACAAAATTACAATTACCAGTTGGCACATAGTAGGTGCTTAATATATATCTGTTTACTAACTGATATATGAAATGCTGATGAATCTATTGTGTTGGGGGCTCTTTTTTTAAACCAATTGGCAGAACTTATATCATTTAATGATATGATTCTGGAGGTAACAGGGAGTCACTGGAGTTTACTGAGTATGATTCTGGAGGTGACAGGGAGTCACTGGAGTTTACTGAGTGTAGGAATGATATAGTCAGGGCTGTGCTTTGGAAAGATGACTTTGGCAGCTGAATTGAAGCTGGATTGTAGGGAAGAGAGATTTGTGGCAGGTAGACCAACCAGCCCACCATTGCAATAGTTCAAGAGTGAGGAGATCAGAACCTGTACTAGGATGGCAGCAATGTCAGAGGAGAGACAGGCATATACATAAGAGATGTTATAAGAGTAAAATTGACAAACTTTGGCAATACATTGAATATAGGGGGTGAAATAGAATTTGAAAATTGAGCATGTATCTAGTATTGGTATTGAGCCTGAGAGTCTGGGAAGGGTGGTACCCTCAACAGTACTAGGGAAGTTATGAACAGAGGACAGTTTGGGGGAAGAAGGAAGATCAGGAGTTCAGCTTTGGACGTGTTGAGTTTAAGATGTCTGATATACAGTTGGTGATATGAGACTAGAGGTCAGCAGAGAGGTCAGGACTGAATAAGCAGATTTGTGAACCATCTATATAGAGATGATAAGTGAATTCATAGTTATGGGTTGTTGTCCTTCATTCTCAAAGAGGACCAAAATGACATCTCTATGTTGGAGTCAAGGTACAGTGTGTCTGACTGTGAGTAATTATAATGCCAAGCAAAGGCAACTTCCAAGGTTCGGATTACCAGCACAGTAAACCCCATTTATTCAGCAAACATTCAAAGAACAGAGAAAGTCAAAATACAGTGTAACTTTCTCCTTTAACAAATAAGTTCTCAATTCAATCCAGGTACTACTCCATCTCTAGACAGTAGGTTCATTTAGTCAGTCAAAAGTCTCTTCTCAAATGGAGATTAGTCTCCAACCATAAAAGTACATTCATTTGGTCAATCACAGAGCACAAAAAAAACCTCAAAGTCTTCCCACCCCTGAATCTCAAAAGGGGCAGGAGAACACAAAAGGCCATCTACCCTTAAGTTACAACGAAGTTAAGATATCATCTCAGCATTGAATACCCAAGGAAAGGGCCTTTGTTCGTCTTCACTCAAAGCAAGCCCTCAGCAATCTTGGTTCCTGGGGAGACAAGGCTCAACGAAGCCATAGCCAGTGTCCTCATCAAGTCACTCTCTGCCTGTAGAACAGTCCCAGAACCCCTGAAAACATCAGCAAGGCCCTCTTCCAGGATTTCTGTGTAGGTACCACAAGAAAATCC
>CM053580.1:392265984-392284822 GCA_028627135.1 Pseudochirops cupreus
TTAAATATTTACCAACATATCCCCAGCTGTAGCCATCAGCATGTATGTTGGCAGGAACGGAGGGGTTGAGGAAGTAATTCTGGCAGCTTGAACTACCTGGTACGTGCTGCCTCATTTCTTGCCTTTGGGGTGCCTTCCTGTTTTGGATAGGCTGACTTTCTGTCCTGTGAGTTGCAAATTGTTGGCAGTTAGTGGACATTTAGTCTTTTTACATCTTATTCCCCAACATACACCCTTTGATCCTGGCCTCCTGGCTGTTCCATGAATAAGACATTCTATCCCTTGGTCAAAGCATTTGCTGTCTACCGTGCCTGGAATGCTTTCCCCTTCTGCTCTGACTACTGACCTCCCTGACTTCTTTTAAGTTCCAACAAAAATCTTACCTTCCACAGGAAGCCTTCCCTGACTCCTTTCAGTTCTAGTGCTTTCTCTCTTTTAATTATTTTCTGTTTTTCATATATATAACTTTTGTTGTTGTTCCGTTGCTTCATTTGTTTGACTCTTCAAGACCCCATTTAGTGTTTTCTTGGCAAAGATCCTGGAGTGGTTTGCCATTTCCTTCTCTAGCTCCTTTTACAGATGAGGAAACTGAGGCATATTAAGTAACTTGCCCAGGGTCACACAGCTAGTAAGTGTCCGAGGCTAGATTTGAACTTAGCTCTTCCTGGCTTCAGGCCCAGTGCACCCCTTAGGTGCTCCTATATACAAAACTTGCTTTGTATATATTTGTTTGGATTGTTTTTGTAACATTTGGGAGTTGTGTCCCCCATTAGATTGTGCGATTCTTAAGGCAGGGACTGTCTTTTTCCTCTCTTTCTATCTCTGGTGCTTAGCAAAGTGCCTGGTACATTGAAGTTGCATAATAAATGCTTATGGGTTGAGAATTGCCCCTTTCTCCAGGGGATCTCCTGGATCATGACCATTGGTCCTGGAATGCTGCCCCTTCCAGAACTCCTGTGCTTATTTACCTGTTGGTGAAAGTTGCTTTTCAGTTGTTGCTAGTGGTGGTGAGGATTTTGGGGCTGTTCTCCAGAATTATTTCTCCCCTTAATGGTAGATATGGGGGTTAGATTGGTAGTAGGTCTGGTGGTTTGGGGGAACACTACTAGTCCCAAAATTCTTAGGCTCAATGTCCTGGGCTGTATCCATCAGGCTTGAGGGAATATATAGGTTAAGGGGATGGTGTCACCTAACCTGGCTTACCACATATTGTCTCCTGTCTCTTCCCCAGGGTGCCTTGCTGTTTCATCTCGTCTGGCTTTCATTACATTCATGTAACATAATGTGTTCAGCCATTCACTAATGTTGGGGAAACTCTATTTTCCTGTTCTTTGCCACCACACAAAGAGCTGCTATAAATATTTTTCTAGAAATGAACCTTCTTCTTTCTTCTCTCCTCCCTCTTCCTCCTTTCCCCTTCCACTTGCCTTCCCCTCTGCTGTTTCATTCCTCTTCCTTCTTCTTCTTCTTCTATTCCTTCTCCTCTTCCCCCTCTTCTTCTTTCTCCTCCTCTTCCTCTTCCTCCTGTAGTATTGGGACAAAGAATATGATACAGTTTAGTAACTTTGATGGGTATAATTTCATAGGTGAAACCTCTTAGTTGTTTCAATGTGCATTTTCCAATTATTAGTGACTTGGAATATTTTTTCATGTGACTATTGACAGTTTGGATTTCTATTTTTTTCATTTGTTTGGATCTATTTAATAGTATCTTGATTTCTCATAAAGTCATTAGCTTCCATTTGCTTCAATGTAATTCTGAAGGAATTATTCTCTTCAGTGAGCTTTTGAAATTCTTTTTCCATCTGGCAAATTTGGCTTTTTAAGGCATTCTTCTCCTTATTGGCTTTTTGGAACTCTTTTGCCATTTGAGTTAGTCTATTTTTAAGGTGTTATTTTCTTCAATCAGATTACTGACTCTCTTCTCATGATTTTCTTGCATATTCTTATTTCTCTTCCCAATTTTTCCTCCACTTCGCTTACTTGATTTTCAAAATCCTTCTTGAGCTCCTCCATAACCTGAAAGCAGTTCATATTTTTCTTGGAAGCTTTTGGTGCAGGAGTTCTGACTGTGTTGTCTTCCTCCCACTCCATGCTTTGATCCTTTTTTGTCCCCAAAAAAGGAATCTAAAATTTGATTGCTGTGCTTGCTTTGCTTCCTTTTCTTGCTCATGTTGTTAGTCAACTATTTGACTTTTGAGCTCTTTACCACAGTAGAACTCTGTTTCCAGAGGGGAGACCTTTGTCCCAAATTGCTAGGGTTTTCACAGCTGCTGGAGCTATTAGGAAGGTGCCATTTCTGCAGTCCCCCCAAACTCTAGCTAACTGGTCACACACCTCAGAACCACCCCCAAGACTGAGATCCAGATCCAGACAGGTTAAGACAGGAGCAATTACCCCTCTGAACGGTCGCTTGGCCACCTATGATCTGCAGGCCAGGAGCTCTGAAGCAGCCACGTGGAAGCAGCTGCATGCACCTCCACCACTTCTTGCTCCAGAGGCAGAGGTGGACCACACTCCAATCACCCCCCGCCCCCCCCCCCAGTTCCAACAGAGTACCACTGACCTTTTACTTTGTCTTTGGCACTTATGGGTTGATACTTGAGGAAAGCATCATAGCTGCTGGTGATCCACTCTCCCAAGGTCTGCTCCAGCTGCTGCTGGTTTGGGCTGCCCTGGGGCTAAAACTGCAGGCTCACACAGGGCTGGGCTCAGCTCCCAGCATGCTGAGATGGACTCTTTCCACCAGCCTGCCGAGCTGCCTTCAACAGGAAATTTGTTTCTCTCTATCACTCTATGGGCTCTGGAGCTCTAAAATTTGTTTAGAGTCATATTTTATAGGTATTTGAGGTAGTTGTGGGGGGAGCTCATGGAGTTTTCCTCCTTCTGTGCCACCACCTTGCCCCTCCCAATCAATCTGTTTCTTAACCAGTCCCAAATCACAGTGATGATTGCTGATTTGTAGCATAGTTTGCGCTCTGGTACTACAAGGCTCCCTCTCCACTTTTTTTTTCATTATTTCACTTGAGATTCTTGACCTTTTGTTCCCCCATTAATTTCATTATATTTTCTTGCTCTATAAAGAAGCCTTTTATTAGTGTAATTGGCATGACACTGAATAAGTGAATTAATTTAGGCAATATTGTAATTTTTATTATATTGGATGTGCCTACTTGTGAGCAATTAATATTTCTCCAATTATTTAGGCATGTCTTCATTTGAGTAAAGAGTGTTTTCCAGTTGTATGCATGTGGTGGTGTTTCTTAGCAGGTAGATTCCAAGTATCATATGTTATATAGTTATTTAAAATGGAATTTCTCATTCTCTCTCTTCCTGTTGCATTTTATTGGTATTTATAGAAATGCTGATGATTTATATGGCTTTATTTTGAGTCCTATGACTTTTCAGAAATAAAGGAAGACACAAATAATTGGAGAAATATTCAATGGATATGGCACTTTTTTAAGGAAAAAACGTCAATGTTGAAAGGTATATGGGAAGAACAGAACATTAATTCACTGCTATAGAACTACAGATTAATGCAATTATTATGAAAAAAATTAATTATACAAGTAAAGTTACTGAATTTTTCATTCCCATAGGCTCAGATATTCCAATGCTAGATTTATACCCCAAAGTGATTATTAATCAATTTGAAAAGACTCATATATATAAAGAATTTCACATCAGCATTATTTGTAACAACAAAAATACTAAATTAAAATATGTGCTGAAGGATTTGGAAATTGCCAAAGAAAATGAGGTATAAAGATGTAATGGAATATTATGGAACTATAATAATGACTAATTGTAATGCCAAGCAAAGTCAACTTCCAAGGTTCAGATTACCAGCATAGCAAACCCCATTTATTCAGTGACAGATTAAGGCAAATATTCACAGAACAGAGAAAATCAAAACATAGTGTAACTCATTGATTTATCAAGTAAGTTCTCAATTCAATTGCAAAGCACCAAGTTCCAAGTATCCCACCCCTGGCCAGTACATTAGTCAAAGTAGCCCACTCCTGGGCAGTACATTTATTTAGTCAGTCTAAGTCTCTCTTCTCAAATGGAGATTAGTTTCCAATCATAAACAAAGTACATTCATTTGGTCAATCACAGAGCACAAAAAAGTCAACCATCCATTAATGCCAAGCACTTTCTCAAAAAGGGGCAGGAGAGCAGGAAAGGGCATCCACCCTTAAGCTATAATAAGGTTAAAATATCATCCCAGCATTGAAAACCCAAGGAGAGGTCCTGTCTTCATCTTGACTCAGTTGAGGCAGGTTCTCAGCAATCCCTGTTCCTGAGGAGTCACGGCTCGACAAAGCCATTGCCAGGGTCCTCATCAAGTCACTCTCTGCCTGTAGAACAGTCCCAGAACCCCTGAAAACATCAGCAAGGCCCTCTTCCAGGATTTCTGTAAACATACAACAGGAAAATCCTCCTTCAGGATTTCTGAACCAATAGCAAGGTTCCAGGACCTCAACAACAGCAGCACTGTCCTTCACCAGCAGGTGAATCTGGAAAAACAACATCAAAACAGACAGACAAAATACTGGCATCACAGTCGTGACTCCTCAGGTCTTGACAGCTCTCGGTAGCAGGTCTCAAAAGTCCTGGACTGCTCCAACTGGCCCTCAGCAGTCCACAACACTGCTCTCCCAAAAGTCCCTCTGGCCTTCTCTGCTTGGGCCTTCTCTCCAAACTCACAGCTCCTCACAGTTTAGCCCTCTCTATTCATGTCAACGAGTCCATCCCACAAACAGTATTCACAAGCTCTGGGTTTTAACTTGCAACCCATAAACCAAGCCAACACAGAGGGATCTCCTGATTCCATTACCATTACACTAATATGGATGTGGGAGGGTATGAGTGAAGGTAACTTGTTTTTCCACAATATTTGGAGTTGAGAGAGAATTTTGCCCAGTGGGGAAAATTCTTAGTGATGCACCTCTCATAAGGCTGTTCATGAACTCTGCAGAATGACAATGTCATCCAATGTCAACTAGGCTAACTTCTACTTCTCCTACTTGAAAAGGCAATAGACCTCTCATAGGGTTAATAAGATGAAGGACAGCAATAGCTAGAATGTACAGGAGCAAGGAGGTAGCAAAACATGGTATTGATGGCAAACTGTATTCTGAGCTCTGGATTCCCACCTGGACCTTGATAATGATGGTGAAGACTGTAGCTCCTGGTTTCAGGGTTCACCCAGTTACTGGCCAAAAATCCAGCATTCTCAAACCTCCCACTGCACCAAGTTGGAAAGGAAAGTGACTAAATTGATCTTGCTCTACATGTTAATCTCTAAAATGCCTTTTCATGAGTGAACAGATTCTGTCTCTAACTGTATTGAAGAGATATAGGAGTTAAATGAGAATCAACTAGTATTGCTGGGAAGTATTTGGGAGTGTCATTCACTTGGGGATGCATGCTGGGAACATTTAATGCCTCAGCAAAATCCTTGTTATTCATGTTGTTATGTTCTTTTATTAAATTTCTCTGTTACAATTTCATGAATTATAGAGATTGATCTGATACATGTCATCGGGTTTGGAATCTGAATAGGCAACTACCTGAGCAGTACCCTGAACTTGAGTGTGGCTGAGAGAGGATCCACATTGAAGCAAAGGGTATGTAGGCTTACTACATAAATTGTTCAGAGAAACATAAGAAGACGTTATGAACTGCTATAGAATCAAGGGGAAAAAAAAACAAAATATACACAACTACAACATAAATCAATATGACACTAAAAACAACGAAACTCAGGACAAAGATGATGATGGTATCTTTCTGCCAAAGTTCAAAGATACATCCTTTTCTGCAAACTACAAACCTGTGATTTCATTGTATGGGGAATTTCCAGTTTAGAGAATCCTTCTACCAATGCAGATTAGAAACTCAGTTTTAAAGAGGTTCCTAGGTGCTGAGAAGTCAAAGGATTTACCCCTGGTCATACAATTCCTATATATCAGAGGCAAGAATTTGTTTTAGGACTTTCTAATTTCAAAGCCAACCCTCCATTGATTTCATGACTCAAACTCAAGGCTATATAAGCTTATTTACCCAACCATCAAGGTCAGCACTACTTGGTGAAAGAGCATTAAGTCTTTAATTTTGTTGTTGTTGTATAATCAACGTGGATGTAAAGACATGGTAGAATTTTCTCTGCTTTTTGCCATTCTTGGACCATACCATATATGTAAATTCAGGCTCTTGCTGGTCTTGGGTTTTCTGTCCCTCTGGTGGCTCATCCCCACAAACATAGTGTTATTGACTAAATGTTGTGTTTGATATTCAGCACCCTTCATAACCTAGCCCCCTCCTACCTTTCCAATCTTTTTACACCTTACTCCCCAGCACATACTCTTCAATTAAGCGACACTCCCCTCCTGGCTGTTCCATGAACACAACGCTCTCTCAGCTCTGGACATTTTGTCTAGCTGAGACCTCCTCTCCTCTAATAACTTCCCTGTCTTCCTTTAAGTCCCAACTAGAATCCCACCTTTGACTAAAAGATTTTCCCAACCCCCCTTAATTTTGGTGCCTTCCTTCTGCTGATTATCTCCATTTATCCTGTATATAATTTTCCCCATATGTATTTGTTTGCATGTTGTCTCCCCTGACTTTTGTCTCTTTTTGTATCCCTAGCTTTCAGCACAGTGTTTGTCACATGTAGGCAAATAACAAACATTTATTGATCAATTGGTTCTAAGAGATATTGATTGTTTTCCTTTAAGATTCCTTGACATATGATATTTAGGCTCTTTTTTTGGATCATGACATTCAGGTCGTGCAATGATTCTTTTTTTTTTTTTTTGGAAGGGTCCAAGGGTTTTATTTCCCATCATTCTGTGGTGGCATACAAAAATGCCAGCAGACAAAGGAAATAAAGGATTAGGGAACATAATTTACGCGTGGCGGTATTTCACAGCACAGCGCTTTCTCCATGACGGCTTCTAGAAACGTTCTCTTGGAAGGAAGGGCTCTGGGAGCGCAGCAGGGGCCCCGAAGCCTGAGGCCTCCCTACTGACACCTGGCAAACCTTTCCAGATCTTCCAGAAAGTCGATGTACTCCTGGTGCTCTAAGGACGTGCTGAGCTCAATCGGTTCATCTGCAAACGCATTGTCCACCCCACGGTCAGCCAGGAAGTCCATCGAGTGGTCACACAGGCCCAGTCCAGGGAATCCGTACGGGTTGAGTGCGCAGTTTGTATCCTTCCAGTCAGATTCAGGGGTGGGCTGAAAGCCGACTTCCCGGGTGGAGATGTCACTCTCACGCTCTTGCTCCTGTCCATCTTCGCCCTCTGGATGTGGCCACCCAGCACAAGGGCCTTCTTGGCACCGTCCTTCACAACCTCCACCACCAAGTTCGGGTTTTCTGTCCCTCTGGTGGCTCATCGTCAAATGTGGGTGGGACACTGTTGTTAATGTGGAATGTGACTGTGATCCTCTCGCCCGCTCATCTCCGGACTAACTTGGCTTCTGTCCCTTGCACACCCAGTTCCCAATCCCAGACATCTTGGGGAGGGATTTGTGTTTCTGGATCTTCCTGTCCTCTTTAATTTCATCTCTCAGGAATTCAGCAAAGGCCTTGTCCCCCTTCGTGTGGAGCCCCCCGCACGTGCACGAGCATACAGCGGGCGCGCTCCGGGGCGGCTGCAGAAGGCGGGAGTGCGCGGGCCCCTGCCCGCTGGCGACTCCTCCTCCCAGGAGGTCTGGAAGACGCGGGTGGCGGCGGCCATCGGGAGGGTGGCGGGGCGCAGGGCCCGGGCCGCGGGGCGCCACAGCAGGGGCAGCTGCAGGGGGGCCACGACCGACACACGCGGAGGGGAGTGGGAACGACGGCGGAGAACGGAAGGACCTTGTCTAGTGATCCTGAATGTGTTTTCTCCTCAGTCTGTTTTCTGGGTCACTTGTTTGTGAGTTTCTTCTATTTTTTGGATTTTTGAATTTATTTTAATATTTCTTGTTGCCTCATGCGGCCATTGGCTCCCTTTTAGTCCCGTCTGTGCTGCTGGGGCCAAATTATATCCCTGTTCTGCCAAGATGTTAATTCCCTTTCCAATTCTTTCATCCATACCTCTCATTTATTTTCTATTTTTCTCCTCAACTCTTCTCAATCTATTTTATAAAAACCAAATAAAAACTGTTTTAACTCCTTTAAAAAAAAACTCTTGCCAGGAATTCTAGTTTAGTTCATCCCCAGTCTGTTTTTCTCTGAGAAATTTCCTATAGATGTGTTGAGTAATTCCTGTGTTTATATCTTGAGTATCCTTGATAAGAGCTCATTATAGTGGGATTCTTTTTTTTTTTCTTTCCCCATTTGCCTCTTCCTCCAGCCTTCTTCCTGACTAATGAACTTGATGTTAGGGATGAGTTCTGCCATGCTTCTGGAAGGAAGGTCTGGGTTGGTTTTGTTGCTGCTTTCCTAGAGTTTTGAGAATTGTGTTATCCAGGATCTGAGGGATGGACTAGAGACCTGAAAGATTTCAGTCTTCCAGAGTGGTCTGATTCAGGATGTTAACAGGATTTTACTGAGCTAGTCTCTAACCTGAGAATGAAGAAACAGTACAAAGAGAAAGTGTCAGTAATTAAGTAGTGGTTTAATTAATCAGTTTCATTATGAGGAATTTGCAAATTGAGAATTTTCCTGATCAGGTGCCATCCTGCTGTAGTGAAGATGGAGGTAAGTCACAATGGGAAGGAAGTGGAGAAGGTGGATTGCAAACAATTCTAATTGTACAAACAATGGTGACAGAGAATCATCATTCCCTTCACAAGGGCCAAGTTTGATTGCTTGTCCCCCCTAATCTGAGTTCTTTAAATTCCTGAACTGGGTTTCCATCAGAATAGCCATAGAGTGCTGCTGGACTCAACCCCTATGAGCCAACTGGGAAATTTTGCTGGTTCAGAGTGACAGGACTGCAAGCCCCCTTTGGTCTGGGATTCTCACCCTAGTTATTCTCATATAAGCTTGACTAGATGTCAGAACTGAGATTTTATTCTGCTTCTGTGGTATGAATCAACCTCTGCTTCTTGCTTCTGAACTTCCTCCTTTTTTTGATATGAAGCTTCTTCCTTTCTCAGTATACCACCCAAAGCTTCCCCATCTATGAATATCACCCTAGTGCACAGGTCCCCTTCTCAGTCTGCTCTGGATCTGTGACCCAGAACTAGGTAGTGAGTGACAAGCCTGCCAGTTGGAACCCATTATAGTGCCCTGGTATGGATCTAGGATCTCCTTTTGCCCTGGTGCTCAACTTCCCACTGGACCCTGAAATGTTCCATGTGACCCAGTTCTTGTCCTGACTCAAGTCCCAGTGTTAGCAGACCTCCTTCTCTGTCTCCTTCTGCTGTCCCAGGTTGGACAAAAGACTCACTGGGACTTTTTCTAGATTTTCATAGATTTAATCTGGTACATCTTCTAGCCTTATTTAGAGGAATTGTGGATGGGAGCTCAATGTCGTTACCTCCTGCTACTCTACTGTCTCGTCCTCTGCTGGAGTTCTTTTCAAAGAGAGTTTTTTCTCAATTAATTTATATTGTCAGGTTTACTGAACACTGGGTTATTGAATAAAAGAATAAAAAGTATTTACCAAATTATTACTTTTTGCCAACACTGAGGATGAAAATAAAAATAAAAAAGCAAAATAGTGCCTGCTTTCAAGATGCTCACATTCTAATTTGCAGTGATGACATAGTTCAGATATTTCACCGTTAGGGCAGATTTTTTAAAAAGTGCCCAAAGTACTAAGGCTACAGAAGCAGGACAGATAACAAAGCCCAAGGGTTTGGGGGCAGTTTTAGGAAAGATGATAAAATTTACATCCTAAGATGAGATGTCAGAAAAGATGATTAGACCTGTTGGTTCTCCATCTCATTAGAGTTGTAATAGAAGATTCTGAGCCCATTTAAACAGCATGAACACCCACATCATTTCCTGCTTAGGTATCCTAATAAGATCTGTATGACTACAGATAAAGGATGGAAGAACACCCCCAGAGGTCTCTCTTTCCACCAGGCTACTCTGATGGGATCTAGTGACAGGGAAATAGCACTCCTATTGACTCCACAGGGTTTGAGGGAGGAAGGATTAGTTCAGGGAAAGGCAAAGGGCATCCTCTCTGCTGACTTTTCCCACATGGCCACTTTAGAATTGAGTTCAAATGTTAATAATTCTTCCATTGATCGAATTTTCTATATTTTCTCTCTTCTATTCTTTCAGCTAACAATTATTAATCACCTTCTAGGACAAGTCATTGTGTATATTAGATTATAATTTCTGAAAACACAAATACTATGTCTTTTCTCTATTCTTTAAACTGATAAGAATTCTATGGGTTCTAAACAAATAATAAATGATATAATTGGTCCTTTCACTTTAGGCAAGTGTAGAGAGGCTCTGGGCTTATTCTCCCAATCCATATACATACCACTGTATCAGGAATGGAGAGCCTGGCTGGCTATATCTTCTCCTCAGGATCTGGGAGTATCCCTGAGTGGCAGCAGAGTTTTCCTGATGCTGTTGGTTCAAGTCCCCAATCCTGTGTGTTTTCCCCTTGGTCATCCCCTTGATGATTGGTGCCTCCAGTATAATTTAGCCTGTTTACATCTCTTTATTATCACTAATAATCAATTAACATTAGTTTCCCTCTTCCTCAGGTATATTTATCAAGAAGGTACAGCAAAACTAGAAGTACAAAATATCTGTGTTAAATGGGACACTCTCACTTTGGCATCTTGGTCCTTCAGGAGAATTTGGTTAAACTTTAAATAGTAGCTACAAACATTCTCACCACTGAGCTTACTTCCAGAGGCCACATAGCCAAAGGACATTACCTCCTTGCTTCAATATGACATCATGGCTTCCAGATGATTCCACTGATGCATTGGCCAAACAGGCCATGGCTGACTCCTTCCAAGGAATAACTGTTGAACCTCTGCTGAGTCTTTTAACATTCTCAAAATGCCAAGATTCTTCTTCTTCTTCTTCTTTTTCTTTTTTTTTTTTTTTTTTGGCTTCTTGGAGGGGTAAGGCAGGGCAATTGGGGTTAAGTGACTTGCCCAAGGTCACTCAGCTAGTAAGTGTTAAGTGTATGAGGTCGGATTTGAACTCAGGTCCTCCTGACTCCAGGGCTGGTGCTGTGTTCACTGTGCCACCTAGCCACCCCAATTCTTCCATTTTTAATACTCCTTCATTCAAAAGCAGGGAAACACAACAGAAACAAGAAAACAGCAGCACTCCTCAACACTCACAAAAAGGACTTTTTCAAACTTTTTGAATATTTCATTTTAATTTTTGTTGCTAGTGTCAGTGTAGCACAATGGAATCAGAAGAGACCCAAGTTCAAATCTAGCTGTAACACTTCTGTTGTGTGACCCTGAGCAAATCACTTACTTTCTATAAAACTCTTTCTACCAAAAATAAATTGGGGATAACCCACCCCACAAAAAACAAAGAAAAGAAAAGAAAACAGCAGCACCATGCATGCCAGGCTTCATGACAACTGGGTGAGAGAGGGTCCCAGGCCCCTCCCCTACCTGGAGTTTTAGAGCAGTTCCTGCCTCAATTGCTCCTAGGGAAGAGAAACCTCATTTTGACTGATTTGGCACACTCATTCCTGATTTAGCAGTCAATCAAAAGTCTCTTCTTTACCAGCCAGTAAGTGAACAGGTGGGGAACTAGGGGGCACATTGGATAAAGTGCCAGGCCAGGAGTCAGGAAGCCTTATCTTCCTGAGTTCATATCTGGCCTCAGGAAGTTACTAGCTGTGTGACCCTGTGCAAATCACTTAATCCTGTTTGCCTTAGTTTCCTCATTTGTAAAATGAGCTGGAGAAGGAAATTGCAAACCACTAAAGAATCTTTGCCAAGAAAACTCCCAATAGGGTCTTGAAGAGTTGGACATGACTGAAAGGAGACAAAAAACAGAAACAATGAAACGTGGACAAGTAAGAGTCAAAGAAATCCTTGCAGAAGCTGTGAATTAATGATCAGGGCCCCTCTATTATCTCATAGAAGCTGAATTATGAAACCCCAACATAGGTCAATAGTGGGCAGAGTTTAGTGCTTATGCTTTGAGGCTTTAGGGTATTTCTGATGCCCCACTGGCCAGTCCCCTCATTGCACAATTAGACCTCGACCATCCAACCTCTTTTTTGTTCTCAAATAGTAGAAAAAAGGTATTGAAATATCACAGCACTTACAGATGCCTTTCAACTGTTGGCACATACGTATTACTTATCTTGTGTATGTGTGTGCGTGTAAAGGGGCTTTCATTAACATTTCATTTGTTTTCATGGCTTTCCCATCTAAATACTGTGGTCAGCAGTGGTTGATGGCCCAATGAGCGACTAGTCAGGATTATAACAGGTGACAAGAGCATAATATTTTTTGATTTCAAAGGAATCTTAAAGCTATATTTTTTAAACAAATTTATATCATTGTGGATTGAACTTTGTACCACACACTTTCGTTTGTTGGAAACGAGGTAATAGACACTTAAAAATTTCACAGAAAAGCCCTCTCTTGAGAGAATTGCTTTGGATTAAACTTTAAATAGAACAGTTATATGTTTGTGACTTTTCCTCTAAAATGCAAGTTTGTTTAGAAAATGGAGTACGAAAGTATATTTCCAGTTTTTTAAAATATAAAACCTTGAGAAATATTTGGAGATTTTAAGAACCTGAAATGGAGCTTATTGTTTGTTTAATGCGTCAAACAAAATATGAAGATATATCAGTGGATGTTTACCATTAAAAATCTCACATGTAGTTCACTTTTATGAAAGGGAATTCTTTTCATTAGAATCAGCATAGTCTTATACTTTCCTATAGGATGATTTTTCATAAGAAAATTATAAATTATGCTAAACCACCTATAGTTTGTCATAAAACTGACTATTATGTAGCTATGCTATTCTAACAGTAAAAACTGCAGCTAGATCTAAGAGGGCTGGGGGACTGTGTCTTCTCCTATTCCACTAAGGATGTGGAGGCCTTTTCTCTGGATCCATGTATTTGGTGCACTCACTGGGCTGGACACTCAGATCCCCACTCCACTCTGCTTCTCTGGCTGCTTTCAGCTCCACAGAACAAGATATCTCCTGGCTCCCCCTCAACCCTAAGTTTCCCTGACTCCTTTTGTGTGTTTTCTCTACCCTCCCCCATTAGATGGCAAGCTCCTTGAGGGCAGGAACTATCTTTTTTTTTTATTATTAATTATATCCCCAGAACTTAACACATAATCAATGCTTAATAAACGTTTATTAGATTGGATTCATAAGCACATACCAACAGAAACATTTAAAAAATATTTTGTTTCACCTGAGGGGTGAGAACTGTACTTCATCTTGAGCAGTGCATGACCTCATCTTCTGGTGGGATATAATGAAGCACAGGCTTGTGTTTGGCATACCACTGATCACGCTGCTCTCCCTAGCAACTTTCAGGGTAATCACGGTGGCGTCTTACCTCAACTTAGCTTGTCTCTCTGTCACCATCAGCTTCAAGGTCTACAAGTCACCAATGCTATACAGAAGTCAGAAGAAGGCCAGTCATTCAAAAACTTCCTAGATGTGGACATTTCTTTGTCCTTGGAAACTTCCCCTAATTCTGTGAATGTGGCTATGGAGCACACCAACAGAGCTCTCAATACCTGTCTCTCTTCTGATGAAAGATATGGTGCATTCTTTAAAGACAGTTTTAGGTTCATATAGTTGATGGTATATGTGAGCATATGTCATGCGTAATTTAATGGGATTATTTTCTGAGTCTTGCTAAACTGCTGGTATTCAGTGTTCCCATTGTGTATGAAAAGTATCAGAGAGATTAATCACCATGTTGACTTATATGTGATTTGATCAAGTCAATTGTTGCAAAGATCCAAGCAAAACTCTGACATCCCAAAGAAAAAGGCAAGATGACAGCTCAGAAACCAGACATCCAATACTTGCTAAAACACCACTTAATATTAGAAACCAGGGTTACGCATCCCTATGAAGGAAACGTTCATTGTCAGCTTGTCTGTATTCCAAGCTTTAAAAATATTTGGTATTTTAATAAAATTATTATAGCTACTATTATACTCCATATGCATTGAAATTTATGCAAACTGAACAAATAGTTGTACTAGCTTCTGCTATACCCTGCTGAAAGGTTGAGATGAACACTGGAAAATGAAGAGGTCTGTTAAATAGGCACTGTTATTTTCACTTCACTTTGTCTTCTACCTCTCAAGGTAGATGACTTCTGGAACATTTGGCAGAGGATTTAGGTTGTGTTTCCTCCCTTGTCCTGTCCCCATTTTGTGGCATACTCTCTGATACAATCAGCTCTGACCAGAGGACCCAGAATCTTCAACCTCTGGAATCCATATGGTCTCCCCTAAGACTTGGGTATCTGAGTATTGCTGCTTAAGTAACTAAACTCAGGAAAGGAAAACCAAGCAAAGAAGCCAACTAAAGGTTCAGGTTTAAGTTCACCAAGTTGAGATCCTCTACTGCAGCTGCCGTATGAGAACAACAGGCTTGAAGGGTACTGACACACTCAGCATCTGGGAAGAAAGGAGATAATTATCTTTTAAAAGTGACTAATAAAGGAATTTCTTCAGCATCACCAAAATACCTAAGGGCTAAGCTAGCTTACACAGTTGGTTATAAACATTCAGGGAGGTTTATCATCTTCAAAGTACTAAAGTGCTAAGCTAGCGTGAACACTCACCCAGAAGCAGGCTGGGCAGCTCTCTTATGCCCTGGTTAATCCCTGGTTAAATTACCAGTTGAAATTTGTTAGAAGGGTATGTTCTCTGCTCCTACATCATAAATGCCTCCTCCTAATTGGGAGTATCTACATTTTTATAAAGAACAGTTTGAATGTATCTATATTGCTTTAATAAGCAATCCAAATACCTTATGCCAATATTTTAACTATATAGCATTTTCCTTTGGGTCAAAATATTTCCAAACTAGTTAAATAATCTTAGCTCTTCTACACTACCACCTTCTCCCTCTCCTAACCTTCCAACAAATGCCTTTTTCTAATTTTTAATCATTAAAACAAACACTCTTTTTTAACCATTAGCTAGCAAAAGGAATCTTTGTTTTTGAAAAATATCTTTACCAAAGGCACCCAAATTCAATGTCCTTGGGATCTATCTCAATGTTCAACAATCAAGCAATATATGGATTTAGGGACACCCAGACACACGCAAACAGACAAACAGAGACACATATATACACACTCCCTGATCCTCAAATAAGGGAAGACTTGAAAAATTGTGTGAAGTAGATGGAGACTTGAAGATATTTTCTGAACAACTCAGAACTAAAATACTTTCAATTGAAATAGAGAATTGAAGCAAAAAGAATTTGGGGGGCAGGGAACAAATGACTAAGAAAATCAGCTTGGGTTTTTGCTTTGCATGGCTAGACACAGCCCCAAAGACTTGTCAGCTTAAAAGTGGATTTACTTTGACCTGAATCTTACAAACTGGGTATGCAGAGCCACAGTCTCATATTCACAAAATAATTGTACCTCATCTCTTCTGTGCTTTGGCCATGAAGACAAAGTGTTATTTGGGATTTTGTGTTTGTTTTTGATTGTTTACTGAAAGACAAGAGGACTGAAGATGGAAATAAACAATTGGGTTTGAGTCTCTTGGAATTAGACCTATAAAATTCTAGCACTTTAAGTTGAGAAATGAGAGGGAAAAAATCAGTTTTGTCTACACAACAAACATTTGTATTGATAAATATTTTGACTATATTGATAGTCACTGAATATCAGGTAGGCATAACTATTGTGTTAAATCCCCCAAAAAGCTTGCCCTCATGGAGAGCTATTTAACCATTACAGAGTCATAGAATCTTAGCATGGGAAGGAATCATTCAGAGGTCATCTAGTCCAAGCCATATATGTCAGAAAGCTCTCTCTACATCATCCCTAATAAAATGTTTAATTACCCTCTATTTGAAATGATGAGGAGCTCATTACCTTCCAAAGGATCCTATTTCACTTTTAGACAGTTTTTGTTATAATTTTTTCACCTTACTTCATTATAACTTCATCCATTGCTCCTAATTCTGTCCCCTGGAGCTAAGCCTAACAAGTCTAATCTCTTTCTTCAGAAATTTCTTAAACTGTTTCTTCAAATACTGGGAGACAAATATAAAGTCCTGGTTACGCCTTCTCAGATTATCTGCTCTTCACACTATCCTCTTTGAGCAAGGTTTTAAGTTCCCCTAACTATCTGGGCCCCCATTCCCTAATACGCTACAGTTTGTTAATTTCATACCTGAAATGTGGTGGCCTAAACAAAAGAAAATATTGCAGAAGTGATTTGATTAAGGCAGAGAGCAATGGAGACCTTCTCATCCTGTGTCCTGGATGCCATGGCTCTCTTAATTGTGATAACTAGCATTTGTACAGTGATTTGAGTTTTGCAAAGTACTTTAATTAATCTCACTTGATACTCAACAACAAATCTTGTAAATAGTGACTATTACCACTCCCATTTTAAAGATAGGAAAACTGAGGCCAAGAGAGAGTAAGAGACTTCCCAAGGATCATACAAATACAATAGTAAAGGCAGGATTTGAAGTCAGGACCTCATGACTCCAAGTCCATCATTTTGTCCTCTATAGTACACCACCAATTTAGTGTAACCGAAGATTGCTTTTTAACTTTTTTTGACTGTGAAATCTAAAACCTCAGTGTTTTTTACACAAGTTGATGTCTAGCAACACCTTCTTCATTCTCTAGTTGATTTCTTGAATGCCAGTGTAAGGCTTTATACTTATCCCTTCTAAATTTAATTTTATTTGATGCAGCCCATCATTCTAACCTATTTCCATCCTTATCCTTCTATTCAATGTGTGAACTATCACTTCCAGACTCATGTCATCTGCAAAACTGGTAGCTGTGATATCTACACCCTCCTCTGTGGAGATACAATAAATATATATACAGAAATGAATGTACACATATGTGTATATATACATACACATACAATGCACGTACACATATATGTATATATACATATACACATGTATACACACATACACATATGTGTATGTACACATGCATATAAACATGCACATGCATACTCTTCCATTCTGAGGCATCATGATGTAGGAGAAAGAGAATGGAATACAGAATCAGGAAACCTAAGGTCAAATTATGGCTTAGTGTAATGAGAATTTGAAGATCTTCCCTGCCCCTTAATAGACCTAGGGGGGAGTTTCAAGACCTCCCCTGCTTTGAAAGTAAACTCTGCCCTGAATAGGCTGAATGGGATCACATGGAGCCTGTGATGGGAAGACTTTTCTAAAGGGAGGAGCAGAGCCCATAGGAAGCTTCCCTGCTGTGAAGATAAACTCTGCCCCCTGAGAGGCTGAAGGTAGTCACATGGAGCCTGTGGTGGGAGGAGTTTGCTGAAGGGAAGCAGAGCCCACAGGAAGTAGTCAGAGCTAGCCAGATGGGTGGGGGAGAGGACATTCAGGCAAGGAGTCAGCTAAGGTGGTGAGTAAATAATGACCTTGTATTGGTTTGTGGGAAGGATGCTGTGGCTCTCAGCATTATTATGACCTCTGAATATTGTTGGTACTGTGATGGAATCGGCTTACTGGTTTTGGGATTCTTTTTCCTGGTGTCTAAATAAATGTTTCAGTTCTGCTTTCTGAAAGAATAGTCAAAAAAAGGAGGCTCTTTAAAAATAAGATCCATTGGCCAAGATGGCTGCGTAGAAGCAACAAGTTTCTGCAGCTCCCTCATAGCCACCTCAAATACCCATAAAATATGACTCTAAACAAATTTTAGGCTCCAAAACTCACAAAAATACAGAAAAACACACCTCCTGCTGAAGGCAGCTCAGCAGGAAGGGCTCATTGCAGCATGCTGGGAGCCGAAACCAGTCCAGCCTGAAACTGTGGCTTGGTCCCAGGGTAGCCAGGATGAGCCACAGCTGGTGTCTTCAGGAGAGTGGATCAGCGGCAGCTATGGCAGTTTCCAGAATTATCAAGCCATAAGAAACAAGGACTAAGTGAAAGGTCAGGGGAACACAGCTAAATTTTGGGGAGAAAAGCAGTGCAGCCAAACTGCCACCAGGGTGAAGAAGTGGCAGAAGCAACGGCCCTGCAGCTGCCTCCACCTGGCTTCTTCAGAGCTCCTGGCCTGCAGACTGCAGGGGGGCCAAGCAATAGCTCAGAGGCTAAGTACTCTTGTGTTGAGCAGCCTGGATCCAGATCATGGTCTTGGGTGGTGGTCCTGGGGTGTGTTTTCAGTGAGCCAAAGCTGGTGGGGGCTGCAAAAAACCCGGCAACCTCCTAATAGCTCTGGCAGCTGTGAAAACCCCAGCTATTTGGGACAGAGCTTTCCCTCTGGAAGCAGAGTTCCACAGAGCTAAAAAATCAAGTAATTGACTGGAGGCATGGGCGGGCAGGGGAAGCAAAGTAAGAACAGCAACCAAACTCTAGATCCCTTCTTTGGGGACAGAAAGGATCAAAGCATGCATGGAATGGGAGGAAGACAACACAGTCAGAATTCCCAGCCAAAAGCTTCCAAGAAACATGAAAACTGCCTGCTAGCCATAGATTGGCTTAAGAAGGATTTTGAACACCAAATAAGAGAAGTGGAGGAAAAATTGGGAAGAGAAATAAGAACGATGCAAGAAAATCATGAAAAGAGAGTCAACAACCTGACTGAAGAAAATAACACCTTAAAAAATAGATTAACTCAAATGGCAAAAGAGGCCCCAAAAGCCAATGAGGAGAAGAATGCCTTAAAAAGTTGAATTTTCCAGATGGAAAAAGAATCTCAAAAGCTTTCTGAAG
>CM053580.1:392285322-392333852 GCA_028627135.1 Pseudochirops cupreus
ATCTATTTTTTAAGGTGTTGATTTCTTCAGTCAGATTGCTGACTCTCTTTTCATGATTTCCTTGCAACATTCTTATTTCTCTTCCCAATTTTTCTTCCACTTCTCTCATTTGGTTTTCAAAATCCTTCTTCAGCTGATCTCTGGATTTAAGGCAATCTTCATGTTTATTGGAAGCCCCTGGTGGGGGAGCTCTGACTGCACTGTCCTTCTCCCTCTCTCTGCCTTGGTCCTTCTTTTCCCCAAAGAAGGAATGTAGGGTTTGGTTGCTGTTCTTACTTTTCTTCTTATGCTTATTCTTATTCATGGTTGGTCAGTTCATGATTTTTTTTTTATCTCTGTGGAACTCCGCTTCCAGAGGGGAAAGCTCTGTCCCAAATCGCTGGGGTCCTCCCAGGTGCCAGAGCTCTCAGGAAGTTGCTGGGTCCCTCCCCCACTTCCGGCTCACTGAAGGAAAAAGAACCACAGGACCAAAGCCCAAGACCACGATCCAGATCCAGGCTGCTCAACGCAAGAGCACTTGGCCTCTGAATGATCACTTGGTCCCCCTGCAGTCTGCAGGCCGAGAGCTCTGAAGCTGCAATGTGGAGGCAGATACAGGACCTCTGCCTTTTGCTTCTCAGCCCTGGAGGCGTTTTGGCCAGACCACTTTTCTCCCACGACCTTGCAAGTCCCACTGACCTAGTTCTGGATACTGCCACAGGTGCTGCAAATCCGCTCATTGAAGCTCCAGCTGGGGCTTGGCTCCTCTCGTCCAGCCACCCCCGGGGCACAGCCAGGGCTTCAGACCAGGCTGGTTTCGGTTCACAGTGCTGATGTGGTTCCTCGTAGCCGAGCTGACTTTAGTGGAAAGTATATTTGTGTGTGTTTTGGAGTTCTAGAATTAGTTTAGAGTCATATTTTATGGGTATTTTGGGGTGGCTATGTGAGAGCTGTGATATGTTGCTGCTCCTACACTGCCATCTTGGATAAATAAGTTTTAGAATTATTGGTATAGAAATGATAATTGAATTCATGGGAGCTGAAGAGATTACAAAGTAAAACGGTATAATGAGAGAGAAGAGAGGAGAGGAAAGTAGAGGAGAGGAGAGGAGAGGAGAAGAGAGAAGAGGAGAGGAGAGGAGAGGAGAGGAGAGGAGAAGAGAGGAGAGTAGAAGAGAAGAGAGGAGAGGAGAGTAGAAGAGAAGAGAGGAGAGGAGAAGAGAAGAGAGGAGAGGAGAGGAGAGGAGAGGAAGAGAAAGAGAAAGAGAGCAGAGGGCCCAAGTCAGAGTCTAAGGGAATACTCACAATTAACAGGAGTGACCCAGATGAAATAAGCGACTGAGAAGGTATAGCTAGGCAAGAGAACCAGGAGAAAGTGGTGTCTCAAAAACCTAAAGAAAAGAGAATATCAGGGAGAGGAGGGTGATCAGCAGTATAAAGGGAGCAGAGTGGTTAAGAAGGATGAAGATTGAGAGACCATTAGATTTGGCAATTAAGAGATGGTTAGTAACTGGAGAGATCAGTTTTGGTTGAATGATGAGGTTAGATGCCAGAGTGTAGATAATTAGGAAGAGAGTGAGAGAAAAGAAATTGGAGGTATTTATCATTGACAACCTTCACAATGAGTTTAGCCACAAAAGGGAAGAGAGATATGGGATGATAGTTGAGAGGGATGGGTAAAGTGAGGATTTTTTGAGGATGGGGGTGTAGTGAAAATGGGATTTGAAGATCTTCTATGCCCCTTGTATTAGCAAGCTAACAGGTATTTAGCACTTACTTTCAAGTTCATATTTGTGTCAGGTATTAAGACCCAGAACTTGTGAACCCCACAGTGGGATGAACTTGCTGATGTAGCAGGAAGGGATAGGGCAGGGAGAAGGATAAGGATAAGGATAAGGATATGGATAAGGAGAGGCCCAGGCTGGAGAGGGAAGAGATTTGGAGAGCAAAACATGTGGTGGCAGAACTTCTTCTGAGAGCCAGCTAGAACTTCTGCTGAAGACTTCTGTTGAGAACTGCCAGGAACAACAATTGCGGGGTGCTGGAACTTCTAGAAACTAGCAGCATGGAGGCTGAGCAGCTACCATGAGTGAAGAGAGGAGGGTCCTTGCCTGAGGGAGCCTATTTTGTTCTCAAGGCTTGGGAATGTGGGTGTTTATACTGCATTAACTATGTGTACCAACTTCCTGGCTACTGTAATGACTTTGACTTTCCGGTTTGGGACTTGGCTTTCTGGTATTTGAATAAATGCTTTGGTTCTAGCCTCCATGTAAAAAGCCTGTCACATTTTGTGATTCATAACTACACAAGCATATTTATAGTCACCATGGGTGTTGTGAATATTGCATTGTTGTTACAGGAGGAAACAGTGTCATGATTGTGGGCAGTAAGGAAGGAGCCACTGGAGAAGGAGAGAGTAGGGATGAAACAGAGAGGGAGCAATCTGCTAGAGAAGGGAGTAGAATCACTTGTGTATATAGATATGTTTGCCTTGGGATGTAGAAGGACCCACTCATTATGTGAAATAGGATTAAGGAGGAAACAGTGGCAAAAAGGTATGTGGGTAATATGAAATGAGGTGGAGGGGAGAAAAGGGATCTCTTAGTAAATGGCCTCAATCTTTTCAGTAAAGTTCTCAGCTGAGAGGATTTAAGGAGGGTGAGCCATAGGAAGTTTGAGGACAGTTGAAAAATTTTGGAAGATTTGCTGAGGTGAGTTGGATAATGAGTCAATTAAGGAGGTGTAAAAGGATTGTCCTGCAGTAGTGAGGGCTCAGTTGAGGCTATGAAAAATAAACTTGCAGTGAACCCAACCAGAACAGTTTCATAATTTCTCTATCTTCCTTCAGAAGCACTTTTGTTAGGAGTGATGGTACTAAATGGTGGGAGTGATCCAAGGTTGAGTCTTAGCAGAGCAAGAAAGAGAATCATGAGAGGAGGACAGCGTAGAGTTGAGCTAGTTGGTCACAATGGGAAAGGGAGGAGCATATAGATAAATACATAAAGACAAATGATAACTTTAAAAATTAATGGGCAGAAAGACATCTTGAGAAGTCATCTTGTCCATTATTCCACCAGATCTAAAGCACCCTTGATATTGTTTAATTCATCTTTAATTTTTTAAAAAGGGTTATTTGACTGTGCTTTATAATACACACATTTGCATATATCATAAAAATCCACTAAAAATAGACTTAAGAACTTACCATATGTTACATATTTCTTTCTTTCTTCCTTCCTTCCTTCCTTCCTTTCTTTCTTCCTTCCTTCCTTCCTTCTTTTCTTTCTTTCTTTCTTTCTTTTTCTTTCTTTCTTTCTTTTTTGCTTGTTCTGTTATTTCATTGATGCAAATAACTCTGGGTGAAGTAGTCCTTTTACCAATTCAGAGCAGCAACTCTTTTGCAACTTGAAATTTTAAGGGAGTTGGTAGATAGTTATGAAGAGACAGAGTGACAGTGAATAGAGAAGTGACCCCAAAGAAAGAAAACTTGTGTTCAGGTTCCTACTCCAACACATACTAGAATGGCTTTGTGGCCCTGGATATGTCTTTTTAACATACTTTCATTTTTTAGAAACACAAATTCACTTTAATGGGTCAAATTATATGCAAATATAAACTTTCCTTTGGTGGTGAATGTATGTGTGAGGGGGATTTTGTACACATTTTTTCCCCCTGATCTGTGTTTCTGCCAGAAAACCAGATCTTTTCATACCAGAATTATTTCCCCAGGGCACTCTGAGGTCATGCTCCCCCAGGATTAGGTCTCAGTACAGTGAGATGAAAATAAAGACAACTGAGGTCAAAACAAGAAGTTGATTCAACATTGGGGTTCTTTGCTGCTGGTGCTCAGTGTCTGCGTCTTGCCACTTCCAGTGTTGATTGCTAATTATTTTACTGACCATTTGGCCACAGCGATTATTCTCTAGTTCTAGCAGGATTTTTCTGGTTACTGTCTATGCACATGGACTTTGAAGATCAAGTCCTGCTCTGTTTCCTAGTAATTGGGTGCTATTGATTTTTGTTGCTTACTTTTCCTCTGAATCATCACTGCCCAGATCCTAGAATTTTAAGCATCTTTTTTCTACAGTGCTTGAGTTCTATGTGGTCCCTTTAGCCTATTACTAGCTATGACGCTGTGTGACTTTTTCCAAAGCACCATTCCCTTTACAAATAGCCTTATTAACATGCTTCAGTGTTTAATTGTACTTACTATCAAGAAATAGTCCATATGTATAGAAACCAGAGAGAGTAGGCTGAGATTTGTCAGTGAGGGAAGTGGGTCAAAGGTCAGTAGCTATTTGCATAGAACATAGAACATGATGGGGAAGACTCAAAAGCAGTTGCCTCATCAGGATTTCCTTCAGTTCTGTTACTGTCTGAAAAAGTAGTCTTCAGAAGTACTTGCCACCACAGAGGGGACTGCAGAGTATGATGAAAACTAAGACTTAACAGGAGTTTCTAACCATAAGTCAGACATTAATTGAACTGAGAATAAGAGGAATTGGTAGAGGAAAAGAAATGTGACCTTTGCCTGGACATCTGCTACCTTTTGATGCTGCTCAGCTGAGAAGTGAGTCACAGCCATTGGATGAAAAAGCTGTAACACTCCTTTGCCAGGAGGAGGCTTACTAGCTGAAGTAGCCCACATTGGATGATAAAGGTGGCTAGCTCCACTAGCTGACAGAGCTAAAGCACTCTCTTGCAGGGATTTAACAATAGCATCCTCAGTAGATAGTGAACATAGTTTTAGGTGGCTCTGAAGATAGCAGCATTGTTGATGACCAGCTGGAGCAAAGAACTGAGACCCATCAGGAAGCTCCAAAGGCAAAGCCTAGAGGGAAGCAGGTCCAGCAGAGAGCCCTGTGGTGGCATCAGCATCAGTTCTGTGTCTCCATGGCATATAGGTGTAGTGAGGAACACGTGTTGTAAGGGCTGTCCTCCCACTTAGGGAATAGGAGTATCTTTGTGTGACTTGAAGGGAGGCAGAATTGATATCTCTGGCCTCTTCTTCCCCTACCTTTCTCCAGAGCAGACTTTATTCACTGCCAGGAGGGGAAGCAGGAATACAAGGGTCAGGGGCCACCATTCTGCTCTCCTTAAAGAAAAGAGGTACTGAACTAGAATAAATATTATTAGTCTAGGGGATATGAATATCTGGTTCAAGCTAACTTCTGATTGCTGTTTCAATGTTGAGGAGAAAGGAAGACCTCAAGCTCTATACCTGAGACTTCTCCTTCCCCTTTCTCTCCAAATACCAGTTTCACAATGAATACACATAGCAATTGTCAAAGAAAATCCATTTATCTAAATTGGTAGCAAAACAGAAATCAGAGAAAGTATACATAGGAGAATATATACCAGACAATAGAATGAAGGAACTCTCCTGTTGGGAGTAAGATAGCTCAACTCAACCAGGGGGGAGAGAGAGACAGACAGAGAGACAGAGAGAGAGAGACAGAGAGAGACAGAGACAGAGAGAGAGACAGAGAGACAGAGACAGAGAGAGATAGAGACAGAGAAAGACACAGAGAGAGAGACAGAGAGAGAGAGAGGCAGAGAACAACACAAAGAGAGAGAGACAGAGAGACAGAGAGAGTCCTAGATCTCACCCAAAGGTAAGTTCCCCCAACTCTATAGTGTAGCAAGCTGGGAATGGAGATATGATGGAGACTTTCAGCTCCTCTCCTTTTAGCTTCTTCCCAGAATCTTTTTTCATCCTTCAGTAACCCAAAGAAGAGTTAGGATCTTCCATCTCCAAAGCTGGAAGTCAGAAGTGCCAGAAGTCTGAAGACACACAGCAACTTGAAGAAAACTCAAGGGAGTCTGAAAAGCCTTCCTCTCTCTTGTTTCCACTCTCTTGTTCACTTAGGTGCAGGGCATTGATCTTGACTAATAAGGAGAGAATCCTGTACAAATGGACTCTGGGATGAGGGTTATAAGTATGTGTCACTCCACAACAGTTCTGTGATGTAGATGTCATTTAAGCTCTTTGTGGCAAGGACTGTTTCATTTTTGTCTTTGTAGTACCTATCATACATAGTATCTGCCCCATAAGTTTATTAGTTAATTAATTGATTAATTGGTTGGTTGACTGATAGAGTGTGCTTTGATCTGGATCTGTGATTTCATTGGTATAACTTGTAGTGGAGGAATTCCCTCTACCAATGCAGATCTGCAACTGTTCTGAAACTTTTTGTTTTAATGAGTTAACTGAGGCACTGAGATATTAATTGACTTATCCAGGGTCACTCAGCCTGTGGATGTCAGAGTAAGGACATGAACCTGTTTTCTTAACTGTCAGGCTCACCTTCTATCCACTAGAACATCCTACCTCTCACAAATATTATGTGACTTGCCTGTGGTCACAAATATAGTTAAGTGTCTGAGGTGGGATTTGAACATAGGTCTCTTAATTTCTCATCCAACATGCTATGTTTTGTCAGAGACAGTGTACAAGGTGACATTAACTCTTTCAAAGGAATATAGAAACTCATGTGGAGAGTAATGTCACCTACCAAAAGAAAGTGTGGGAGAGAAGAGGTATTAGAGAGACCACCAAACTGAAGGTCTACAGAGCCTTTGTGCTGACCTCATTGTTGTATGCCTGTGAAACCTGGCCAGTATACCAGCCCCATGCCAGGAAACTGAATCATTTCCATTTGAATTTTCTTAGGAAGATTCTGAAGATCACCTGACAGGATAAGAAACCAGACACTGAGGTCCTTTCTCTAACCAAACTGCCAAACATTCAAACTCTGCTAGAGTACACAACTCCAATGGTCTGGCCATGTGGTTCAAATGCAAAATGTACACTTGCCAAAAAGAGAACTCACACAGGGCAAGCATTCACATGGTGCTCAGAAGTGATATAAGGACACTTTCAAGGTCTCTCTTGAGAACTTTGGAATTGATTTGTGACATGGGAGACATTGGCACAGGACCACTCAGCATGGCATGCCCCATCAGAGAAGGTGCTCTGCTCTATGAGCAAAGCAGAATGGAAGTAGCTCAGAAAAAACGTGAGATGCACAAATCTGGAGAATCCTCCCCAAATGTTCGCACGAACTATTTGTGCCCAACCTGTGGTAGAGCATTCCGGTCTCATATTGGTCCAATCAGCCAGTCAGGCACACCGAAGCTTGACATAGTGATGTCATTTTGGTCCCCTGGGAAAATGAAGTTACTGCCTCACAGAGATGTTCTGAGAATCAAATTGGGGTGAAGCAGGCAGGTGAAATCTCTATAGGTTTAGCCTCATTCTTTCCAGTTTATTGCCATAATGAGATAATGTCAGTGGAAGTGCTTTGTTAGCTATTGAGTGCTATATAAATTCAAGCTGTTATTATTATTGCCAAGGAGTAGGACTTAAGGGAAAACTAGAACTCAATCTGGGGAGCTATTTTCCACTGTTCTCTCCCCAGTCAGAAAAAGCAAAAGCAAGTACTAGATCCTAGATCATAGACATCAGTTATCTATATGAATTGCCTCAGTGCTGGTCCAGTGCCATCCCCAGTACACTGAAAACATAGACAATAAGTCGCCCTGGGTCCTACAATTGGAGGAACCCTATGATTGTGATGACTGAGTAGTGGCTTAGCTAGATATATTGTAGGGTATCTATGAGAAGGCCCCCCTCCCTTTCACATACAACTTTCTAGCTACCTTTTGGTGACTTTTCTGTTTCAAGGTTGACACAATTTAAACTGATTTCATTGGTATCAAAATATTATGGAAAGAGGGATAGAGGCAGGACTATAGGAAATATCATTCACCCTACTTCCCTCAGAACTCACCTAAAGGCATGTTGGATCCAGAGAATAGAGCAAGGGATTTAACTGTAAATGAGTATTTTTCTCAACTTTACCCTTAAGACAGAGGAAAGTATACATTCAGGGTAGAATTTCTGGCATTTACAACTTCAGTAACTAAGATTACAGAGGTAAGGCAAGATTTTAATCCTTCATGCTCCATAATGTGAGAGAGCTTGTGATGTTCTCAGGGGACAGTTTTTTAAAAATTAAAATTGTCTGTGTCCATTGAGAACTATGTGGCTAGAGATGAAAAGAATCTTGGAAGCCATCTAGTTCATTCTGTTTTACAGAGGAGAAAACTGAGTCCAAAGGTCGTTAAATGATTTGCCTAGGATTGTACAGGTAGCAACAGTCACAGGTGGGATTTGAGGAAGATAATTTAGTGCTCCTTCCCCTATATGATTCACTCTGCTTCTACACACACACACATACACACACACATGCACGCACTCACACACACACACACACACACACACACACACACACACACACACACACACACACCCCTGGGATTTTATTGATACAGGGTACTTCAGATGAGAAAATTTCCATATGTAGGTCATTACTGCTACCACAACTTAGAGTGGTAGAAAGATGCCTGTGACTTTCATGGGGTCAGACGGTCAGTTAGTGTCAGAAATGGGACTTGAACCCAGCTCTTTCTGACTCCAAGACTAACCGTCTATCCACTACACCAATACCTCTCAAAGTATGTTTCAGTGACCCAGAGACCCTTCCAGAGGGTTTCTTGAAGCCAAAACTATTTTTATAATAATCCAAAACCATTACTTGCCTATTAAAATGTATGTATCTATGAGGCCAGATTTTCTTCACATACCTCAATCAAAACAACATATCACAACAGATTGAATATAGAAGTAGATATGAGAATCCAGATGTCTTCTATTAAGCCAGACATTAGATTTGCAAAAATATGTAAAACAATGCCATTCTTCTCTCTATTTGGGGGAGAAATATAATTATTTTTCACAAAAAATATTATTTACATTAACATGAGTTATTTAATATAAAAATGTTTTAAAATTTTATGCTTTAATTTCTAAAATATTAAATATCAATAGATATAGCCTGCATAAATAAAAGCTCTTTAGAGTCCTCAATAATTTCTAAGAGTGTAAAGGGGTAATGAGACTAAAAAGAAAGAAAGAAGAGAAGGAAGGAAGGAAGGAAGGAAAGAAAGAAAGAAAGAAACAAAGAAAGAAGGAAGAGAGGGAGGGAGGATGGAAGGGTGGGAGGGAGGGAGGGGTAATTAGCAAAGTCTAGATAGAAAGAAAGAAAGAATGGAGTGGGGGTAATTAGCAAAGTCTAGTTAAATAGATAGGGGGAGGGTACATAGCAAAGTCACTCTGGTTTACTACCAGTGGGCTGCAGGTGTTCTGGCTCAGTCCAGAAAGGTTTGAGATGACTCAGCAAACCCCAATGTGTCCCTTGAGCTCCTGTGAAAATTGTAGAAAATGGGGTACTGTATCACTTTAAAAAGAGAGGCAGCTTTCACTCTTTCTCTCTTCTTCCATTCTCCTGAATGTTTGGCTAGGCACTCTCTCTGGGACATCCTTTGAGGGAAGAAGTTGCAGCTGCTTACACATGACATGTGCTTGTCCAGGTGACCCCAAGTCAGCATCTCCAGGACCTGGCTGCTTTCTGATTTCTGCTTTTTTGCATGATCCAATAGAAACCTGAACAGCTCTCCTAAGATGGGTTTTCCTAGCCTTAGTGTCAGCCTTATGAGTTTGAGAGCCTGGAGCTTCCAAGCCCTTCAGCCCAAGCTGAGTGGCAGCAGGACAATTTTCCTGAGATTATATTTTCTGTGAAGGAGATGCCCATCTATAAGAAGAAAAGACCAACCCACGGTCTACTTTTTTGAAAATAATTGAGGAGTTTGCTCAGACAATGCAGCAACACAGTGAAGGCGAAATACTGGTTTAGCAGTCTCACAATTTGGTCATTCAATCAATTAGAGCTAGGAGAGAACTTAGAGGTCATTAAATCCAAACTTTTCATTTTATAGACGAGGAACCCAAGTCCCAGAGAGGTTAAGGGACTTTCCCATGACTGTACCATGTCAGAGGCAGGTTTTGAATCAGGGTTTCTTGGCTCCAAGCCCATGCATGACTCTATCCACCATGCCAACCTCCTTTAAAGAGATTTCAATAGTTATAAGAGTTTCTTCATATTTAAATCTTTGTCAATGCAAGCTTTTGAGTCTTTTGTATTTTAAGTCTTTCTTTTGTGTGTGGGAAAAATAACTGTCCTATACTTGATTTACATTGTATGTTGATTATTTTTTTTCTTCCACCTCTGGGAATAATGAATCAAAACTAAATTTTAAGTGATTCTTCTTGGAGCTCCAGAGTGTAGATGTAAATAGCTAGAGAAGTAAAGGAAACTTACATCTCTCTTTAGAGAGAGGTCAGGCACCCACAGGACTGAACCCAATCTACATATGTAAGTCCAGACCTAAGGGTTCCATTACAGGGAGAGAGAAAATTGCCAGGCTCTTTGGATCTAGGAAAGTTTCTGTACTGTTACAGTTATATAGGTAGGTATATGAGCTTTTTATATATTGTCATAGCTGTTGACTGATGTTGGTTTTCTCCATTTTTTTCCTTTTAAATCTTTGTAACAAGGGATGGCTTATAGATAAGGGAAGGATATATTTAGAAATGAAAATGATAGGAAAACAAAAGATCAACATTTTTTTTAAAGAACCATACAAGCTTTCTTTCTGATAATGCACCATAAATAGAGACACTTCTGTGGATGAAAGAACCATGGGAACTTGAATGGAGAAAACTGGGTTTGAATCTAGGCCCTGATACAAACTGTGAGACTATTTGGCTATTGTACTTGTCCAAGCCTCATCTTATTCATAGTATGGGGATAGTAACACTACCCACCTACTTTTAGAAAGATCGTGAGGAAAACCCTTTTTATAACTAAAAGGAAATGGATAAATGAAAGAATTAACTTGGATTTATCCAATTCAACGAGGATTTATTGGATAACATATATGTATACCTACATACATGCATATACAGGTGTTTATATACATATGTGTATATATACATATATACACACTCATGTATGTATGTATGTATAGCACTGTGCTAGACTGGGTATAAACAAACACTAAAAACAATTTAAAAATGTTTTTTAAATAGTTCCTGCCCTCAAGAAGGCAATATTCCATAGGGATAGTGTGTTGATGTTGTTCCCTTACAATTTTATATAACGTGAAAACTCGAACATTATTAAAAAGTGGAAATAATTGAGTAAAGTACATACTTTCAAATCTTGCCAATTACAAAAATCAACTAGAATAATCAAAGCTATTAAATTAAAGGAGGCAATTAAACCATTCTCTATTGTCACAGTCCAACAAACTGAGTAGCACCTCGCCAAAATCTGATTAGGAAAACCTTAAAGGGAATCCCAGCAACCCTAACGCTCATGTAGAATCTCACATCCTCCGGCTTCCATGTGCCTTCTCTTCCAAACAATGTTACCTTAGCAGGACCGTCTCATGCTGGCCAGCGCATTGTTTCCTGGACCTCCACGGCCCCTAAAGAAGTGACCACATGGTGGCGCTCTGGTTGTGCTTATCGTTCCACCGCCTGGAGTGCTTTTTCGGGAGGTGAGTTTATCAGAATCCGTAGCAGAGCAAATACAGGCTGTTACGATCTGCCTTGGGTTCTAGGGGGAGCCTCTCTTAATGTTTTGCTGCTTCCCTCCCTTTGTCTTTGCTTTTCTTGCCCACCCTGGTACCCGCGCCAGCAGCCAGCAATGGCCAGATATGAAGGGACAGCTACAGAGGATAACAGTGGGAGGACAAGTGGAGGAAGGATGCTTAAAGCTCTTCCTGAGCATTCGCTGGGGCTCCCCTGCCTGGCTTTTTGTGTACGTTTGGGACTGGGCTCGGGGGAAGCGAAGGCAAAGGAGGCTCCTTTCTCCCGCAAAAAGAAATGGTTTCCAACACAGTGTGTTTAATGAGTTCCCTCTTAGTAACCACAGCAGAAATGAAATGCACAAAGGTGACTAATTAAATACGAAGTTTAATTATTGGGGCCTGGTGATGAAGCCACTTAGAATTTAAACCATGGGAGGTTAACCTACTCTTCTAGAACATAATATATGTACCGACAAACCTTCCTGGGAGAGCCTGAGAGTTAGAGAAGACAGAAGAGTGTAGGATCCATAGGGATTGTGACTTCCCCAAATATAGGGCCAAGGGATTATGCCAGTTTTCCAAACCCAAGGGAGAGCTCTGATGTTTTGGCCAATTTGTGCTATTACTGACTAGGACAGGGTGCCTGGCAGTCAGAAGGACTAATCTGACTCTTTCTCTCCCACTGCCTGTTCCTGAAAATAGAGACAGTAAAATGAGACAATTGGGTGGTACCATGGTTGGAGAAACAGACCTGGAGTAGAAAAACATAACCTTGAATCCACCCTTAGTTACTTACTAGCTGTGTTCTGCTGAACAAATAACCTAACCTCTCTCTTAGTTTCTTCTTCTATAAGATGGGGTTAATAACAACATCTAACTCCAAGGGTTGTTGTGATGATCAAATGATATGATGAATGTAAGTACCCTGCAAACATTAAAGCACTCTTTAAATGCTAGCTATTATAATTAACTGAAGATCCTGCTTCCAGGCTAATGCTATATTGGACTTCTTAGGGTATGGTTCTGGTCCAATGAAAAAAGGCAGAGACAAAAGCAAAATTAGTAGGGGCCATGGAAGGGTAGGCCTGGCTTTGAAGACAACACATGCTCGCTGGAGGAACCCATTTCTTCTCTTGGGGAAAAATACAATTCAGTGTTTCACATATAGGAGGAGATTTGTTGAGTTCATACCAAGAAAGCCTATTTCGGCTTACCTGTAGGAATGTTGTTTTTGTGTTTTGTTTTATTTTCCCCTCAAATGGATAACTTATAAGAGGCAGAATAACATTTCCATGGAGGATATATATATATGTATATATATATACACACACACACATATATACACACATATATACACACACACATATATATACACACACGCACATACACACACACACATATATAGTGTGTGTGTGTGTATATTTCAACAAACATTTATTGAGGACCTACTATGTGCCAGGTCACAGTCACAGTGCCTAGTATGTAGTAGTTACTTAATAAATACTTGTCAAATGGTAGATTGATTGATTCAGGAAGTTTCCATTCTACTGGAGGGATGCAAAATGTGTACGACAAGTAAAACAGAAAGTAATTTCAAGAGGGAAGAGATTGCTCACAGCCTGGGGGTGGATATCAGGGAAAGTTCCACGTGGGAGGTAGCATTTGAGCTATGCTTTGAAGGAAGCAGGGGATTCTACATAAAGAATGAAATTAAACTAGGCAGAATTTTAAGGAGTTTTCTACCAAAGGGAAGGCTGCCACACTTTGATTCTTTCTCTACGGCATTAGGAGCAATGAAATGTTGTCAGATTCCATTGTTTGCAGAATGGGTTGGGGTAGGACCTAGGACTCCTAAGGAAGAGGAGGAAGGAGCCATAATTTTGATACAGGTGAAATTTGTTCAAATGAACATCAAGGGAGTCTAGAAGGGTGAAAAGATTTCCCAAAAGGACAACATGGGAGGAGGTGTGGAAAAACCTGTAGGTTAGAGGGAGACTGTTTCTACTCATCCAAGCCCAAACACCTTACTGTGTTACTGTTCCTGGTGGGTATATGTGTATGTGGAATATTCGTGACGAGGATGAGGGGTGGAAGAATACAAGATGTAAATACATACATAAACATACATGTATACACACAGTTTTAGTCTTTCTAGCCCCAGTTGATAGCCGCCACCCCATTTTCCTTGACTCCAGCCTTCTTATAGTTCAAAGTACCTGTCACCACAGCTCTTGGGTCCAGAGTTTCCCCAAATACAGAGCTCATGGCTCTTGCCACAATTTTCTAAACCCAAGAGACAGCTCTGATATTTTTGGGCAATTTATACTGTACTTGCCTAGGATAAGGAATCTGGAAATAGGAGGGACTAATTTTTCTCTGTCCTTCCCTGTGCCCATTACAGAGAATAGAAAAAGGTAAATATTCTCCCCTCACTTGGGAATAAAATGGATGATTGTAGCCTCTCCGTTCAAATAGTCTGTGACTCAAGATGGAGCAAGAGGGAATATGTTTCCAGCACCAGTGGGAAGAGTGCTATGATTGGCTTCATAATGCTCCCTAGTGACTTGTTGCTGTGCTTTCAAGAAAACTTGCAACAAGCCAGGGAATATAAGCTGCTGAGTACTGACTTGTCTAGAGGCCTGTGGTTATCCACATTTTAAATACATGTAGCCTACTATTCTTGCCAGTTTGGTGGAACATAGCTGCACAGGTAACTGACATATCCATGGCACCCCCAACCTTTCAGTCTTCTAGGATTGTAACCTTGGCATTCTTCTTATCACAGAGAGACAACCATTTCTACCTCCCCAACACCTCTAGCATCCAAACCCTTAGTTCAGATTCTTATCTTCTCTTTCCTAGATTACTATTAAAGCCTCTTAATTGACTTCCCGGCCAATCAAGTATTTCCTCAATTCAAGTGTATCCTTTATACTGCTCCCAGAGTGATTTTCCTTTAGTCCAGATCTGACCATGTCACTTCCTTACTTAACTAATTTCTTCCTGTTGCCTATAGGATCAAATGGTTTTAAAACTCTTCACAACCTGACCCCAGCCTATCTTTCCAATCTCATTTGACTTCACTCCCCCTCCCGTACTCCGTGATCTAGCCTAATTGGCTTATTTGCCATTACTCACACATGACTTTCCATTTCCCATCTATGTGACTTTGCACTGGCCATTCCCCTTGTCTGGAACACACTCCCTTCTCTCTACCAGGTTATTGAATACTTTTCTTTCTTCTTCCTTGATGCAGCTCAAACATCATCTCGGGTAGGAAGTTTTACCTGAGCTCCCCATTTGCTAGTTTCTTCCCTCCATAACTGCCTTGTAGTTAGCTTCTTTGTATTTATTCTGTAAGTAGATGTGTGTTATCTTCCTCATTAGACAGATAGAAAGAGATGGAAAGATAGATAGATAGATAGATAGATAGATAGATAGATTGATTGATCGATCATCTGTTAAGTGGTTCCTGTGTCAGGCACTGGGGAAGTTCTATAAATATGAACACAGGAAAACAGGATGATCCCTCATCTGCTGGAGTTTCCATTCCAACAGGACAATAATACAAAAAGAAGAGGTTAAAAGGATATAGCCCTTGGGGGCAATGCAGTCAGTTTCGTTCTTGGCATTTTAATCTCCACACCTAGCACAATTCTTGGTACATGTTAGGTGCTTAACAAATGCTTGTTTGCTTGATTGACTTATATCCTTTAACTGCCTTAAGTGAACTGGAGAATATAAATAGATGATTTTTTCTTGATATATTTAGGGGAGTGTGTTACTGGAACTCTCTTGGGTATAAATAGGAAGAATGAGTCTAAGAATACTTTACATATACTCTCCCTTTCTGGTAGCACTGATTGTTTAACATTATATCTTAGTTATTTGTATACCTGACTTATCTCCCCCTTTGGTAGACTGGAAATGTGGGGCAGGAACCATATTTGATTTATCTGTACCCCCTACAAATACCTTGAATGTAGTAAGCACCCAATCAATTTTATCACATTTAAAATACACATAAGAAATTATTTAACAAAGAGGTTGTTTTATTTGCCCTTCTAAGACCTTCCAAGAGTTGTCTCAAATGGTACAATGCCCATTTATTATATGAGGGGTACTAGAACTGATGCCTGCATTTCCCAGTCTTCTTGAGAAGCATCAGAGTGAATAAAAATAACACTGACTCCAGTGTCAGAGAGATCTGGGTCCAAATCCTGCTTCAGACACTTAGAAGCTAGGTGATCCCAGGCAAGTTTACCTAAAATCTCTGGGATTCAGTTTGCTTATCAGAAAAATTAGGGAAATAAACATAATGACCTGTGGAGTCTCTTCTATCTCTAAATCAATGTTCCCATAAAAAAAAATATTCCTAGTTTTTGAGGAGACAATTGAGTTAGTGATTGTCAAGATACATTCCATAGAATGGTAGGGCCAATAATAGAGCTTAAGTCTCAACTTCCAGTTCAGGGTTTCTTTCAGTATACTGCATCATTCATTTTAACATGTTAAGGAAAGATATTTTAAAGAAAAGAAATAACACTCATCAGAAAATGTAAATATTGTTATTTTTTCAATTTTTAAAACATTTTAATTTCAAGTTTTAAGTCCCAAATTCTATCCTTCCCTCCCCCTCCTTAAGATGGTAAACAATCAGATATAGGTTATACATGTGCAATTATGTAAAACATTTCCCTATTAGTCATTTTGTATGAAGAGACTAGAATAAAAGAAAGAAAGTGAAAAATAGCATGCTTCAGTCTGTGTTTGACATCAGTTTTTTCTGTGGATGCAGATAGTATGCTTTATCATTAGTCCTTTGGGATTTTCTTGAGTCATTATATTGCTGAGAATAGCTAAGTCATTCACAGTTTTTCATTATACAATATGATTATTTCTGTATACAATATTCTCCTGATTCTGTTCACTTCACTTTGCATCGATTAATGTCTTTTCAGATTTTTCTGAAGTCATCCTGCTTGTCATTTCTTATAGAACAATAATATTCCATTACAACTATATACCACAGTTTGTTTAGCCATTCCCAAGTTGATGGTTATCACTTTAATTTTCAATTCTTAGCCACTACAAAAACAAATGTTAGAAATATTTTTATACAAATAGGTCTTTCCCTCGCTCCTTTTTTTGGATATCTTTAGGATATAGATCTTGCAATGGTATTGCTAGATCAAAGGGTATGTACATAATTATTCACCATTGTGTTAACATGACATCCCATTTGCAAAGTACTTTGTAATAGTTTTTATCCAATCATAGTTCCTTTTTTAGAAATTGAGAATTCAAGGAACAGAAAAGAAAAAGATTGTCTAAAGGTTACAGGTACTCAAATAGTTGAGTCTGAACCAGGCCACATGTTCCTTGAGTTTCTAGTCTGTTGCTTAGTTCTTGAGATTTGCAGAAAAAGTTATAGGGAGTAGTGATTCGTTCAGGAAATCACTTCAATTATTTATGCTTCTTTTTTCTTGAGTGTATGGTGTGTGTGTGTGTGTGTGTGTGTGTGTGTATGTGTGCGTGTGTGTGTGTGTGTATGTGTGTGTGTACAGTTTTTGAAGATGACAGGTAATATAATGTATTGGAAAAAGCAGCAACATAGAGTTAGGAAGTCTGGATTCTCAGTCTAGTTCAGTGTACACGTGGGCAAACCATTTAATCTCTCTGCATTTTACATATAAAATAAGGAGTCCAGAGGACACAATTTCCAAGGCCCTTACCAGCCCTAAAATTCTGTCAGAATAACTATACACATATATTAGAATTTTATCAGAATTGAATATATGGCTACATATACACAGATACATATGTATATACACATACAATCACATAAACATTATACACACAACAATAAAGGCAGAATGCTAGAGTGGAGAGTACTGACCTTGCAGTCAGACAGACCTGAATCCTGCCTTTGAAAATTATTAGTGAACATTATGAAATGCAAAATGGATGATTCTGATTACATTAAATCGAAAAGTTTTTGCACAAACAAAGCCAATGCTTTCTTTAGAAGGGAAGCAGAAAGCTGGTAATCAATTTTTACAGCCAGTGTCTCTGACAAAGGCCTCATTTCCAAAACATATAGAGAATAGAGTCAAAATTATAAGAATACAAGTCATTTCCCAATTGATAAATGGTCAGAGAATATGAATAGGAAGTTTTCAGAGGAATAAATTAAAGCTTTCTATGGTCATAGGAAAAAATGCTCTAAATCGCTATTGATTAGAGAAATGCAAATCAGAAATAATTCTGAGGTTCCACCTCACACCTATCAAACTGACTAACATGACAGAAAAGGAAAATGATGAATATTGGAGAAAATGTGGGAAAAGTGGAACACATGCCTTGGTGGTAGAGTTGTGAACTGATCCAACCATTCTAGAAAGCAATTTGGAAATATGCCCAAAGAAAGGGCTATAAAACTGCACACACAACTTCTAGGTCTTTATCCCAAAGAGATCATAAAAATGGGGAAAAGACCCACAGGTACAAAAATATTTATAGCAGCTCTTTTTGTGGTGACAAAGAATTGGGAATTGAGGGGATGCCCATCAACTGGGGAATGGCTGAGCAAGTTGTAGTATATGAATGTAATAGACTACTATTGTACTATAAGAAATGATGAACAGACAGACTTCAGAAAAACTTGCAAAGACTTACATGGACTGATATTGAATGAAGTTAGCAGAACCAGGAGAAAACTGTACACAGTAATAGCCACATTGTGCAACGACTGACTTTGATAGACTTAATTCTTCTCAGTAATACAAGGAATACTATTCATATCCAGAGAAAGAATTTCAGAGTTCAAATGCAGATGGAAGCAAATTATTTGCTTTCCTTTAGTTTAGTTTTGTTCTTTTTCACGATTCCTCCAATTAGTTTTAATTCTTCTTTACACTGTGACTAATGTGAAAATATGTTTAATATAAATGTATAAGCAGAGCCTATATCAGATTGCATGCTGTCTTAGGGAGGGGGGAGGAAAGAGAAGGGGAGAAAATTTAAAATTCAAAATTTTATGCAAGTGAATGTTGAAAACTAAAAAGAAATTAATTATTTAAGGAAACAAACAAAAAAGAAAATTATTAGCTACTTTATTAAACAAATCTTTAAGCCTTTCATTACCCAGACAACTTCCTAGGTGTTATCTACAAAACAAACTTATTGGGATCTGTAAGGGTAAAGGGAATTTCTCATGCTGAAATCACAGATCTTATACATACACACATACACTCACACACGCACACTCACATGCACACACACATTGTATTAGCTAAAATTTGTATAGCCTCTACTATATGCCAGGCACTCTGCTAATTGTTTTACAACTATTAACTCATTTGATCCTCAAGACAACCCTGGGAGGTAGGTGCTATTATCATCTCTTTTACGGATGAGGAAACTGAGGCAAAAAGTGGTTAACTGATTTGCCCAGGGTTACACAGCTAGTAAGTGTCTGGGGCTGGATTTGAACTCAGGTTTTCCTGATTCCAAGCCCAGTGCTCTAGCTCTAACCACTACACCAAATAACTGCCATATATATGTATGCATGCATATGTGTATATGTGTGCATGGGTATATACACATACACACACATGTATGCAACTAGTACATATGCATGCATATATAACTAATGTATGTATACATACACATTTCTGTACTGTGCCAACTAACTGCTCTGTGTGTTTGTGTGTGTGTGTGTGTGTGTGTGTGTGTGTGTGTGTGTGTGTGCATATACATATAGAGTTAGAGTATTAGATCTGGAGTCAGGAAAACCTGAGTTCAAATCCAGCCTCAAACACAACACTTACTACCTATGTGACCCTGGGAATGTCACTTAACCTCTGTTTCCCTGAATTTCCCCATCTGTAAAATGACTTGGAGAAGGAGATGGAAAACAACTCCAGTCTCTTTGGCAAGAAAACTCCAAATTAGGACACAACTGAAACAACAAAATAACTATAAACATATATGTATCTGAATGCATGTGTATATATCCATGTATATGTGTATGTATGTGTATATTTGTTCACACATATACACACCCATATATACCCATAAGTATGTGACATACAGATCTGTATGTGTCACACACATATATATTTTGCATCATACACACCTGCACACAAATCAGAGACAGAGACAGAGAGAGGTATAGTGGATAAGAATAACCAAAAGCCAGAACCGAAATCCAGAAGATCTAGATTTCATACTGATTATGGGACTCTGGGCAAGTCTCTGCTTCTCAGTGTTCCAAGTAGCTCTCTAAGAACACAAATTAAAGATTTTACACTCTTCTGATATGTATTGATAAAAGAAGTTCCCATGAAATACACATGAAATCCCAGGACTGAACTCCAAATAATATGATATGATATAATCTATTATATGACATAGTATGGTATTTTATATATTGAATATATATATATATATGTATATATATATATATACACAAGTGTATACGTATTTAGGCAATTCATATACATATACACATATATCTGTATGTGTACATGTGAAAAGACTAATATGGGGGAACTGTATTATCAGTTCTTTACTACCCACTCTGAGGGCATGTAAAATATGTCTCTGCTTTCATTTACACCCATAGCCATTAACTGAAAGGGCCTATTCCTATCTGGACCCCCACACTTTAGGCTCAAAATCATTTATTAAAGCTACAAACCAACCCAGTTTGTCATTCCAGTTGCTACCCTACCTAAGGCTTTCCAAGTTGTTTGAGAATATTCTTCAATGAATTCTTAATATTTTTCTTCTGCCTTTTCTGTCTGTGGTTGCCTCACTTCAGCTCATTATAAGTGATAGCTTAGATATTTTGCTTTCATTCATTCATTCATCCATTAATCAACTGTTTATTAAGTACTTACTACCTGCTCAGGGCTTAACTGGGCATTCTGTGTACTTGTTCAGCTCAGTGCAATATTGCATTTAAAGAAGGTAGTATTTCTAGAGTGCTTTACTGCTCACAAAGAACTTTCTTCAACACAATTATCATTATCCCCATTTTACAGATGAGGAAACTAAGCTCAATTAAATGACTTACTCATAGTTCTATATCTATTAAGTGTTGTAACTGAACTCAATCCCAAATCTTCTGACATACTCTTTATATCATGCAACTTTGTGTTCCAAAATTTTGTTACTGATTAAAATACACACATATATCATGCATATAAATATACATATATACATATATGCATATGTATACACACTATATATGTATATATATATATCTACATATATATGTTGCTTATATTAGTAAAACATGCAAATATCACCTACTATTTCTTGGGGTTATCTTGCAATTCCACTGTATGTTAAATAGGTTTTTAACTTGTTGACAGAATGTTGACCTGTAAATCAAATAATAGTTTTCCAGATTCTCTATGTCCATGCCCCATTAATTCTGTGATGGCATAGACCTTGCCATTGGCCATTCTCCTGGGGAATCAGTCACTAAGGATTCATTGTTTCAACCTATGGATCAGGAATATGCCTCCCCAAAAGTCTTCAAACACAAAATCACAGATGCTAGCTAGCCTGGAAACAAAATTCAGCTTTGGGACAGTCTGTGAAGGCTACAAAGAAGAGATGCAGACAGCTTTAGGTATCAGGAATGAGCATCCTCTGAAGCGCCATGGAGAATTTTGCTTGATCTCATTCTTTTCAGTCATAAATATATAAACATTTTCCTATGGTACCCATGGTCAAACTAGGTATCTGAAAGATGACCCCTCCCCACAGTATGCTGCCAAGCCAATATCTAATTGATCAGTAGTAGATCATTGGATGATAGAATTAAAGGTTGATGAGACTTTAGCAGTCACCTGGTCCAAGTTCCTCATTTGTACAGATGAGGACCTGATGCCCCAAGAGCTTAAAGGACTTGCCTGACACGACACAGGTAGTAAGTGTCATGGAAGCTGTGGTGTTATGAAAATTATGAAAATATGTTAAGCAAATCTGGGATAAAATTCATGAAGGCAGTGCTGGGGGTAGGTGACTTAGTTTCCCTTTAGTCTGTTGAAAACAGTAACAAATCAGGAAGTCAATGAATGGGGTGTGGTAGGCGGCCATAAATAGAGGGCCAATGTAAATTTTGCAAGCTAATACAGTTTTTACAGCTTAATGATTTTAAAAGCTATTTACAAGGTTGATTTTTTTTAGTCACTATTGACCTGATCTGCATTTGAAGCAGTGGTGTGGAGGGGATAAAAGGTTTATTTTCTTTTATGATCAGTCCTCTAAACAATGTCGTCCTCCCCATGCCCCCTACTTACCAGAAAAATTGCTTCCTTTGTCTGCATTTGTTTACAGCAGATGCCTTATTACAAGCCTGGGTTTTTAATTGTCCTTATCAACACTGCAAACCAAATGAAAGGAGGGGTGGGGGGAGGATCGAGAATAACAAACAGCATCTACTCTACAAATATTTAAAAACAGAACTGGAGGAAATGATAAATGCATTTTGAATTTCTCTCCTTTTAGTGGTGAGCCTGGAGGCTGGGCCCCTGTCTCCAGAGGTTAGTTCTCTGGAGCAGGGATAATTATGATTATTTGTGTTTATTATTTTCATAGTGTTGCAAAGGACCTCTCTTCTTTCTCTGGCAGATGATTTCTGTTCCAGCCCAAGCGTTCTTCCTGAAACAGATTTTACAGTGTTCTGAAGAGTATTTAGGATCCCCTCCTCCTTCCTCCTAAGATTCTATATGTTGACTATCAGGGGCTGGCTTGAAAGTAGTGAAATCTCAGACAGAAGGAGAATCATTTCTATAAACTGCACTCTGATTCTAGAATGAGAATTCTTTTTATCTACATATGCATAAATGTGTGCGTGTATGTGTGTGTGTTTGTTATATCAGAGGCAGATGTCTCTTTCTTTCTCTTTTTTTAACCATTAGTAAAGGGTCTAAAACCAAATGCTCTTCTTTTACCTTCTCCTGTCTCCTCAAAAGAATTCCTAATTTTTGGACATCTTATTTGCAGCCAATTCTCTGGTTCCCCTTTAAAACCAGCTTCATAAGGCCAGCCCAGGGTCCTGGTACTAATTTACTATTCTTCTATTCTTATGCTAAAGGGTTAAAGACCTCTGGCCTCTGCAGGACGCAGAATCACTGAAAAAGGAAGTGGTTTTTTTCAGCCACTTAATCCCTAACTGAGAAAACCAAGCTAATTATGAATGAACCCCACTCACTTTACCTTTGTCACTACCACAGCCACATTTTCAACAACACAATGCACTATCTTCGTTGGGGAGAGGCAGGGAGACACTGAATATCTTGGCACCTCCTGGTTCCTGGAAGCAAACAATGTTCTTTGCTTACTGCTGGCTGGAATATGAGACATCAGTATTAAAGATTAACTCAGCATTTCGGCCCAGAAAATATCCTAGGCTACCAGGACGGGGCTGCAGAGTGACAGCAAATGATTGAGGACAAGGGGCTCCAGTGAATAGGGTATTAGGGTCTGATGGAGGGCCCAGCTGAGACAGCTGGGGGAGGGAAAGAAGGAAGGTCATGAGGACTCTGATGGAGGTCAGAAGGACTCTGCTTTTAAAGAAAATGCTGCACAGAGTGTGTGAGTGAGCAAACACGAGAGGGAGACCAACTTAAGCTTCCAAAAAGTGGACGCTGCCAAAGGCAGGGTTGGATGACTTACAGGGTAAGAAAGCAACCACCAAGGCCGGAGCCAGAATTGGTTTTAAATTAGTGGCCATAGACAATTGTGGGCTGGGCTATATCCCGTGGAAATCTCTGCTAGCTGGGAATCTTGCTGAAAGGCCTCCTATTCTGATTTTAGACAAATGGGTCCCAAACAAAGGGCAAGGGTGGGGAAAACACATTCTGGGAAAAGATGTGGAGAAGTACAGTAAGACTGGTCTCATCTGTGCCTGAAGATAGAGGGGGAAGAGGAGAAAGGATTTCCTCACCATATTTCAGCAGGACTGAAATACTACTTCCCCTTTTGCTTAGCATGAGTCAGATTCTTTGGGACCCTTACGTTATAAGACTGAAGAAATGCCACGACAGGTTAGAGTTTTCTGTGGATGTCTGCATGCATGCATGTGGGTGACCATAAGTGTCTTTTTCAAACAGTTCTGAAATCACAACATTTTTTAACTATGCCATGATAGAGATTATTGATTCCAAAAGACAAATTTCAGAAATAAGGAATGTGAGGCCCAGGGAGTGAAGTTGTGATGTGGAGGGGAAACGGTTTATTTTTTAAATTATTATCAGTTCTCTAAAAAATGTTCCCCTCCCTGTGCATTTTTACCAGAAAAATTGTTTCCAAAATTGGATTTGTTTGTAGCAGATGTATCATTACAAGTCACAGTTTACCCAAGGTCACATAGGCTAGCTAATGGTGAAGCTGGGACCAGACCCTCCTCCAAGATCCTAGTTCAATATTCTTGTCTCACTAATTCCTCAAAAGTAGGGATTCTATGCATAGTTTGAGAACCAAGGACTCAGTATAATGCCATGAAAAAAATTTTGAACTTGCAGTCAAAAGTTTGAAACCTAGATCTAATAATTACTACCTATGTGACCTTTGACAAGTCATTTCACTTCTGTGCTTTTATTTTTTAATTTGTAAAATGAGGGTGTTAGACCAGGTGATTACTAATATCCCTTCTAGCATTAGGTCTATGATCTTATGTCTTATACTTTTTGCTTTTGACCAGTAATATCACTACTAGTGGCTGACATTAATATAGTACTTAAAGATTTGCAAAGTACTTTAAATATATTAGTTTTCCCATCTCTAAACTAACAGAAAAAAATTTGGGGGCAATTTTCTCTCCCTTCATGGCATTAATGCATCTACTTATGCCCGTAATCAAAGTCAGTCATAGACCACAGTGAGGCAGTATTTTTACTGCAGTAAAAGAGAATCCAGCTACATAGAAAGATATTCATTTGAGGGAATGATGTTGGATTAGCATTAAGGCCAAAGACTATAATTTATAAAAGACTACTAACAACTTAGCTATTCTTTGTAATTTGTTGTCTTATCTGTCTTAATTGGGAGCGACTGGGGGGCAGTATGGTACTTGGGATACCTGGACTCCCCTTAACAACCAACTGATTCTACAGGGACACTTTTGTTCATACAATTGCAAATCATGAAAATGCCCATCATTTTTATGGGCTTAGGGAATCTTATGGACAAATGGAAGACCACCAAAAATAGGGCTTCAAGTGTGATATGTTCAAATAAGTTAGAGGACCTGGTCTACAAATGGTTTTGTTTCATCGTTACTTTCTGTACGTGAACCACAGTGTAACGTATATACACTCCCTTATTGAGAACATTTGTGTGATTTATACATATATATATTGGTGTGCCATTAAACAAAGAATTTTAAAGCTGAAAGAGACTTTAGAGATATTCTGGTTGACCATCCCCCTACTCGTTATCTTATAGGTAATGAAACTGAGGAGTCCAAAGACATTGGCAAATGCTTGGCCAAGGTCACATGGCTAAGGCCTCTGTGCTGATTACTTTGCTTGGCCGTGAATTCCACTCTCCAGATAGGGACATTTTGCAGGAGTCTCTCATGCTCCATGTGTTCTGTTTCCTAGACTGCTCCTTTGCAACATGCCACAATAAGCAGGAGTGTATTATTCTTCCTCTTTGCTTTTCCCCAGCATTTGTCTCTGAAAACTGCATGAGGATCTGTGAGGGGCTGGGGATTCCCATCCTTTATCCCCAAGTTGTAAAGTAAACTGAGTCTTTGTCTATTAAAAAAAAAAGACTGAATTCATTAAAGCAATTCATTTTTTTTCAGCCATACTAACAGCCATTACGTCTGTAATCAGATAAACTCTGTGGCAATCCTAATTGGCCGTTAGCCTACATAACCAGATCAGCTGCACTGTAGTATGGTTACTTAGGTTTTATAGACAGTGCCTGATTCTCTATAAATAATTATGTTGAATTGATTACTCAGGAAGATACGTTCTGTTGGCAGGATTTGCATCTGATCTAAATCAGTAAGCAGTGAGTGATTCCAGTTTGCTCTGATTGTTCATATCAATGAGCAGCCACAAAATCAAAGTCATCCTTCTCTTCCTACCCTGCCCCCCAGCTCCAGGGCCATGTGAATAAGTGTGCTGGTGTTATTTAAATAGATCTCAAGACCCAGAAATACTCACTCCTACTCCCTTATTGTCTTTGGCTTTATGCTTCAACATATAGGCTATGTTGTAATGGGGAAGGCAGGGTTGTTAAAGAAATTATTATGCAATTAAGCTGCACTTTCATGGCACAGATTCCAAAGTACATTGCAAATGTCTGAAAAAAAATAATAAGTGAGTATGTCTAGGAGAACATAGGTCAAATAGAGTATTTCCCAAGCTCAGATTCAAAACTACGAAAATGAAGTGGGGCCAGAAATGGAAAGAAAGGACAAGTTCAAGTGGAATATTAGCAGAAAGATTTCAGCTCAGAACTTAATTAAGACAATATAGATTGTCAATTCATCTAGCATCAGTTGTCTACCCTAAAGGACTGTCTCTGTATAATACATTCTCCAAGCCAATATGAAGACTAAAGGACTGCCCAGTAAGCCTATCACTGTTTAATTTTGTGCACAACCTATGATATCCTCCAACATTATTACCTAAAAATATGACTCAGTGATATATATTTATTGAGCACCTACTCTGTTTAAGGCACTGTACTGAGTGCAAAGAAAGGCAAGACACAACCTAACTTCAAAGAGTGCGTGTCTAATGGGTGAGAGAGCATACAAACAACTGTAGGCATGCTTCAGAGATAGTGTGAGTTCAGTTCCAAACCACCTAAATAAAGCAAATAAAACAAAGCCAGTTACATGACTTTTTTTTTGTTTCTCAATGCATATAAAAGCTATGCTTGCATTATACTATGCTTCAGGCTATTAAGTTATATAATAGTAAGTCTAAAATAATTTCTATACCTTCATTTTAAAAAATGCTTTATCACTAAAACAAAAATGCTAGCTATCATCTGAGCATTCAGCAAGCTGTAATCACTTTGCAGATGGAGGATCTTGCCTTGATGCTGATGGTTGCTGACTGAAGGTTGAGGTAGCTGTGACAATTTCTTCAAATAAGACAACAATGAAGTTTGCTACCCTGATTGACTCTTCCTGTCACTTGAACACTTAGAGGCTATTGGAGGGTTATTAATTGGCCTAAGTTCAATATTGTTGTGTCTAAGGGAATAGGAGGGCTTAAAGAGATGGAGAGAGATGGGGAATGGTTGGTCAGTGGAGCAGTCAGAAAACATGTATAACATTTATTGATTAAGTTCACTGGCTTATACAGGCACAGTTCATGGTCTCCCCAGACAATTACAATAATAACATCAAAGATCGCTAATTACAGATCATCATAACAGATATAATAACAATAATGAAAAAGTTGTAAATATTGTGAGATTTACCAAAATGTGACGGAGATACGATGGTGAGCACATACTATTGAGAAAATGGAGCCTTGCTCTACTTGCTGGACCCAGGATTGCCACAAATTTTCAATTTGTGAAAAATGGATTGTCTGCAAAGTGTAATAAAATGAGGTATGTCTGTATGTACATACAATATTTGTGAAGGATAAATTAGAGATAATCTACAGAAGGAAGGCACTAGCTTTAAGAGAGATTTGGAGAGACTTTTCATGACAGGTGCCATGGATATGAAGTAAGCCTGGGAAACTAGGAGCCAGGGAAGAGGAGGGACAACCCAGATTCTGGAGATGGAGGATTTTGTGCAATAAACGAAAAGAAAGCAAGTGTCAATGGCTTGCAGAGTACGTGGCCAAGGGATAGACATGGGGAGGAGAGAGAGGCAGGGACTGAGCAAAGTGTAAGAAGGTCTTACAGCTTCTTAAGGAGGCGAGCCAGATTGTGAAGGGTTTTGAATGCCAAGCTGTAGATTTTATACTTTATTCTGAGGGCAATATAATGGACAGTTATTGGAGTTTATTGAATGGTTAGGTGACATGGTCAAATTTGAGCTTTAGGAAGGTTAATTTGACATCTAAGTGGAATAAATGCTGGAATAGGAAGAGATTTGAGGTAAGGAGACCAACCAGGAAGCTATTGCAATAGTCCAGGCCCAAGGTGACAAGGACATGCACAAGGGTGGAGCAAGGGTCAGAGGAGAGATGCAATAAAAGCAAAATTGATAGGATTTGGCAATAGATTGACATTGGGGGTGACTAAGGAGTCCAGGATGATACTTATTTTGTGACCCTGGGGGGTTGGGAAAGTGGTGGCGTCCTAAATGGTAATTGGGGAGATTGGAAGGGGATAGGGCTTAGGAAGGAAGAACTTAAGTTCAATTTTGGAGAGGCTAAGTTTCATTTATGAAGCACCCAGTATGTTCCAGGCACTGTACTAGGCTCTAAAACGGCCAACTGTTTTCAAAGGTGAAGAGTGATACAATTTATTCCATAGTTCATGCTCTGTTTTGACATTTGACAACTCTGCTTGATTTAGGTTTAAAATGTAAAATGTTTTATTTTCCCTTCATTAATATGAGTAGATATTAAGAATATCATCATCCCTAGCAGCAGAAACTTAGCTAACATTTATATAGCACCTACTGCATGCCAGGCATTTCACAATCATTATCTCATTTGATCCTCACAACAACCCTGAGATAGGTGCTACTCTCATCCGCATTTTACAGATGTTGAAACTGAGACAAACAAAGATTAAGTGACTTGCCCAGGGTCACACAACCTGTAAATGCGTGTGAGGCTGGATTTGAATAAAGGTCATCTTATCACCAAGACTGTTACTCTATCCTCTGTACCACATAGCTACACCTAATAAGTGACTTTTTGTTCATTCAAACAGACAGATAGACAGACAGACTGATAGATAGATAGACATATAGATAGATAGATAGATTGATTAATTGACTGATATTCATTAACATAAGAAATTCACTCTATCAATGGGTAAAATCAACATCTGTCTGACCATAGACAATCTACTTACCCAATGTCTGACTCCATTTTCTCATCTGTGAAATGGGGATAATAATAATAATAGCACCTACTTGTAAAGAATTCTTGTGAGATTAAATGTGCTATTATCTGTAAGGTGATTTGCAAACCTTAAAGAACTATATAAATCATAGCTATTATTATCACACTGATGTCCTTAATAGTTCTTAAAATTGCAACATCTCTCTTCAGTCAGTTAGCTCTGAACCCCCACAAAGCTTGGTCTCTGCCGTTTCTGTTGCTTTTGCTGTTGCTGTCATTGACCTCTGCATTTATTTGCTCCTCTTGCCTTTCTGTTGTCTGGGGTGTTTGAAACTCTCTTCTGTTCTAGTTTTCTTTCCAAAAATATTTCAAATACCTCCTAATTATTGAACATCCATCTTCTTTCATTTATGGTTAAGCTCAAGTTGTCAAGTAGGTCACTCTGAGGCTACATCCTGAGCTTCCTTACTCTTCCCAACACATCCCTTTCCTTCCTGTGTTTTACTTTGATTACCAGTGTTATCTCTGGCTCCCATTATCAAGTGATCAATTAGAAAAAATTTAGAAAGAGAATATGCCCTGCTGTTTCTATCTTAGCTATAGTATCTCATGCGTAAGGTAGAAAGATAGATTTTGGCTTTGATTTAGTATTTTGGTCAGTAATAAAAAGGAATGAGAAGCGGTATAGAGGACTGGATAGGTGAAAGTTTAAAGTCAAGAAAAGTTGGGTTGATGCCTATGATGCATATTGTCTGTGTGACCTTGGGTAAATCCTTTAAACTCTCAATACCCTGCAGTAGTCCTCTAAGACTATAAGTTATAAATGAATAACAGATCTCCAATGATGGAGGAGGTTTCCATGCAAGAAACTCTACATTGATGAAATCTCAGAACTGAACTTTCACTCCTCATCCTAGAAAACAGAAAGAAAATAACTAAACTCATTGCAGTAAATAAGAAAAGCATTCCTTCACAAAATGAAGATTTTTACAACCACTTTGCACCTTACTCAATTTTCAGCTCAGACAATACTCAGGAACGTTGGACTATAGTCTCTAGTCTTTGATAGATTTAAATCTAATTCTTTAGTTCTTTCAATTTACTGAGTACCCATTATGTTCAAGTCACTATGCCAGCTTCTGGGTAAATAAAGACAAAAACAAAACAGTCCATGCTCTCCAGGGACATGCCTTTATTATTTAATCAGATTCTATGTCAGTATTTAAAAATCTATGACTTCATCTGTGTGGGAACACTTGGCAATTCCACTCCTGCTTCAGTCAAAGGTATCTGTTAGTTTCTGTGGGTAAAAAAAAAAAATCATCCCCTGTGGCCAACCCTGTGCTGGTGGGACTCTTTGATCTTCTCTGGGTTAGCCCTTTGGTCAGCTAGTTAGCTCAATAGTGCTGGACCTGGAGTCAGGAAGACTCCTCTTTGTGAGTTCAAATCTAGCTTCTAATGCTTACTAGCTGTGTGACCTTGGGCAAGTCACTTAACCCTATTTGCCTCAGATTCCTCGTCTGAAAAATGAGCTGGAGAAGGAAATGGAGTTTACAGCATTTTTTTTTTCTAGAGGCAACCTATGAGTTTTTTCAACTGATATTTCATTTTCTGTGTTCAGATGTTCGAGGGAGTTCCTTTATAGTATTTCCTGCGTTATAGTATTCAGGTTTTTGTTTTGTGATGTTCTTCATCAGAGGGAGACCTCTGATCCTTAGGTGGTCTGTATGAGTCCTATCTTTGAGATCAGCATGTTTTGCTTGCAGAATGAGCCTATTTTCTTTTAATGTTATTGCTTTTTCTTTTTCTTCTCATAAAGTGTGAGGGCAGTTATATAAAAGAGCAGGTTAGCATATCATCCTGATTCTGGTAACTGGAGTTCGTGTGATGGTTGAAAGAAATCCTAGATGTGTGGTGGGAACTTTAGCACTATAATGAATTAAGCTTGAAGACATGGTATGATTAGGAATAATTTAGTAGGATTCAGTCAGTGCTCAGAGAGTGATACTGTGGAGACAGGTCTGATCAGTTAGGAACCCAGAAGAGGCAGGAGTAAGTTTTTAGTACCATGAATGAGTTTGGGGAGAATAGTGTTATGAAACAGATGGAGAAAAGAGAACAGAAACTCTTGGAATCAGGGCAAATGAGTCATGGTGTGCCTGTCTGAAGATAGTGGTTGAATGTATGGCTGGAATAATATCAATGAGCCTTGAGTTGAGGAAAGGTGAGAGACTGAGAAAAAAAAAAGTGAATTCTGGTGGCAGTTGCTCCCCACCTGTGCAGCCAGTCAGAGAGATTAAGTGTGGGTCTTAGGTCCTATTGACATCCAAGGCAGTGATACTAACTGAGGGTCAATGATAAGACAGTCCTATCAGATGTAATAAAGATGACTATACATCCTTCAAAGAGCCAGTTTTGAACCTTTGTACTTTTCCTATAAGGTGAGTCTATTAAACTTGCTGCCATTTACTATATCAGTTGATATTAGACAAGTATATCATGGGGTTAGGCTTTCACTTCTTTAGTGACATAGTGAGAAATAGAATCCAGCAAAAAAAAAAAAAACGCAGTGAGAAGACCTTGCCAAATACTTAAATGGCTCTAGTTTGGACATAAGGCTGTAATTTTATCTACTGTATGGAATCATCTTTCTGTAGCTTCCTATGGTTGGCCACTAAAATAAAAATTGCATGAAGGGCAACCAATGGGGTTTTCATTCTCAGGCTCAATGACTACCCAATGGCTCCTGACGGGGCTGATGCTCTGCTACAGTAGACACTCCATCAATTTTATAAACAGTGGCTTGTCTACAAACCAGACCAGAACAAAGTGTATTCCTTCACCATTTGCTTCCACTTCAAACTATTTTTTTTAAATAAGAGAGCTATCCTTCACCTAGTTTTCTGATTAGTATTTTACTCAGAGGCAGGTTGGACTGCATCCCTTCATATGTGTGAGAAGATTTGGCTCAGGGAACAAGCACCACCACTGGTGCTTGAATAAAACAATCCTTCATTTTGGTGCCATTTTAACCACTACTTGAGTGGCACCATCACCTGATGGTGTGATGCTATTTTAACTTGGTTGGTAAAAAAAAGGTTTTAAGCCCCAGAAATCATTTAATTCTAGTGCTTTTGGAGGCACTTTGGTCATACTTTGTGATTTTTAGATCATGAAAACATGACAACCAAAGGCACTGATGTAGCTGCATCCTTCCAGAATTCATACTAACATTTGGAACCGCCAGTGATGCAAAATATCAAAGGAACAAATAATGTCCCAGCATCTGGCACCCAGGAGTTATAAAGTATACAGCAATGCACTGATTGGGGAGGCTCCTGGGGGATAGGACTCCAACGAAGAGCCTGTGCTGTCCAGGTTAAGAAATACTGCTCACTTGTGGAGTGGCACATCATTAGATAGAAATAGTATCCATATATTGAGCATATCATATGTGTATGTGTGTGTGATAATATAAGAAATTATTATATATGCATATTCATGTACATAAGATAAATATCTTTGAACTTTTAAAACATTTTTTCCCTTTTTTAAAGTATCAACTGAGAAGCAATTGACTTTTCTTAGGATGACTTTGACAATATTTTATTGTTTTTATTGGTTGTATTTATTAATATCATTTTTATATGTTTATCATTCTTGCCTTTTAAAAAGATGCTCACTTATTATAGTTATAGATTGGGGGTTGGAAGCAACCTTCAAGGCTCTCAAGTCCAGTTTCCTCATTTTACAAAGAGGTTAAATGACTTGCCTAGAATCACACAGTGAAACAATCAAGTGTCTGAGGGAGGATTTGAAATTAGTCCTTCTGTCTCCAGGTCCAGTACTCTATCCAGTGTGACTCTTAGCCACTTAATCATTCTACAATTTTCTTTTAGTTTTTAAAAATATATCTGGTATAAATTATTATGAGTCTAATTGTAGGGCTAAGATGATTGTGTTGTTTGAAATGTCTTGTGATTTATCCAATATTGACTGAATAAAGTTAGATATTCATGTAGCAAAGTCCTTGGGGTCAGGGGAGTGGGGTGCCAGTGGACCCCCAAATTAAGGTGGGATTGAAATTAGTGAGAACTATGTTCATTGTTAATAAGCATGTACAAGAGGCTCTGGGACAAGCAGTTCACTCTTCTCTCACCTAAGTTTTTGTGATATTGTGGTAGTAATAAGTAAAACTAATAGCACACATTTCTATAGAGCTTCATGATTTGCAAAGCACTTCCACACACTTGTCCTGTGATGCAGATAGTGTAAATTTCATCATTTTCATTTACAAATGAGCTCTGGCTATTTGAGTTGGAAAGGACTGATGCAACTAAATTGGAAGGAAGGAAAGAAAATGAACATGAAAGAAAGGAGTAAGAGACAGAAGAATGAAAGAGCAAAGAAGGAAAAAGTGAAAAAGGAAGGAAAATGTGGTAAAGAAGAGAGAAGAAAGAATAAAGCAAGGAAGAAGGAAGGAAGAAAGAAAGCATTATGGGTAATTATCATAAGAAAAGAGGCCACCTTTGTAACTATAGCTAACTGACAAGATATGCTTGAAATAAATGTTATGCCACCAAACTGAATTTATTGAATATATATTTGGCTGATTATGTATTTTCTAGATAGACTATAAAAATGCAACATAATAGCCAAGCCTGTCTTTTTTCTTGTCCTAACAGCCCTACAAGAAAGAAAAACGTGAAAGGAGAGTTTGTTTTTTTGTTTTTGCTTAAAAATAGAAGTTATTGGATATTTCTAGTCACTTTCACAAATAAAGTGTGGTTTTCAAACCAGAATAAAAAAAATATAATTTAAAATATTTCAAGTTCACAAAACAGATTCTTTCTTCACCCCAGAAATTTACCAAAAATGTTAGAGCCTGGTCACTAATATTAGAGAAAGGGGCAAGGTTCAAATTTTATAATTAATATAATAATTATGGAAGTGGCCTGTGAGAAAGGTCAATGTGAAATAATTGAAGACTCAATTTTTTTTGCCGCTAGCAGATTAAAAGACCAAATATACAATTAAAAACCTAATTCACTCTAATTGACATTTTATTTGACCACTTAAATGGTTAAGCTTCTTTTAATATGATTTTGTATAGATCTTACAATTGATAATTAGCTTTTCTTAATTGTTTAAAGGATATTTCAGCCTTGGCAAACTTAATGCTTTAATTTTTAGGAAAACCATTTGTAGAAGAGGGTCTTTGGAGTTGATAAGTGTTGTTGTTTGTCCTTTGTTCTCGAAGAGAACCATGACATCAGGAAAGGTGATGCCATGATTTGAAAGTGAATTGGATTTAAGTGAGGGAGGGCTGTGCAAAATCACCAGCCTCACTCTCTCTTCTGAAGCTAATAATATCTCTAGTACAAAACACCTGATCTTATAATTATTTCATCTTTGAGTTGTAAGGTCATGTCAGTCATGTAGTCCAATAGTTCACCTAATAGAGAAATATCTTTTCTATCATAGACAAATAAGGAATGTCAAATGAAGCTTTTTAGTTGAAAATAATGAGAGATATAGGAAACTAAAGGCATAAGGGTGACACATGTATTTATTTGATGATTGCTTCAAGTTTTGTATGTATATCAGAATAGAAAGGAAAATTTAGGAAATGAATAACTAATTCAAAAGATGACATCTAAGAGATGGATTTGGATTGCTGGGCCATGGTTTAATATTTAGGAAATGGACTCTTGATTAGGGATGAAATATGTCTAATCAGGACCAGTAAAAAATATGGGGACTGTTCATGGAGACATGCAGACCTGATTAAAAAGTTTCTGAAGAGAAGAAAGAAGTGTGATGGAGAATATTTGGGTAATGATCAGTAGAGGGAGCAACAAGTGATTTTGTGGTGGGAATATACTACAGATCACCCCATCAAAAGGGAAAAAATTGATGATGATTTTAGGAAATGGATCATAGTCCTGGTATGGAGACATTATATTGTGGTGATGGTTTCCCACAGATGTTGGAACTCTGCTAAAAAACAGAGAAGTTGATGAATTCTCAATTTATATCTTTGATAATTTTACTCTTCTAAAGAAACAGGAAGTAACAAGAGGAACTGCTATTCTGAACCTTTTCCATACCAAATAAGGATGAAAATGTTGTCAAAATAGAGATAATTGAGATCTTAGAAAGAAAACTTGACTATCTTTGAGATCCTGAGAGACAAGGAGACTGGCAGATAAAACTTAAGACAATAAATAGAATTTTAAAATTTTATGTTGATCAAGAAGTGATATGAAAATTTGCCAAATTTTTTTGTTGCCAAATTTTTCTCTTTCTATTTTCACAAACTCTGTTACAAATGACCCCTTCTGTCTGTCCACTCACAGAGCTACCACTTTAGTCTTTATCACCTTTCACCTATAGTATTGCAATAGCCTCTGACTTGGTCTTCCTGCCTTGAGTTACTACTCACTATTCTGATCATACGACTTTCCTGCTCCACCATCTCTAGTCACTTTCTATTACCTCTAGAAGAAATTATGAACTCTGATACTTAGTTTTAAAGTTATCTACAACCTGGTCACAATGTGCCTTTCCAACTTTACCTCCAGCATTCTGAAGTCCAGGCAAATGTGCCTTTTCTATGTTTCCCACTCATGATGCTCCATCTGCTGATTCTGTAACTTTGCAATGGCCATTCCCTATATGGAGAGTGTGCTCCCTCTTTACCTCTACCTCATTGAGTCTCTCTTCTCCTTTAAGATACAGTTTAGGTAGGCAGAGACGAGAGGATGGAGTAAAGGCAGGGACTTACCTGAACTCTACTCCAAACTCCTCCCAAACTTTAAATAATGACTCTAAACAAATTCTAGAGCAGCAGAACCCACAAAAAGACAGAGTGAAATAATTTTCTAGCCTAAAGCAACTTAGAAGGTTGGTAGGAAAAATCTCTTGCACCTACACAAAAAATGGAGCACAGTCTATTGCAGCCTGTACCAGCATAGATGCAGTCCCAGCAAACCAGGAACAAGCCTTGGGAGCCAGTGAATCAGCAGTGGAAGCAGTTGCTTCCAGAGCTCTCAGCCCACAGACAGTAAGGGGATTGAACGGCTGGTCAGAAGGAGATTATAGGGGTCTCTTTGCTAGCACTTAGGCAAGACTCTGTTGCTTTGCCCATACGTAGATAGAGGTCATGGTTCTGGATGGCAGTCCGAGGACTAGGAGGAGCACTAAAACACCAGAGCTTGTAGCCACAGTGGAGAATGAACCCCCACACACAGTTCCAAGGCAGAAAAGAGTGCTTGTGGTCACTCACAGACCAGAGCACAGGCCAGGAGAGAAATAAATGCCTCTCCTTAGATCATAATACCTTGGAAGAACTGAAAACTTACAGGTCCCTAGCAGTATCTCTGAAAACAGCTGCAGAAAACCCCTAAAGCTTGGGACAGTGAATCCTCCACCCTGGAAGCAGAGCCCTAAGAAAGCCAAGCAATAGGCTGGGGAAAATGAGCAAACAACAGAAAAAGATTCTGACTGTAGAAAGTTACTACAATGACAAGGAAGATTAAATCACATACTCAGAAGCAGATAGCGATGTCAAAGATCCTACATCCAAAGCCTCCATAAAAAATAAGAATTGGTCTCAGGCCATGGAAGAGCTCAAAAAGAATTGTGAAAATGAAGTAAGAGAGGTAGAGGAAAAATTGGGAAAAGAAATGAGAATGGTGTAAGAAATTCATGAAAAAAGGAGTTAACAGCTTTTTAAAGGAGGAACAAAAAATACTGAAGAAAATACCTTAAAAAAACAGACTAGGCCAAATGGCAAAAAAGTTACAAAAAGGTCTTAAAAAGCAGATTTGGTCAAGTGGAAAAAGAGGCACAATAAATCACTGAAGAAAAGAATACCTTAAAAAGTAGAATTGGCCAAATGGAAAAGAAGATACAAAAGTTCAATGAAGAAAATAATTCCATAAAAATTAGAATTCAGCAAATGGAAGCTAATAATTTTATAAGAAATCAAAAAGCAATAAAACAAAATGAAAAGAATGAAAAAATAGAAGACTATGTAAAATATCTCATTGAAAAAACAACTGGTATGGAAAATGGATCCAGGAAAGATAATTTTAAAATTATTGGACTACCTGAAAGCCATGATAAGAAACAGCCTAGACATCATCTTTCAAGAAATTATCAAGGAAAACTCCACTGATATTCTAGAACCAGAGGATAAAATAGAAATGTAAGGAATACACTGATTACCTCCTGAAAGAGATCCCAAAATGAAAACTATCAGAAATTTTATAGTCAAATTCTAGAGCTCCTAGGTTAAGGAAAAAATATTGCAAGCTCCCAGAAAGAAATAATTCAAGTATTGGGGAGTCAGTCAGATTAACACATGATTTAGCAACTTCTCTACATTAAAGGATTAGAGCTTTTGGAATATGATATTCTGGAGGTCAAAGAAGATGGGATCACAACCAAGAATCACCTACCCAGCAAAACTGAGTGTAATCCTTCAGGGTGAAAAGTGAATATTTAATGAAATAGAGGACTTTCAAACATTCTTGATGAAAAGATCAGAACCAAATAGAAAATTTGGCTTTCAAATACAAAACTCAAGAGAAGCATAAAATGGTAAACAGAAACGGGAAATCATAAGGGACTTAATAAGGTAAAAATGTTCACATTCCTGCATGGGAAGATTATACTTATAAATCATAAGAACTTTCTCATTATTAGGGTACTTAGAAGGAGTATATATAGGCAGAAGACACAGGTTTGAGTTGAATATGCAGGGATGATAGCTAAAAAATAAAATTAAGGGGTGAGAGAGTAATGTACTGGGAGAAAGGCAAAAGGAGAAATAGAATGGTGTAAATTATCTCACATAAAAGAGACAAGAAAAAGCTTTTACAGTTGAAGAGGGGAGAGGTGAGTGAGAGTGAATGAACCTTATTCTCCTCAGAATTGACTCAAAGAGGGAATAACATGCACACTCAATTACACCTAGACATTTATCTTACTCTACAGAAAAGTAGGAGGGAAAGGAGATGAGACAAGGGGATGAGAGAAAGGGATGAGAGATGATAGAAGGGAGGGCAGATTGAGGAAGAGGGTAGTCAAAAGCAAAACACTCTTGAGGAGGAACAAGGTGAAAGGAGAGAGAGAACAGAATAAAGGGGGGATAAGATGAAAGGAAATTCAATTAGTAGTAGTAACTCTAAAACAATTTTTGAAGCAAGTCTCTCTGATAAAGGCTTTATTTCTAAAATATATAGAGAACTGAGTCAAATTTATAAAAATTAGAGCCATTCCCCAAGTGATAAATGATCAAAAGGTATGAACAGTTTTCAGATGAAGCAGCCAAAGCTATCCATACCCATATGTAAAAGTACTCTAACTCACTGTAGCAGCAAACACCCTAGCATATCCAGGATGCCTGCTAGCACAGGTTCTTTGATCTGTTTTTCTAAAGGAAAGTAGCTCAAAAAGGGTTAACAATCTTCTGTTAATCGAACATATATCATTTACTTAGTTCAGGGGAAAAAGTCAGCACCCTGAACTTCAGAGAATACAAACAGAAGTTACAAACAGACAAAAACACAGAAAGAGAAAATAACACAATTCAGCAGACCAATAGACATGGCTTCTAGGTTTCTGACCATCACATACATACAGTTAGTCACCAGAGAGAGAAGCACCAACATCGGGTCTTCAAAGCTGGGGGGCTCAATGGCTGGCCAGAGTCTCATCTGGTCAAATCACACAACTCTTCCCAAAGTCAGTCCCAAAGCAAAACCTCACCTCAGAGGTATATATAGCTTTCTCCAGGATCAGAGAACATCATAACCCTTGTGACCCACTTGACTACAAAGTAAAAAAGGTTGTGCCTACTGAAAAACAAGCCTCCCAAACACAGGCTCCATGTGACCACATTCAGCCTATTAAGGGGCAGCGTTTATTTTCAAATCAGGAAAGGTTCTCAAATTCACCTAAGCCTATTAAGGGGCAGGGAAGATCTTCAAATTCCTATTATCATTGGACTCACTATGATTGAAAAAATGCAAATTAAAACAATTCTAAGGTATTACCTCATACTTATTAGATTGGTTAAAAGGACAGAAGAGGAAAATGACAAATGGTGGAGGGAATATGGGGAAAATGAGATTTCAGTGTACTGTTGGTGGAGTTGTGAACTGATTCAACCATTCTGTAGAGCAATTTGGAACTACGCCCAATAGGCTCTAAAACCATGCATACTCTCTGACCTAGCAATACCACTGCTAGGTTTGTATCCCAAAAGAAATTTAAAAAACAAAAAGGAAAAGGACCTATATGTACAAAAATATTTATAGGGGCTCTTTTTGGGAGCAAAAAATTGGAAATTGAGGAGATGCCCACCAATTGGGGAATAGCTGAACGAATTGTGGTATGTGAATATGATGGAATACTATTGAGCTATAAGAAATGATGAGCAGGATGCTCTCAGAAAAACCTGGGAAGACTTACATGAGCTGATGCAAAGTAAGTATACTGTATTCAAAGTAACAGCAACATTGTAAGATGATCAGCTGTGAATAACTTAGCTATTCTCAGTCATACAATGATCCAAGATAACTCTGAAGAGCTTATGATGAAAAATGCTATCCATCCCCAGACAAAGAACTGATAGTGTCTGAACACAGATTGAAGCTTACTTTTTAAAACTTTCTTTACTTTTCTTGAGGTTCCCCCCTTTGGTCTATGTTTTCTTTCACAGCATGACTATTACGGAAATGCTTTGCACAACTACACAAAGTTTTTATACATAAGTGGGAAAAAATAAAATACTAATTTTTTTTAAAAATTGGGGAAAAGATGTAGTTTATGCATTGTCTTCTGCATGAAGCCTTTCTTAATCCCCCACCTCTTACCAACTGTCAGTATCTTTCCTTCTAAACTACCTTGTATATTCATAAACTTGGATAATTATATAGATATGTAAACATTTATTACCTTCATATTTCTGCTTTATGTAATTTTGTATGTGTTGCCCCAATTAGATTGCAAGCACCACGTGAGTAGGAATTTTTAAATTTCTTATGTTTGTACCCACAGTGCCTGATACTGTTATGGGAATCTGAAGATTTTCCCTGCCCCTAGGCCCTTTGATAGGCTTAAGTGGCTCTGAGAACCTTCCCTGATTTGAAAATATACTCTGCCCCCTAATAGGCTGAATGTGGTCACATGGAGCCTGTGGCAGGAAGCTTGTTTTTCAGGAATGCCCACAGCTTATTACATTGTAATTGGGCAGTGGGTCAAGAGGGTTGTGACATTCTCTGAGCGAGGAGAAGGCTATAAATACCCTGATGTGAGGTTTTGCTTTGGGGCTCACTTTGGGAAGAGTTGTGTGATTTGGCCACATGAGACTGTGGGCAGCCATTGAGCCCCTGGCTTTGAAAACTCAGATGTTGGTGCTTCCCTCTCTGGTAACTAACTACGTATGGATGTAATGGTCAGACAGCTGGAGGCCCTGTCTGCTGATCTCTTTCTCTGTCTGCTTGTAACTTCTGTTTGTATTCTCTGAAGTTCAGGGTATTGACTTTTTCCCGTGACCTAGGTAAATGATACATGTTTGATTAAAGTAAGATTGTTAATCCATTTTGAGTTGCTTTCCTTTAGAAAAGCAGATCTAAGACGCTGTGCTAACAGCTGCCCTGGGCATGCTAGGGTGCTTGCTGCTACAGATACACAGCAGATATTTCAAAGTATTTATTAACTGATTCATTATTTGTTGATAGAGAAAAGTTAACAGCATTCACTTTTTTTCTACTAAGGGAAAGAATATTTAGATGGGAAAATATAACAAAAATTATTAACAAGGAGTTGAAATAGATAAATTAGATAAAATAAATTAGTTGAAAGATAAATTAGAATGTACTAAAAGAATATTTACTTGTCCTTGATGAGCTGAAGCTACTGTTTCTCAGTGTAGAGAAAACACTGACAGATGCTATTGCTTATTCCTGTAAGTTATCTTTGAAAAATTATTAAAAACGAGAGAAGATTTAAAATACTAAAAACTGACAAATATTTTCAGAAGAAGGAAGGAGGTGGAGTTTTCCAACTCTTGCTTGATAATCTTAAAAGCTCCCGATCATATTCCTAAAATACCAGTTTATGAGCATTTAAGATGGCAAATGATAACCACAAAGGATTATAATGGTTTTGTTAAGATAAAGTTTGTGAAAGATTAACTTCATTTCCTTTTAAATTTTGATGGGATTATTATATTGGTAGATCAGAGAATTCCATAGACCTAAGAGACTGGATTTCTTAGTGTTTGACAGTATCTCATGTTATAATTTTGGATAAGATGAGGAGATATGAATTATCTAGAAGAATGGTTATATGCATTTAGAACTATTTGAATGACCAGACTGAAAAAAGTAGTCATTAATAGGTCAACATCAATGTAAGGAGGTCTTTAGTGGACAGAGACGAAGTCACTTGCCTAGTGAGTAACAGGTTAGAACTTGGGTCTAATTAGGCCATCCAACTGAAATTGGATTAAGATTCATTTTGTCTTCTGTTAATTTGTATATTTTATATTTTTGAAGGCATTCCTCCTTTCTGTTACCAGCTTTGTTAGCATATAATTAAATTTTCCTGGAATAGGTATGGAGGAATAGGATGCTCTTCCTGTCATGCAGATATTTCCTTCTCTCAGGGGAATCTCTAGTTGTGCCATAATGTGTCATACTCTTCAAGTGTTTCTTTGATTTACTAACCTTCCCTGCTTTGTTGGGACAATTTACTCTTTGTCCTATGAAATTTTCATTCATTTATGATTTCTTGAAGTATAGCTCTAAAAAAACAGGCTTTTAAAAGCCCATTGTGATTCAGATGGAGCTACTTGACAATGCCTTTAAACCCAAATCATTCTAGCTTTGACTGAATGGCCAATAATAGGCCCCAGATCAAGCCTCTGTTGGTTGTTTAGGCTTTGATGGCTTTGAGTGAGTGCAAAAAATAGCAATTGTTTTCTGTTCTGGTCAGAAACTGGGAGTGTCTTCCCCACCCCAGAATGATACTTTTGTGGTGGTAAACAAGGACATCTTTTGTCTCAATTCTTACCTAGCCCTTAGTCATTGAAAGGGCATTGTCTCAGACAGACTGAGACCTGGAAAAGATCTTAATTTTAAAAGACCAACGTCACCCACTGAATCCTGGGCCATTGCCAGTTGTCTTGACTCTTGTCTTTGCCTCTGGACTCTGATGACTCTCGAAAACAAAGTGAGGCTGATGACTTTGCTCAGCTCTTTTACTTAAACCCATCACCCTCTTGATGTCAGTCTTCTTCAGGAATGAAGGATGAACAACAAGTGAAGTGAATTAGGGATTTGTGCTTGCACTTTCAATATATTTATCAATGGCTTTGGATGAGGGATAGTATTTCATTCTGCCAAATTTGCAGAATGAAATACTAATACTGGAAGATAAAGTCTGCATCCCAAAATGTATAGATGAGTTAAAATAAATCTTACCCCAGTATAGGCTCTTATCATCACACTTGCACTATTGCAAAAGCTTTATAGTTAGTCCCTCTGCATCAAGTATCTTCCCACTCCAATCCATCCTTCAATCAGCTATCAAAGTGATTTTTCTAAAGCACAGGTCTGATCATGTCACAAACATCCCAATTCAATTAACTCCAATGGCTCCTCTTTAACTCCAGAATCAAATATAAAATCTTCTGTTTGACTTATGAAGTCCTTTAGAAGCTGGCTTCCTACCTTTCCAATCTTCTTGTACTTTACTCCCCTTTATGTGCTCTGAAACCCAGTGACACTGGCCTCCTGCTATTTCTTACACAAGACACTCCATCTCCCAATTCTGTGGATTTTCAGTGGTTGGCACCCATGTATAGAATTCTTTCCTCACTTCTGCCTCCTGCCTTCCCTGGGTTCCTTCAGGTCTCTGCTAAAATCACACCTTCTGCAAGAAACTTTTCCCTTGATGCCTTATTGCTAGTGCTTTCCCTCTGAGATTATCTTTAATTACATGCATGCATGCATGCATACATACATATGTATAGATCTATATAAATATACACAGATATACATGTAAACACACATGTGTGTATAACATATATATTGTATGTGATATACATGATATGTGTCTATGTGTATGTATATACGTATACACATACATACACACAAACACATATACAGAGAAAGAAAGTACATAATTGTATGGATATCATCTCTCACAATTAGACTGTACTTCAAACTCCTTCAGCACAGGGGCAGCTTTTACCTTCTTTTGTATCCCCAGCATTTAGCATGGTAACTGGCACATAGTAAATAATAAATGCTTCTTGACTTAATAAGATAATATTCAGTAGTGATATAAGATAATGTAAGTCCTACATTCATTTTCAGAAAATGAGCTATTCAAATATAGGATGGAGTAAGCATAGCTAGGTAACAGCTCATATGAAAAAGACCTGAGAATGTTGCTGAATAACAAGGTTGATATGAGTCAATAGTGTTAAATTATAATAGGGACTAGCACTGTGATTTCATCATTAGAGGGAGCTCCCAGATGAGGAAAGTCCCTCTACCAATAAAAGACAGCCCCTTCTGTATAACTTATAGTCTTAGAGAGTTGCATATGACACTAATAGGGGTCACACAGCCAGGATGGGTCAGAAGCAAGACTTCAGCCCAAGGCTTCCTGGCTTTGAGACCTATCCTCTATAACACAATATCATTCATCAATAGTGTTAAAATGCAGTGCCGCCCTCCCTCTACCCTCCCTGCAGCTAGTTCTACCTTGGGTTATCAATGATAGTAGTAGCTGGCATTTACATAGAGCTTTAAGGTTGTTAGCTAAGAGTGTTTCACTGTTACATTTTATCTCATTTGAGCATTCCAACAGCCCTGTGAAGTGGGTTTTATCCCTATTTCACAGATGAGGAAACTGAGGTTCAGACAAGTGAAATTACTTTCCTAGGGTCACCCAGTTAATAAGTGTCTGAGGCAAGTTTTGAACTCAGGTTCAGACCTAATATCCAGAATGAGAGATGTTATGATTCTGTTCTACCGTATCATGGTCAGATGCCACCTGATGTATTATGTTTAATTCTAGCTACCTCATTTGAGAGAGAAGGCTAATAAAAAAGAACAAATTGTTTTGAGAGTAGTTAACCAAGGGTAAGTAAGCCATGCTATACAAAATTCATCTGAGGTACTCAAGGAAGATTAGGTTTTAGAAAAGAGCACTTATTGCAGGACATCATTGATACCATCAAGTGTTTAAAGCGATTTCATGTAGAAGAGGTATTCGTCATGTTTGGTTTGGCCCAAACTGAGAGTAATGTGCATCATATAAGAGGAATTCAGGTAAATATTATGAAAAGTTCCCTAACGATGAGAACCATACCTGGTGAGAGTGAGTTCCCCATGGCTGGAGGTCTTCAAGTGAGGCTGGGTCACTTCAATTGTTGATAAAATACAAACTCTTCTGCTTGCCATTTAAATCCCTTCCCAAAGAGCTCTGACCTAATTTTCCAGACATATTGTAAGTTATGTTCCTCAGTGCATTTTATGCTCCAGCCAGTCTGGTCTACTGCCCATCCTCTGGACATAGTATTTCCTCTCCCACATCATTAGGAAGTCACTCTCTCCTCATGTAGAAACTCTTGGCTTTCTTCATTACTCACCTCAAACCACAGCTTCCAGGAAGCCTTTTCTGATCTTTTGTTGTTGTTCAGTCATGTCCAACTCTTTGTGACCCTGGGGACCAGAGCACACCAATACCATCCATAGGATTTTCTTGGCAAAGATACTGGTGTGGTTTGCCATTTCCTTCTCCAGTGGATTAAGGCAAACAAATGTCAAGTGACTTGTGCAGGTTTACCTAGCTAGTCAATATCTAAGGCTGGATTTGAACTGGGGTCTTTCTGATTCTGGTCCTAGTGTTCTATCCACTGAGGCACCTAGTTGCCTTTGCTTTCTGATCCTCTGGGTTGTTAATGTCTTATCCATGTTATGGTCATGTGTACATTTATCCATTTACATGTTATTCTACTCCCAGTAAAATACAACCTCTGTGAGGGTAAGAATAGTTTCTTTTTTTGTCTTTTTATCCTTAGCACAATAGTAGTTCTTAAATACTTCTACATGTAGAGGGAATTGCTGCAAAGGAATATGATGTAGGCAGTTAAGTAGTGCAGTGCGTAGAGCACTGGGCTGGGAGTCAGGAAAACTTATCGTTGTAATTTCAAATCTGGCCTCAGACACTTACTAGCTGTGTCATCCAGGGCAAGTCACTTAACCCTGTTTGCCTCCATTTCCTTATGGGTAAAATAAAATGGAGAAGGAAAAGCCAAAACACTCCAGTGTCTTTGCCAAGAAAACCCTAAATGGGGTCACAGAGAGTCAGATATGACTGAAAAACCAGTCAATGACAACAACAACAATACCTTGTACTTCTATAGTCCCTTCCAGCTTTTAAATTCTGGGATTCTGTAATTCTATGATAATTAGAATGTTGTATTTATCTTCTGTTAAAAATTTCAAGACCACTTTAATTATTACCTTTTAGATCATAAGTATTGTCCTCTGCTTTTTTCTGGATTCCTACAATGATTCTTCCTTTTATGTCACTGTCTATCCCCTTCATAGTGTCTCGTTTTACTATTTTATCTGGGCATCTCAATGTAAACCCTTAATTGGATCAAGAAAATTTCCTACCAAACACCTTCTTGTTGAACTTCATGCAGGATATTTTTCCTCTTAACAGGAGTTTGTCATCCTGATATCATAAGTATATTAGCATATGATGTATTTATTTACTTTTTTTTTGGTAATGTTTTAACTTAGGAGGAAAAAGAGAAATAAAAATTTTAATTAAAAAAAAAACCACTAGCCTAGTAATGGCTTTGAATATTATTTCTTAGCTTTATTTCCACTATTGAAATATATGGTCTATGATGAGTAAACCATTTGTAGTCATCAAAAAGTGTGGGAATGGTATTATTGTCGTGTTTTCCTTTTTCTGCTTTTTCTACCTATGTCAAACGTTTTTGGAGCATTCTCCTTTCCCTAACACATTGAAAGTAGCACACACAGTCTCTCCCTTCAAAGAGCTTACAATTTCCCTACACAGACAATGCTTGTATATTTGAAGTAATTAAAAACATTACATGGCTGTCTATAATTGTTAGTGATCAATCCTGGTTATTACTCTACAGAAGGAAAATCATAAATGTCACTGGGTTTTAAAGAACAAACTATATCAATAAAATGCAATTGCCTTTTTAGTCCACTCCAAAGTGAACATAATAAACATTGTATATAACATAGCATGATTTCAGGAAAGCAGTCAGTCCCAAGTATCTCGTGTTAGCTTATTTGACAAATTAATTTCAACTGGATAAGATTCAAGCACAATCATAAGGGTTGAAATCTGGATGAAGGATTCAAAACAAAGGGTAATGATAAATGACAACATTTCAAGGCAAAGACAAGTGTCTCTTATGGTGGTTTTATGACCTGCCATATTTAACATCTGTATTAATTGTAGAAGGAGTAGTCAGCATGTTAATTAAACTCACAGATGACACTAAATTAGTAGGTATTAAAACACCACTGGGGCCCTGGGAAGTTTTACACAGAAAAATGGGAACTGGTAGTTAAAATGAAGGGTATAGAAAAATGGGGTTAATAGTATTACTGCAGAAGGAAGAAAATTCAAATTATCTGAAAGAATACTTCAAATTCTTTCTGCACATTCTTCTCTCTTATTTTAAGCTTGTTCAATCATTACCTTTAGAATTTTTTAAGATGCATATTCAGTTCACTAATCCTCTCTTTTTTCTATTTTATATATATGTAGGAATATACTATTCTTTTGGAAATGCTTTAGCTGCATCCCAGAAATTTTTTTAAAAATTTTTAATCACCTAATTATTAATTATTTCTATGATTTTTCCCTCCTTTGACCCACTCTTTATTTAAGACTTCACTGTGAAGTCTCTGTTTGATTTTGGGCCTTTTGTCTGTGCTCCCTGAACTGATTTTTATTGTGTAGTAAATTATAAAAGGGGTGTTTGCTATTTTTACATTTCTGTATTTATTTTCAGTAATTCTTTGTGCCAATACATGGTCAGGTTTTGTAAAAATTCCATATAGTACTGAGAAAAAACACATATTCTTTAACAGACCCATTTAAAAAATGCCATAAGTCTTTTAACTGTAGCTTTTCTAGCAGTGTGTTCAATTCTAAAATTTCCTTTTTGTTTATCTTTCTGAGGACATTGAAATTTTCTGCCACTATTGTATTACTTTCTATTTCTTGTGTAGTTCAGATAATTCTTTCTTTATGAATTATTGAGATTAGTTTGCCATCTATAGTTACACTGTGCATAACGTAGTTTTCTTGTTTGTCCTTTTTTGTGAATGTTTGTCTTTGCTTTGTGTGAAAATGATTGCAACTCTTGGTTTTTTAATTCGCCTAATGCATAGTAAATTCTGTTCCAGTCCCTCATTTTTATTCTGTGGGCATCTTTGTTTGTAAAATGTATTTCTTATGAGCAATAGATTATGAGCTTTTGTTTTCTTATCGAGTCTGTCTTTCTTTTTCATTTTGTTGGATTGTTTAATCCATTCATATTTAAAGTCATGAGAGTTCAGTTCATATTTTCCTTCGCTTGTCTATAATACTATTGTTTGTTTTCTCAGTTAGTTTCCTTGGTAATAGGACTTCAAAATTGTCTTAGCCTCTGACCACACCTGGCAATTCAAATTTCACAGACCTCAGTTTCTTCTCCTGGCGACTTCAGGGAACAGGACTAACAGGATTCTCTCCAATTTGGCACTAGGTGCTTTCTCTCAAACTTAGTGGAGAGTCTCATAGTCATACACATTTGCCCTACCCCAGTTTCCCCTCTATGCTCTGCTGCAGCACAGGATGCTACTACCTTAATGTCCCAGACCAAGCTTCTGCTACTTTGTTTTCTACTACTGGCAGAAAGGAGCTATAGAGTTGAGTTCAATTGCAAACCCCTGGGTGGGCTTATACAGTCCTAATTCTGGAGTATGGTGGGTAGTGAGGGAAAGGATAAGTGAGTAGATTAAGGGTTTAGAGATTAGTCTTCGAAGTTGATTCATTCAATTGTTGCCAATTTAGGTTCTTTATGTCCTTAACCAGAGACATGGCTGAAATTGCTTTATCTCTTAAACACAATTTCAATTTTAGAGAGAATTGAGAAGTCATGAGGATTGGATAAAATTTCTAGTCCTCCATCTTGATGGCCACATGACCAGGAAGTCCCTAATTCAGACATCTACAAAAAGATCCTAACATTTTTAGTAGAACTTTGTTAAGAGTTCTGCTGGCTGGGCACGATTGATTCTTGCTTTGAAATTACATTTTCAAAGGCATATGGTGACGATCTTCTGCCAGACTTTATTTACATGAAAGAGGCAGCAAGGTAAAAGAGATAGAACACAGGTCTTGGAGTCAAAAGACCCAGATTTGTGTAACAGCACTGTCTTGGTAACTCTGTGGAAGTCGATTCATTTAGCCAAGATCAAGTTTACTTATCTATAAAAATTAAACTATTAATACATGTACCATATAGTTTATTTAGGCCCTAGATAAACTCTAGAACTGGTGGGTGCCTTGGAGATTATTGAGACTGTGACCTCTCACTTTACAGGTAAGGGAAATTGAACTTAGAAACATTAAATGATCTGCCCAAGATAATTAAGATTGCAAATGGCATAATTGACATTTTTAAACCAGGTCCTCTGATTCTAGAGCTAATACTCTTACCACTTATTTTGTTTTTCATACAAAACATGTTTAACATCCAACAAAGGTCGCAGTCATGCTATATCACACATTTTGAACAATAAAAGATATGACAACCCTACTTCTTTTCCTAGGATTTCTGGAAAGTGTCTTGTAAACCTAGAAGTATTAAATAATTGAGCTAGTAATGATAGTACAATATTTCTCTTATATACATCGTATGTGTATTATATATATATATATATATATATA
>CM053580.1:392334352-392354859 GCA_028627135.1 Pseudochirops cupreus
GTGTGCATACATGCATATGCACATATTTCCCCCAATATAGTGTAAGGTCCTTGAGATTAGGGACTATTCTAACAAAGTTCTTGAAACATAACGGGCCCTTGAAAAATGTTTATTGATTGATTCAACATTTGTTGGTGCCATAATTTCAGTATATCTTTCACCAAAACTTTCTTCTACTTTTCTATCAGAACTGAGTTGGGTAAAAGTTTAGTGGATCAATATTGGGATATAGGTATATTCATTATGGTAAGAGCTGTTAGTTAAACATAAAGTGATATAATGATTTTAAATTAAATTCTATAGAAAATAATATAAGGGTGGTTGGGTGGATGATGATAGTGAGGAGACATTCACAGAGGCAAGAGGGGGCAGGATTTAAAATGGAGAATAGCAAGTAATTCAGTTTGCCATGAGCCTAAAATGCATGGAGTGTGAAAAAAGAAAAAAAATAATCTGGACCCATATTTTGGAAGACTTTGAATGCCAAGAATGGAAGTTTTTATTTCTTTTGTGTACACAATGGGGAGCCAATGAAAAAATTTTAAGTAGGAGAGTAACATAAGTAAACCTACACGTTAGGAATATTGCTTAGGCAGCCCTGCCAAATGTGTATTAGAGAAAGTAATGATAGGTAAGAGGCAGGGAGTTTTGAATTACTTTATAATGGGATAGGTAAAAAGCAAAGCTGGCATAACAGTATGCTGGGGAAAACATCTCCCTCACTTTAGGACGGGTGCTCTCTTACTTGCACAAATGCACAGGGAGGTTTCAACAATTTTCTTTTAATTGAATTGCATAGTATGATTTACTAATGAAGTGAAAGATGGGGTGACCCCATAGATGACAGAATTCTCCTAAAATTTGCTGGGGTATACTCTCCAATTTCCATCTCCTATATGTGATGCATTCACTTCATCCTACAATATTTATGTGTAGGGGTCTTCTGCACTGGTATCTCTTTACCTGAAAGCACGGAGAGCCCTGGGGGCAATGGTGAAGTGGTTCTGGTTGGTCCATTGTCCTTTCCTCTTCACTTAGGAGCATATTTTTTCTATCTTCCTGCTTGATACTCCTCCACCTCAGGTACCCTGACCTTCCTAACCTTTCCCTTGTGCTCATTTCTCCTAAACCCTTCCAAATTAGTAAATGATAACTAAATTGTTAGATGATGGGGGCAAGAGGCAAGGACCCTTACGGAGGGTATTGCTATTTCATTAGGGAACTCTTGAAGGTAAAAGAGGCTTCATGATTTAAAAAAAATTGCACTATAATGGTGGTGGTAGGATAACCTTCAAATGATGTTTGGTCCTAAGAGCTCCTGTCTGATGTTTCCTCAAATCAGAGAACTCAGATAACTATCTGTACAGGAATATAAAGACAACATTGGATAGAGATGTCCAAATTATTCTTTCAAAAGCAAGTATACACACACACACACACACACACACACACATGCATGCACACACATATATACACACATGTGCATGCACACACTCATATATGTGTCTACATATGTGTATATATGTGAGCATGTGTGCATACATATATGAGTATATATGTGTATATATACACATCTGGGAACATCCATTACTTATAATAGAAGAAAAAAAACAGCCGGCATTCTTCTCAATATGTATATAGAATATACAATTATATAAGTGCCCAAATAGTTTTAATACCTTCCCATTTCTCTTCTTTCTCATGCTCTGCCCACTTCTACGATCACCCGAGTGTTTAGATATGTACATTTAAATCTGTAATAGCTTATATACATATACATACATATACATATATCTGTGTGGTGTTATTTCAGAACATCCAAACTCTGATGTTCATATGATGTGTCATTTGGAAGTTTACAGAAATACCATATTTCACATTTCCAAGGTTCTATTTTCATATGGTCATAAATTTGTCACTTGGAAGGCTAAATTTCTTCAGGAAGGCGAAGCAGCCAGAACAGACTAGATGTTTTATTTTGAAAAGAAAGCTGAATGAATAAGGTTTTCAAAGCAAGAAAAAAAATTATCAACTAACTGCTGAAGAATGTTTCTTTTGGTTCTAAAAGGGGCTCTTTGAAAATGCCATGAACTTTTAAAAGTTCCACTAAGTTGAACTAAAGTCAAATACAGGAATTAAGGCAAAAAAATGAATCCTCTGACAGTGTGTAAGTAGTTATTATTGGAAAACAATGATATGACAAGTATTAGAGATGTTCGGTCAGAGGACCCGAGTTCAAATTCAAGCTTTGTCATTTACTCTGTGTGTGATATTGAGCAAGTTATTTGTCTAGGGCTTAGTTTCCCCATTTGTATTCAATCAGTCTACAAGTACCTGTTTACATTGCTCCCTGTGTGCCAAGCACTATGCTAAACTGGGAGTACAATCCAAACAAAATCTAAGACAATCCCTGCCCTCCGGTGGCTAAATAAAAGGAAGTAGCACAGGAGTGAAGGGCAGGGTGGGAGGAAGGCACCCTGGTGGAGAGCAGGGTTCAGTGGAGGAGTCCAGATTGTAGTCTGGTAAGAAATGAAGAGATGGCTGGATTGGGCACTCTATGTAAATGGGGGTTCTGAGAGTAGACATGCAATGTAGGCAAGGGCTGCAGATATTTCCGAGGCATGAATTCCAGAGCTGAAGTGGCTTTCTAGGATGAAGAATTTTCTAGGCATGATAGAGAAATCCAGAGGAGTTCCTATAAAACGAGTTCAGACTAAATGATCGTCCCTCCCCTCCCACAGTTCGTAAGTCTATAAATCTACCATCCTTTATCATATACACATGGATGATCAGTCCTGCAAATATCAGAAGAACCAGGAAAGGGCCTCCAATCTCTCGGGGGGATCGACATGTTCTGTGCAATACTCAGGAGGAACGACCACCTCTGGTACGATTGCTGGCCAAGCACTTTTCAGGGCTGCTCACCCACTTATTGTGTCCACTTTTCATCCAGCTCTCATCTGCGACTCCAAGGAACTGTAGCATACAAGGCAGCCATACCTAGTAAAGCCATCTTGGCAAAAGAGGTAAACTGGGCTGAGGGTAACTGAGAGGTCTCCAACCTACTGGTGAATTAAGGGGATGTCTACTTGAAGCATGTGAAAACTTCTCCCAGCCGAATGGGTGGATGAGAAAAATTTGTTCCAATGGCCATGGAGGTGGCTGAAGCAGGCACTGCACAGTGCTTAGAGCTTGGTCAGACATGGAAGATGCCAAGGTCATCCACTGCATCTTGGGTCATTGCCAGTCATCTAGACTTTTGTCTTGTCATTGGACTTTAATGACTTTGGAAGCAAGAGTGAAGCTGATGACTTTATGCAACTTTGCCTCATTTAAATCCAATTCAAACGTGAGTCAAGACATCACCCATGATGTCCTTGGTGCTCTTCCAAATGAAGGACAAACAAACCACATGAAAAGACAAATTCTCCATTGTAAGAAAATGCAGTCAGGGTGTAGCCTGCAACAATGAAGCAAGTGTCTCCACCATTAAGACCCACATGGGAATATAAATAACCCCTTGTATAAGAGATACTCATAGTACAAATGACTTGAGTTAACATTAGAGAAAGTCTTGTTTCTTGCTTCTCCTAGTGCCACAACACAGACAAGAGACAGAGAAAGAGTTAGAGAGAGAGAGAGAGAGAGAGAGAGAGAGAGAGAGAGAGAGAGAGGGAGGGAGGAAGGAAGGAAGGAAGGGAGGGAAAAAGAAAGAACAAAAGGAAGAAAGAAAAAGAAGGAAAAAAGAAGAGAAAAAGAAAAATTGTGAAAAGTTTTTCATTGCCTCCCCTACTGCCAAAATCAAGGCTACCTGAAAGGAGCCATAATCTATCCCAACATGAAGGAATATTCATATTAGGATAATAATGGACATATTTTTCTTTGTTTATTGTTGAGTGTACACTATGCTTTGATTACTATTTCCCTTTTAATAAAACTTTAAGGTTTAATCAGTTTTTCTTTGATACATCATATGTATGTATAAATACATATACATATATAAACATGTATATGCATAGACAAACATATACATTATATATGAATATATATCATGGTTATATTTTTGTGTGTATGGAATTCTTAAGAGTATACTTCAGTTTCTTTCCATCCTTATTTAGAGCGGCCACTCATGCCATCCTCTTGGTATTCACTCTTGGTATCTTCTCATAGTCTTCAGCCAATAGTGCACTGATAAATGTTTAACAACTAGCTATTAGAAAAAAGGAAATGGACATACAATTGAAAGTTTAATCTGCATAATTAACATTTTCTCTATCTTAAGATTCTAGATTTGTCAACAAAACAATAAATCAGGCCCTGAGTTGCAGTCTTTGCCAATTTCTGAATTATAAATGCTCACACTGAAGATTTAACAACTGGGTCTTGAGAGCTAGCTTGAACTGGTTATCAGCAAAGTCCTGGACTCACTAAGACATATAAACTTGAGACATATTTTCACAACTGCCCACTCACGGCAGCCTTTTCTAGGTATCCATTCCTAAGATGCTATCATGGACATTAGGTAACCCACTCCTGTCTTTCTGGGGTCACAGATCTCTTTGAGCTAGATTCATGGCTTTAGCAACAGAGCACTAGATGAGGGACTTTCTCTTACTACAATTCAACCAGGAAGAGAGTACTAAGATTAGGGCATTCAAGGGCTGGTTGAAAAGAATGAAAATGTTTTGCCTGGAAAAAAGGAAAATAATTGTTTTAAGTGTCTGATATTCTGCCAAATAGAAGAGGTATTAGACATATTTGGGTTGGTCTCAGAAGCAAGAACTGAGAGAAATTGATGGAAATGGCTAAGAGACAGATTTAAGCTCTTTGGAAGGATAGCCATCCCCAAATTAAAGTTGTTCACAAGTGATGGCTAGTTGACCTGTGGCAGATTTTATATAGAGCATTTTCAATCAGGTGTAAGTTGAACTAGATGTCCTCTGAGTTCCCTTCCAACTGTGATATTCTGTGATTCTGAGTTGCATACTCTCTTTACATCCTTGAAACTCTTCTTGGAGTTATTCTTTATAATTCTTGTTTTTTTCTAATACTGTTTAATAAAGGTCCCAAGGCTCAGGTAGATTATCATTCTCTCACCTCCAATGTACTTTCTCCCTCTGGTTCCAATGATAAGACACTTCCTATTCTGCAATTCCCCAAGAACCCCCTATTTTATAGTCCTTAAGCATTAAAAAGCATAGGATTATACATTTAGAGCTAGAAGGAACTTTAAAGGCCATCAGGTGAAAAATCCTTTGTTTTATAAATGAAGAAACTGAAACACTCAGAGTGGTTAAGTGATTTGCCCAACTTCACATAAATGGTGAATAACAGAGGCAGGGTTTGAATAGGTCTTCTGGGGCTCTTTGCACTGAAGCACAACCTCCAGTTATTCGGATGGGATTATTCAAATTACATAAAGTTGTTAGTCATCTTCAAATCGTGATGCCCCAGACCACCTCTCCACGTCTGTCCTAGCAGGCTTTCTTAAACTGGCAATGTTTCCTTCCAGGCTTTTTCTTCCACTTGAATATATCAGCCATTATGCTCTTTTCAAACCAGAACTGGCCCATGATACTCCAGCCCAGATCACCTTCCTACCTTCCCTTCCAGCTCTGTGTGAATACTTTACCCACTTCACCCCCATGTGCTGTCTTTTGCCTCTAAAACGTAAGCTCCTTGAGAGCAAGAACTATCTTTCTCATTGTTTTTTTTTCTTTTCTCCAGTACTTAGCATAGGGTCCCGGCACATAGTGAGTACTCAATAGAGGCCTTATCTATCTTTATCTATCTAATTTATCCTAATTAACAGCCTGCATAGAGGTTATATCTTTTACCGTTCCCCAGATTTGGAAAGTAAGCCATTCTCCTAAATCAGCATGGGCAGAGGGAGAAGAGATGGATGCTGGGGAAGAAGAGAGGAAGATTCCAACATAGGTCACATGTATGACAAGCATCACATAGAATTGGTTGTCACTGCACTAAAGAAAAAACTCATGGCTCTTCTATGAGAAAATTTGATCCAGAAGATTGGAACATTGCGATGAGTTGGAAGTGCTGCTGCATTTATCTTTTAGTTGTCTCACTATTACTATAAAATGGATAGAGTATAGAATAGAAAAAAATGGCTGAAGGCAAAAATATTTCCTCTTCAGTGTCTATGTAGTGTGTTTATCTTATGTGCTGTTTTCTTTAAGTTGTCAACATATTCAGAGATAAGGGTTGATCATTTCTTTTAATAATAGACAAGACTCAGAACATTTAATAAAAGCTTTGATAAATGTTAACTAATAACAATAAATCTATCTACAAACATTTATTAAGTACTTACTATGTGCCAGGCACTGTGTTAAGCACTGGGGATACAAACAGAGGCAGAAGATAGTCTCCACCCACAAGGAGCTTCTTATATATATTTAATTTATATAACAAATACATAAAGCAAGCTATAGACTGGGTAAAGAGGAAATAATTAACAGAGAAGGCACTGAAAGTAAAAGGGGTTGAGAAAACCTTACTCTAAAAAAAAAGCTTTTTAGTTAGCATTTCAGGAAAACCGGAGAAACCAGTAGACAGAGTTCAGGAGGAGAGCATTCTAGAAATGGGGGACAGCCAAAGAAAGTGCTCAGAGTCAAGAGATGGCGTGTCTTATTCTTGGGACAGCCAGGAGGCCAGTGTCATTGGACTGAAGAGCGCACGCTGGGGAGTCAGGTGTCAGAAGACTGGAAAGTTAAACAACTTGCACAGATGTTGTTGTCAGTAATCAATGTTTATGACAAAACTGTCAGGAGCTTAAAATGAGCAAAACTTTAAATAAGAGGCATCTGATTGGTATACATAAAGGTCAGTCAGTCAATGTTTATTAAGTGCTTGCTATGTTTCAGGTACTGGGCTAAATGTGGAGGAAAGAAAGAAAGGCAAATACATGATCCCTACTCACAAGAAATTCACTTTGTAATGGGGAAGACGGTGTGCAAGTAACTACATACATATAATATACCTACAGAGCAGATGAAACGTAATCTCAGAGGAAAGGCATTAGAAGACAAGAAGACTGGAAAAGGCTTACTGAAGAATATGGAATCTGAGTTCAGTCTTAAATGAAGTCAGGGAAGCAAGGAGGTGGAGAAGAGTGAGAACATCCTGGGTATAAGGGACAGATAGTAAAAAGACACAGAACTAGAGGATGGGCGTCATGTTATAGGAGCAGTCAGAAGATTGCAAAGTACGTGGAGGAGAATGAAATGTAAGAAGACTAAAGATAGGAAGGTGTAAGGTTGTGAAGGGTTTTCAATATTATACATAGCTAGTTATATTTCATCATAGAAGCAATTGGGAACCATTGGAGTCTACTGAGTCAGGGAAGGGTAGTTAAGGGGGAAGGGCAAAGTTAGTCCTATGCCTTAGGAAACTCATTTTGTCAACTACATGGAGAATGAGTAGAAGTCAGGGGAAAACTTGCAGGGAGATCAATCAGAAGGCTATTACAAAATATGCAAGAGTAAGAATTAATGAGAGCTTGCACTGAGATGGTGGGGGTGAGTGGAGAGAAGGGAATGGATACAAGAGATGTTGTAAAGGTAGAAATGATAAGACTTGGCAACAAATTGGATATATGAACTGAGTGAGAGAGCAGAGTTGAAGACAGCACCGATGCTGAAAGCCTGGGTAACTGGGAAAGTAGTTCCCTAAACAATAATATAGAAATTGAATAGGGGAGGGATTTATTTTTGGGGGAAATACAGTGAGTTCTCTTTTGGATATGTTGAGTTTGAGATGCCTATGAGACATTCTATTTGAGATATCAAAAAGAGAGCAATTGGGGATGACAGACTGCAAGTATAAATTAGAGCTAAAGATGTTGATATAGGAATCACTACATGGCAATGATAAGGTCATGCTGGCAATCTTTGTCCAAGCTAGGAAATGATCACAGTATCTGAAAAACATTAACCTTTTTTTTAAGAGATGGGATAAAAAGCACCTCTTTTTCTCAGTTCTTACTGGTCTTACATAATTAGATAAGAAAAATTAAAAAGAAATAAATCGGGTTTCTTTCTGGGACATGACCATTTTGATGGAGTACTTCTCTGAGGCCCTTTGTAGCAATTTTAAAAAAGTTAATAATTTCTAGATAAGTACAAATATTAAGTATCATATATTGTAAATGCCCTATCTCTCCAACTAGATTGCAAACTCCTTAGGGGTAGTGACTGTGCCTTACAGTTTCTACATCTGCAGTGCCTAACACAACACTTTGCACGCAGTAGACATTCATTCAATCAGTGTTGGTGATGATGATGTACATTTTCTCTAAATCTGGTGACATTTTCATTAATTAAGGAGAGTAGTGCAAATGAATAGCGGTAGAAAATGATCAGATTCAAAAACTCCTTGACATGGAAATGATCCGTAGAGAACCAAACAATGGGGCAGGAAATTGCCAGCCTGACACAGCAGTGGAGATGGTGTTTTTGTGACAATAACTTCTTCTGAGTGATAAATTTAGAACCATACAAGTTAACAAGCAGAACAGTCATTGATAATTACAGGGTCCAGTAGTGGACCTGTAGGTTAGTACATGGTCAAAGATTCACTAATAATTCTGTCAGTGGACACAGAAGTGGTAGCTGATCAGACTGAGAGACAGAGAGAGAGAGAGAGAGAGAGACAGAGAGCAACAGAGAGGGAGAGAGACAGAGACAGAGAGAGAGAGAATAGCTGCTCTTAGACAAAAGGTTTCCATTTTCCATCATAGTCTTAGTGATAAAGGAAACTAAAGATACTAAATGACCTCTTCTGTTGTACCCAGGATGAAAACTGAGCAAATTTAATGATAGCTTAGAAGTGTTAACACAAAGTAGGATGGAAAAAAAAAACAAAACATTACTGGAATAGCAGTTGGAATTCATAATAGAAATTCCAAGGACCTTGGAGACTTCTGATTAACATATATGTACTGATTTTTTATAAAGGGGTACAGATTGGGAAGGGGAATTCACCTTCTGGGAAAGCCCAGGCTACCTGGAGATTACTTTTTTTTTTTTTGCTTTTTGGGGTTAAGTGACTTGCCCAAGGTCATACAGCTAGCTTTTGTGTTAAGTGTCCAAGGTCGGATTTGAACTCAGGTCCTCCTGACTCCAGGGTCAATGCTCTACTCACTGTACCACCTAGCTGCCCAGGAGATGACTTTCTAATGAGGTCCCATTGGGAAACAGTGAATTAGATTTAGACAATGATCTTCCTTTCACATATTCTTTTTGCAGCCAGTGAGGTTTGGAAGGGAAATTATCTGTCTTTTCTCTTGAAGGTGTTATGGAAAGCACCCCTTTCTGGCTCTCATCTTTCCTTCCTTTGAACATCTAACCAGATGCATACCATCAGCTGGCTGTCAACTGCACCCCCTGCAACCTGCAAGAGGAAAGAGGAGGGCCTGGTTTGCTTAGTTAATAGGATACATTTTCCATATTGATTTTGTTTTGCTCGTTTCCTTGCCTTGTTTTCCTCCTCTCCATTTGCTCGTTGGAATTCTACATTTTGTAGAATTAAATTGATTAAATTTTGCTAGCTAACTTTTTAGGCAGCCGGGTATAGCTGGATAATGGAAAAATGGATAGAAAACTGAACTTGGACTTGGGAAAACAGATTTAAATCTTGCCTCAGACACCTATCTAGCTGCGTGACCTTAGCCAAGTTACTTAATATCTTCCTTGGTCTCAGTTTCTTCATTGGCAAAATGGGGATAATAATAGTTACAATATCACAGAACTGTTGCCAAGGTTAAGTGAGACAACATTTCAACAATAATCATTGATTAAGCCCCTACTGTATGCCAGATCCTGTGCTAAGTAAGTTCTGTGCTTAGTAAACCTCAAAACTGAGGTTGATGGAGCAGTGGATAGAGCAGAAGTTAAAATGACCTGAGTTAGAATTTGGTCTCAGATACTTAACTAGCTGTGTGACCCTGGGCAAAGCATTAAAAAAAGGACTGTTTGCCTCAGTTTATCCAATTGTAAAATGGGGATTATAAAAAGCATCCATCTTGTAGAGTTGTTGGGAAGATGAAATGATACAATATTTGTAAAAAGCACTGAACACAGTGCCTTGCACCTAGTAGACACTACATAAATGATTGTTCCCTCTCCATTCCCTACATAAATGCTAGCTATTATTCTGAAACAGGTTTGAATTTAGTTATATGGGATTCATGTGGTTATTTCAGTGTGTATTCCATTCTATTTCCAAAGAGAAGTTTGTATACTTTGAGCTCTCAACTCTACTCAGAACCTGAGAGGCTGGCTAGACCTCCTTAGGATGATAATCTCCCTTGTAATCCAGACCTTGGGTCTATTGTGAAAAAAGAAGAAAGTATATTTGGACTGAAAACTTCCAACTCTATTTCTTATTTCTCCATCCCAAACTGCATGTCATTGGGACTATTAATGTACCAGACCCATATTGATGAACAAAGGCTGGCCCACTACCCTGGACTGTAGAAGCATTCTGAGAAGGCCAGGTTAGGTTCACACCAGGGTTACAAGAGAAAGGAGCTCTATTTTGATTAGTCCTCAGGTTTCTGGCCTGAGGAGAAGCCAAGTTACAATTGAATCTATGTCGAGAAATACATTGGGGTTTATCCAGTCGCTTAGGGCTAGATTTGCATTGTTCCAGGTTGAGGAGGAGTCCCCCAAACCAACATATAACAACCCTGACTGAGGTAGCTCTGACCAGATAGTGTTTTGCCCCCATGGTCTCAATCTTTAAGCTGTGGTACCTAAGTTGTGGCAAAATTCTTACTTGCTGAATGAGTCGACCTTATTCTCATTAGATTTGGCTTAAGGAGGGAATAACATACACACTCAATTGGATAGCTTAACCTATAGGAAAGTAGGGGGGGAAGGGGATAAGAGGAGGGATGATAGAAGGGAGGCCAGATTGGTGGAGAGGGTAGTCAGAAGCAAACACTTTTGAAAAGGGACAGGGTCAAAGGAGAAAATAGAAGAAATGGGGGGTGGGATAGGATGGAGGGAAATATAGGTAGTCTTTCATAACATGACTACTATGGAAATGTTTTGCATAACTACACATGTACAACCTATATTGAATTGCTTGTCTTCCCAGTGGTGTGGGTGAGGAGGGAAGAAGGTAGAGGATCTGGAATGCAACCAGGAAATAAGATAATACAGACAATGGAGTATAGAAATCCATCTTGCCCTACAGGAAAGTAAGGGGGAAGGAGGTAAAGGGCAGGATGGGGGGGATATATGAGAGGACAGAATGGGGGAAGGAATAATTAGTATGTTTGCCATCTTGGGGTGGGAGTAGGGGAGAGATGAGGAGAATATTTGGAACTCAAAATCTTGTAGAAATGGATGTTAAAAACTAAAAATAAATATTTTTCAAAAAAAATTCTTACTTGCTAATCCTTCTATGCAGCTTTGTAGCAGGATCAGAGGCATGGACAAAAACCTGTATCAGACATGGCATCATGCACCTACCAAACGGCTCATGATCTATAAACTCTTACTGAGTCATCTCTGGTACAGTTAGTGTGCCTATAGACAGAAAGGAAGCCTTGAACAACTGGATATAAAAAATTTGAGAATTGACTGATGGATGAGATTTGTAGTTTAGAGGAACAAGCATTTTCATCTCTGTCCTTAGAAGCTACTTGGGACTATCTTGATCTTTGAGCCAGACTTTTGAACCTTTGTACTTCTGTCTTTAAGGTGGAATTAACTCAAACCCTGGAGTTCCTAAAGAGATACACACAATATTTAAGAAACAGAAAGAGAAGAAGTGGTAGGGATCTCAACAGCTGAACAGCAGCCACAGTAGTTAGCCTTCCCATTCCTAGAAATGATGCTAAGAAAAAGGAGAAAGAAAAAGGTGAATTGAGTTATGCCAGAGAGCAGAGAATTTGGGATTGACATCATCTCCTGTTGGCATCTCAGAGCAGAAAATTCCTTAAGCCCCCAATGGTACCTACTTCTTCAAGCTGAGGAAAGTTCCAAGAAAAACTCTGGGGCAGCTAGGTGGCACAGTAAATAGAGCACCAGCCCTGGAGTCAGAAGGACCTGAGTTCAAATCCGACCTCAGACATTTAACACAAAAACTAGCCATGTGACCCTGGGCAAGTCACTTAATCTCAATTGTCCTGCAAAAAAGAACCTCAAAAAAACTCTGCTCTTCTCCCAAATTCCCTTCCTGTTCCTATCTAATAATAAATATCATAACATAGTCGATATGTTTCTTTACCTCAACATTTCCCAGTAATCTGAATGTTTGCCTCAACTCTACAGGTGCCAGGGGTTAGCTAGAGGTGAACATAAATTTGAATTAAGGTAGATCCAAACCTCTGCCAAAATGTCAGGAATTTTCCAAACTGGAGGCTCTATTACTCCTAATCTCTTTTAATATAAACTCTGTAAAACAGCATGGACTTGAGGGAATATTTTATTGCCTCAGGTAAAAATGAGCTAATTGTAACAGGATGTGGCTACTTAAAGCCCCATAGACAAGAGAGAAGGGAAAAGTCAGCAATGAAGCTCAAAGACCAACTGCACTATTCACAGTGACACAGCCATCAGTGTGTTACATTGATCTTCAGTAATGTCTCTTAATAAATCTTTATGGAAATAGAAAAAGAGAAGAAAGGATGAGTTTAGTCAACTGGAATGGTTGCCTTTACTACCACCACCAATTCTATGCACTCCTCCCAACTTCTACCACAGTAACTTCTGTTCTCAATCTTAGGGTTTTACTCAACACCTCACGTTCTGAACTATGTATTCAGTTGCTAAGTCTTAATTTTACCTCCACAACATCTTAACATCTGCTTCTTTCTCTCCACTTATGCTAGTTCAGGTCTTGGTATCCCTCCTATAGGTTTCTTCCCTTTCCAGTACATCCTTTATAGAGGTACTGAAGTAATATTCTAAAGTATATCTCGGACTAAGTCACTCTCCTGCTCAAGAAGTTTGAGTGGTTCCCTATGGCCACTATTTAAAACCCTTTATGATAAAGTTACATGAAGTCCTTCTAGGCTTCTAAAACAATACTCCCTTTCATATACTCTCTGCTATAGTCAGACTGGCTTCTCTTTCTTAAAGAAATGGTTCCAGGAGTAAAAAACAGGACCTCTGTTTGGAGACAGGCTCTGGCTCCAACCACCTCTAATACATGTAAAAAAAAATACTCTAAACAAATTTTAGAGCCCCAGAATCCACAGTGACAGAGAGAAACAAATCTCCCACTTAAGGCAACCCGACAGGCCCACAGAAGGATCTATTGCACCGGGCTGGGAGCTGAGTGCAGTCCCACATGAACCATGAGGCTCTGGCACTGTAGGTGGCCCTGACGAGAGGCCTGGCTGGAGTAGACTTAAGAGACTCATCATCAGCTGTGGTGGTTTCCAGACTTCTTAACCCATAAACACCAAAGAGAAAGTAAAAGATCAGTTGGGAACTCTGTTGGAAGAGGAGGACTGAAGAGCCAGGGAGAGAGGTGGCAGAGCCACGGCAGCTGCATCTGCTGCTTTGTGGCTACCTCCAGAAATTCTGGCCTGCAGATTGTAGGTGGACCAAGCAACCATTCAGAGGGTAATCACTCTTGCTTTGACTTGCTTGGATCTGGATCATGGTCTTCTGTGGTGGTCCTGGGGAGTGGCCAGTGTGCCAGAGATTGTGGGAGCTGCAGAGAAGGCACCCTCCTTATAGCTCTGGCAGCTGCAAAAACCCCAGCTAGTTGGGACAAAGCTCTCTCCATTCTGAAAGCAGAGTTCTACCATGACAAAGAGCTCAAAAGTCAAATAATTGACTGGCAACATAAGCAAGCAGAGGAAATGCAATCTGACCATAGATTCCTTTTTTGGGGGACAAAAAGCATCAAAGCATGGAATGGGAGGAAGACTACAAAGTCAGAACACCTGCATCAAAAGCTCCCAAGAAAAATATGAATTGGTTACAGGCCATGTTGAAGCTCAAGACAGATTTTGAAAATCAAGTAAGAGAAGTGGAGGAAAAATTGGGAAGAGAAATGAGAATCATGCAAGAAAATCATGAAAAGTGAGTCAACAGACTGACTGAAGAAAATAACACCTTAAAAAACAGACTAACTCAAATGGCAAAAGAGGCCCAAAAAGCCAATGAGGACAAGGATGCCTTAAAAAGATGAATTTGCCAGATGGAAAAGGAATTTCAAAAACTCACTGAAGAAAATAATTCCTTCAAAATTAGATAGGAGCAAATGGAAGCTAATGATTTTATGAGAAATCAAGATACCATAAAACTGATCCAAACAGATGAAAAAATAGAAGGCAATGTGAAATATCTCATGGGAAAAACCACTGACCTGGAAAATAGATCCAGGAGACATAATTTAAAAATTATTGGACTACCTGAAAGCCATGATCAAAAAAAGAGCTGAGACAACATCTTTCAAGAAATTCTCAAGCAAAATTACCCTGATATTCTAGAACCAGAAGACAAAATAGAAATTGAAAGAATTCACCAATCACCTCCTGAAAAAGATCCCAAAAAGAAAACTCCTAGGAATATTATAGCCAAATTCCACAGTTCCCAGGTCAAGGAGAAAATACTGTAAGCAGTCAGGAAGAAATAATTTGAGTATTATAGAAACACAATCAGGATAACACGAGACCTAGCAGCTTCTACATTAAGGGATCAAAGGGCGTGGAATATGATATTCCAGAGGTCAACAAAGCCAGGACTAAAACCAAGAATCACCTACCCTGCAAAACTGAGTATAATGCTTCAGGGAAAAATATGGTCATTCAATGAAATGGAGGATTTTCAAGGATTCTTGATGAAAAAACCGAAGCTGAACAGAAAATTTTACTTTCAGTTATAAGAAGCAAGAGAAGCATGAGAAAGTAAACAGGAAAAAGGAATCATAAGGAACTTATTAGAGTTGAACTATTTACATTCCTACATGGAAAAATGGTAATTGTAATTCATAAGACTTCCATCAGTATGAGGATAGTTGAAGGGAATATATATGTATGTGTGTTTGTGTGTGTGTGTACATATATATGTATGTATAGGAGGGTATATGTGTATATGTGTATATGTATGTACATGTATACATACACAGAGGGCACAGGATGAGTTTAATATGAAGGGATGATATCTAAAAAAAATCAAATTAAGAGGTGAGAGAGGAATATGCTGGGAGAAGGAAAAAGGGAGAGATAGAGTAGGGTAAATTATCTCATACAGAAGTAGCAAGAGAAAATTGTTACAATGGAGGGGAAGAGCAGGAAGGCGAAAGGGAATGTGTCAACCTTAGTATCATTGAATTTGGCTTAAGCAGGGAATAACATTCACACTCAATTGGCTATCTTACCCTACAGAAAATTAGGGGGGAAGGGGAAAAGAAGGGGGATGATAGAAGGCAGGGCAGATTGGGGGAGAGGGTAGTTAGAAGCAAATACTTTTGAAGTGAGACAGGGTCAAAGGAGAAAATAGAGTAAGTGGGGGTGGGGTAAGATGGAGGGAATTGTAGTTAGTCTTTTTCAATATAACTATTATGGAAATGTTTTGCATAACTACACATGTACATCCTATATTGAATTGCTTATCTTCCCAGTGGGGGGTGGGTGAGGAAGAAAGAAGGAAAAAAAATTTGGAACTCAAAGTTTTAAAAACAAGTATTTTTTTTAAAAATTGTTTTTTACATGCATCTGGGAAATAAGATATACAGGCACTGGGGTATAAAACTCTATCTTGCCCTACTAGAAAGTTACCAGGGATGGGGAAGGATATAAGAGAGAATAGATTAGGGGAAGGGGTATTCAGTAGGCTCAGTATTTGGGGGTAGGGGAAAGATGGGGAAAAAAATTTGTAACTCAAAATCTTGTGGAAATGAATGTTGAAAACTAAAAATAAATAAATAAATTTAAAAAAAGAAATGGTTTCATCTCCCATCTCTGTGCCATTGCCTATACCTGGAATGTACCCCTTCCTTACCTCTAGAATGTCTAGCTTCCTTTAAAGTTAAGCTGAGGAACCACTGCCTATTTAAGGCCATTCCTGATCCCTTTAGCTGCTAATACCTTCCCCGGAAAATAATTTGTATATATTTTGTAGATTTGTATGTGTTGTTTCCCTAATAGAATGTGGAAAGCAGGGAATATTTCATTTTTGCCTCTCTATCCCAATGCCTAGCATAGCATTTGACACAAAATAGGTGAATAGTAAATGTCTGTAGACCCCAATAGATAGACTTTCTTTAAAGAAACAGAAACTGAAAATATCGTTCTTTCTTGTTCTTCAAAAAACAACAACAACACACCTCCAATGTGTTGGAAAGTGTGCAAAATGATTATACTGATGTCTTGAAAAAATTGACTAAATATCTTCATGTCTGGAAGAATGATGGTGGTGGTACTAGGAATCCAGCTAATATAAACTCAATTGCTTAAATTGTTTAGCACAAAGATTGATCAGAATGGTAACTGCTGCATTATTATTACTTTGAGGCAATCTTGGACTCTTTTGAGGTAAGTGAAATATTTGAACATTTTCAAAAGAAATGTCTTTTTGGTTAAAATTAATTGGAGAGTCAAAGACACTCAGGATAGCACTGAACTCTTTTTCTTCTTCTGAATGATGGGAAGAATTTAGAATCAATTAAATGCCAATAAACAGACAAGACATTCACTAATAAGGAGAGTTTATATAATTTTAATAATCTTCATGTATTGAAATAAATTTTAAGGATTAGTTGAAATTTATCAATTTGTCTTAACTACGGCCGGGGCTTTGCTAGAGGTAGACAACACAACAGATCACAGAAATGGGTCGACTGAATAGCAAAAACACTAGGCAGGTTAAAAAAAAAAGGACATGTGAAAACGACAGTACTAAAGGTATTTTGCTTATACTGCTGAAAGAGTTTAATTTTCAATTGTCACTAAGACTTGTTAGCTGACAGAGCATTGGATGTGGAGTCAAAAGACAGATCTATGTTCAAATCCAGACTCAAATTCAGTTATTTTCTAACTATGGGCAACCCATGTAACCTCTCTGGGCATCAGTTTTCTCATCTATATAGTAAACCACATAATATAGTAAGAGCTGATATTCATACAATGCTTTTCAAAGTTTGGAAGTTACTTTCCATATTTTTTTTATTTGATCTTTACAGCAATCTTGTAAAGAAGCTACTACAGGTATTGTTATCCCATTTTATAGATTAGAAAAATGAGACTCTGAGAGAGTAAGGCATTAGTCTTAATTTATGCTTGATCAAGGGCATTAGGCAGGGTCAGAGCAACATCATTACTGGCTTGCTTCTCTTCCTATTCTTGCCCTATACACAACCATGTATAGTCATAGATCCAAACCCAGTAGCTTTACTGAGAGACTCTCTGTGGACCTTTCTTGATGAGCCCATTTCCTGGTACCTAAGGTTGTCTGGCTATCTTCCTGTCCTAACATGGGATTGAAAACTGACCCATTTTGGTTTCTCCTTGGATTTACTAATTACCACTTATCATGCTCTGCTATCTTTCCCAATCTTCAACACATTATCTTTCTTTAAAAAAAATTAAATATATTTTATTTCATGAAATATTTCCCAGTTACATTTAAAATTTTTTAACATTCTTTTAAAAAAGTTTAAAGTTCTTAATTCTCTTCCTCCCTCCCACTTTTGCCGTACACTTTGAGAAGGCAAGCAATATGCTATCCATTATACATGTGAAGTCATGCAAAACATATTTCCATATTAGCCATGTTGCAAAAGAAAACACATGTTAAAAACCCAAGGAAAATAAAGAAAGTGAAAAAGTATGCTTCAATCTGCAATCAGTTCTCTCTCTGGAAGGGAATAGCATTTTTCATCATGGTTCCTTTGAAATTATCTTGGATCATTGTCTTGATCAGAGTAGATAAGTCTTTCACAAGTGATCAGTGTTTATAATATTGCTGTCATTGTGCCCAACACCTCCTGGTTCTGCTTACTTCACTTTGCATCAGTTCATATAACACTTCCCAGGTTTTTTTTTTTCTGAAACCATTCTTGTCATTTCTTATTGCACAACAGTATTCCATCACAATCATATACCATAATTTGTTCAGCCATTCCCCAATTGACAGGCATTCCCTAATTTCCAATTCTTTGCCACCAGAAAAGAGCTACTATAAATATTTGGGATACAAACCTAGTGATGGTATTGCTGGGTCAAAAGGTATGGGCAGTATTATAGCCCTTTGTATGTGGTTCCAAATTGTTCTACAGAATGGTTGAACTAGTTCACAGCTCCATCAACAATGCACTAGTGTCTCAATTTCTCCCTAGCATTTGTCATTTTCTTTTCTTTCATGTTAGCCAGCCTGATATGTATGAAATGGTATTTCAGCAACTCATTATGTTCCCATCCAAACCCACACCTCTTCTAAACTGTCCTATTCCTGTTGAAAACTCCATAATGATTTCAGTATCATAGGTTTATCTTGGTATTATCTTTGACTCTTCACTCTCCCTTGCAAGACACATTGAATCAGTAGCTAAATCTTGCCTTTAAAACTTTCACAATATTTCTCACATATACCCCTTCCTTTCTAATCACACAGATACCATAATTCTGGAAAAGAGTGAGGCTGAGGACTTTGTGTCATTCTGCTTCACTTAAATCCAATTTTTCATCATGGTTCCTTTGAAATTGTCTTGAATCACTGTCTTGATCAGAGTTGCTAAGTCTTTCATAGGTGATCACTGTTACAATATTGCTGTTTTTATGCACAATGGCCTCCTGATGTTGCTCACTTCACTTTGCACTTTTCATTTCATTTAAATTCATTTCATACACAAGTTAAGACATTAGCCATCATCCACTATTTCATCCCAACGTCATGGTATCATTGATCCTCTTTGAAAATGAAGGACAAATAACATTTATTGTCTTTATTCCTATATGTGCACTTACTGTCTCCCCTGTTAGAAAAAAAAGTCTATGCTATGAGAGATTGTTTCATTTTGGGGCATTTCAATTCTCATACCCAGCACAATTCATGGTCCACAATAGACACTTTAACAAATGCTAGCTAATTGGTTGATTAATTGATAAAGAAAATCAGTGATGAGTCTTGGTAATTTGCAATATCTGTGAAGAGGATCAGTAATAACATTCATGTATATAAACAAATGTGTCAAGTATTGATGATAAAAGGAACTAAAGATCTCATTTCGAGGAGGCAAAATCCAACTGAAAATGATACTTCACAAATTTTGTCTAGTGATTGGAATGCCATTAGAAGTCTCAGTCATACTCATCTCCTTCTAGACACACTCTCCAATGTTCTCCAACTCCACACTATTTCCCTTCTTCCCCCCATTTTCCATATTGTCTTTATCTGTTGTCTCCCCAAATTAAAATATAAGCTCTTTAGAGTAGTGGACTATCTTTTTTCTTATTTTGGTATTCCCAGAAATTAGTACAATGTTTGCCACATAATAAGTGCTTAATAAATGTTTTATCTAATCTAATCTGGAATATGTCCACGGGAGAGTGAAATCTTTTCAAAAGAATCTTACTTAAGCAGATATGAATACTTTTTTCTTTTTCTTTTTAACTTTTATTTATTTTAATTTACATCATTCATTTCCATGAGACTTTGAGTTACACATTTTCTCCCCATCTTTCCCCTACCCACCACCCAAAACAGCCATCCCATTGTATAACCCCTCCCTCAATCTATTCTCTCCTGTGTCCTCTCCCATCACCCCTCTGACTTTCTGGTAGGGCAGGATGGAGCTCCCTACCACCGTGCCTGTGTATCTTAAGTCCCAGTTGGATGTAGTTAATAATAATAATAACAACAACAACAACAATAATAATAATAATAATAATAATAATAATTGTGTGTATATATATATACATATATATTTTTAACATTTGATTATAGAACTTTAAATTCTAGACTCTTTCTCTTCCTCCCTTGTCACTCACCCTCACTGGAAGGACAAGCAATTAAATACAGGCTGTACATGTGTAATTATGCAGAACCTCTCCACAGTGGGCATACTATGAGAGATTGATTGATTATATGTCCCTACTTCCTATCCCACCCCCCTTGTTCTATTCTCTACCCTGCCCCTGTCCCTTTACAGATGTGTGTACTTCCATCAACCCTCCCCCCCACCCTACCCTCCCTTCCATCATCCCACCTCTCATCTTCATCCACCCTGCTCTCCTGTGTGGCAAGATACCCAGTGTGGAGTTTATGTCATTCCTTCCCTAAGCCAAGTTCAATGAGAGTAAGGTTGACTCTTTCCCTTTTGCCTTCCTGTTCTTCCCCTCCATTGTAACAATTATCCTTTGCCTCTTCTATGAGATGATTAACCCCATTCTGTCTCTCCCTGTCTCCTCTCCTTCTAATCCTCTCCCACCACAGGATTTCACCTTTTAAAGTACTGTCCCTTCCTATTCAATTGATCTTGTGCCCTCTATGTATTCATATATACACATACTCAGATATGTG
>CM053580.1:392355359-392388395 GCA_028627135.1 Pseudochirops cupreus
GCTCTGTCCCAAATTGCTGGGGTCCTCCCGGCTGCCGTAGCTCTCAGGAAGGTGCTGGGTCCCTTTCCTACTTACTTCTGGCTCACTGGATAATGAAGACTCCAGGACTGAGGCCCAAGATGGTGATCTGGATCCAGGCCGCTCAACGTGAGAGACTGACCTCAGAACAATCGCTTAGTCCCCCTGCTGTCTGCAGGCCAAGGGCGGGAAGCTACAAAGCAGAGGCGGGTGCAAAACCTCTGCCTTTCGCTTTTCTGCTCTGGAGGCATTTTGGCTGGATGCTTTTCTCCCTCGATTTCGCAAATCCCACTCGCAGCTGCTGCTAATCTTAGGCTCCTCTGCTCCTCCCGTCCAGCCGCCCCCGGGGCACAGCCGGGGCTTCAGGCCAGGCTGGTTTTGGTTCGCAGTGCTGATATGGTTCCTTGTAGCCGAGCTGACTTTAGTGGAAGGTATCTTTGTGTGCCTTTTGGAGTTCTAGGATTAGGTTAGAGTCCTGTTTTATGGGTATTTTGGGGTGGCTATGTGAGAGCTGCAATATGTTGCTGCTGCTACACCGCCATCTTGGCTCCGCCCCATAACCCCTTTCCTGTTATCTGCAGGTTTCTGGATGACTTTGGTACGATTCTGGAATGGAAGTTACATATTGTAGATTATCATTGGATTTCTTGACTATTATTCAATATGCTACAGTTTTCAGGTTTTTGCTAGCAGAGGTTCCCAAAGTGGACAATACCACCCCCTGGGGCACTGAAACAATCCAAGGGAGTGGTAGTAGCCTTGGGTGCAATGGGGGGGGAGGTGGAGTTTTGAATAAAAATAAGGAGGCAGTGGAAGCATAAGGAAAGAAGATAAAAAGTTTTGAAAAACCATTGGTACATATTTCATCTATTGTATAACAGAGTTATAGTAGTAGTGATTACATTATTTTCCAAATAAACATACAAAATACAAGTTATCACAAGGTCAGTGATCAAGTCTACCTAAATGCCTTAACAAGTAAGTGTGGCAGGAGAGTATATTTCTCATTGCTGAGAAATTCAGTGTGTTTTAGCAGCAATATGTGTGTGTAATGACTTATTTATAATATGATACTATATGGTTACATGACGCAATGCTGTGTCATCAAAATTTCAATGCAGGGAAAACCCACAAATTTTGAACAAATTATTAAATTTACGATGAGTTGTTTTTTAAAAAATGGAAATTTCAATCAAACCATCAAAGGGTTTTAAAAAAAAGATAGATTTTCAGGAGAGTGCTAATTTCTTTTTTTTTTTTTAAAGGAGGCAGTAGACAAAATAAGTTTAGGAGCCTCTGCACTAGAGGACGTATATAGGAGGTACATAATTTGCCTCCTGCCCGTGCAGCCATCTTGACCATAAGTTTGGATCCATTTGCTCCTCTTCCATTAACTGTCCATTAACTGGACAGCTTTTGGGGGGACATGGGGAGAAACATCCTTATACGGCAATTTGAGAATTCTTTTTCTGGCATGGAATGTAGAGGCTACCTTTATTTTTTCTTTGAGGCTACCTTTAAACAGTACAAATGTGTTGACCCTTCTTTTACCTGTGCCTTCCCTTCAGTCTTTCCCTTGATGATGCCTAGGTGGCAGCATTAGGTCTCTACTTTCTGGTATAATGTAGTTCCTAGGATGCTGTTCTACAGTCGTTACTTTTAGGTGAATTCCAGGAATACATTTTTTAACTGAGTCCATAGCCCTGGGGATTGCTTTTCACAGAAGAAGCACCTGAGTTCAAACGTTAGTTTCAAATATAAACAATGGTGGCCTACACACGTCTGACCTGGGAAAGCAAATGTTGCAGGGGTCTTGGCATAAAATTCATATGCATTGGAGATTTCTTGGGTTCTCGAAAAGATCCTTGACCCTTGGTGTGGAAACTACAAATGTAGAACAAAATCCCTCCAGGTCATGTTAGATAGTATTTACAATTTGTTGTGATAAAAACGTTTTATCGTCTCCCTCAAGATATTAAGAGACACCCTGTTTTCCAGAGCCAAGGCCCAGCAAGCAGGCTGTACCCTAAGCTTGGCATAACAACAATCCTTTGTGCTCACCTTCTGGATGATTTTACCTTCTGACGAAATTGCATAATTACTGTATTGCTTTGACAAGTACCAGGTGTTTTCTGAGCTTCTCTGAGCTCAGACAAGCACCTGACGAGCTCCCATGTTCTCTTCAAGGAGTCCTGCTACGAATCAAACTTGTCTCACAGTTGCTGTTACCCCTCATTGTCAGGCTACAGCTCATGGCATAGCCGTTGGTACAAGTGTTGAGACCTTCCCATAATGCCTCGGATATTCCCACTAGGGGCAGGGCCCTGGCATAGGTGTCTAATCTTGTTTGCAAGCCTTTTCTCTCACTTTGAAATTAAATTTCTGTTTGATTCCCTACTCTCCTGTCTCTAGCCTGCTCTGTTTGGCCCCAACCATCTACAGGTTACAGGCTGACACCTTCCAGACAGCCATCAGATGGTAACCCTTCCCAAACTTGAGCTATACTTCAGATGCCAAACAAGCTTCCCCTCGGTTTTCCCCTGGGTCTTTTAACATTTTTAGAACCACCAATGCTACACTTGAAACAGGAGTCTATTTTCTTTGCTCGCACTACTTGATAAGCTCACTTCCTTTTCCATCCATAGTTTTTCTCAGTGTTACCTCTTACATCATTTCTTCCATGTAAGCCATTTCCAGACACATGCTGTTTTTCAGTTATTTCAGTTGTGTCCAACTCTTAGTGACCACATTGCATTTTGGGTTTTTTTTGTTTGTTTTTTTTTTTTTGGCAAAGATACTGGAATAATTTGTCATTTCCTTCTCCAGCTCATTTTACAGATGAGGAAACTGAGGCAAACAGGGATTAAGTGACATATCCAGGGTCACACAGCTAGTATGTGCTTGAGGCCATATTTGAACTCAGGAAGATGAGTCTTCTTGACTCCAGGCCCAACACTCTATCCACTGGGTCACCAACCTGGGCATATACTGGAGCCTATTTGTACCAGCAGCTTACCCATCCATTATGTTTTGCGTTATTCACACCTAAAATTGGAACGTTCTAAATTTAGAGAGATAGTATGGAATAATATTTAGAAAACTGGCCTTGAAATTAGAAAGATCTGGACCTAAGACATGGGCTGGAGCCTCTGATACATACTAATTTCATGACCCTAAGCAAATCATTAAAACTTTAGTGTACTATACTAAGTTTCGGAGAAGGTAACAGCCTGCATTAGTGGAAAGAGTTGTCTCAGTAAGCAGTTACCTTTATCAGTGCTATCACAGACCCAGTCCCTATCCCTGCCCAGAATTAGTAATCATATAGCATCTCGGTGGGAATATTTGCATCAAAACATTATTATTATTATTCTTTTGCATCTAGGAGAAGCTTTCAATCATCAGGGCACTGAGCAATTTCCAAAACCCATTCTTTCACTTCTGTTCATTTCTGGGCCCATCACTGGCCATTTGCAGTGCCTGGATCAGATATATGCAGTGATTTAATATATCAAAGGACTGGCAATCAATAACTTATAATAGTTCTGAAAATAAGCATTTTCATCCATTTAGTTTTTCTGTCTAGTTTGGACATCATAGAAAAGCTAGCAGAATAATCATTTTAAATCAGTAAAAGCTGAGTAATGGGGAGAAATGAATAAGCATTTGAAGAAAAATTCCATCTCCCTTCACAACAAAGGGGACTAAGTCTAAAGCCATTGAGAAAGGTAAAGATATAACAAAAAAAATTGCGATTCCCCAAAATGATAATGATGCAGTTCAAACACTTAAACCAAAGCGGTTCTGAAGAGCAACCAAATAAGTAAAATATCAAAGAAATAATGACAAATTATAATTCTTGAAGAATTACCTAGGCAGTAATGAATTTAGAAAAAAAGACAGAAACACTCCTATTAACAATGGGTTGACTGAAAAAGAAAAGACAGGATTGGAATGTAAAAAAAAGAATGAAGAGAAAGTAGGAAAAATAATCAAAAGGATGTAAAAACAAGATTGAAAAAAAAACATGCGAACTCTACATGGGCCCAGCGCTTTAACACACTGCACCACCTACCTGCCTCCTATACTACTTAGAAGCAGGAGAAGTTGAGATGAAAGAGAATCAAAGAAACTATGCTGGGAGGAACCATCTAGTCTAGCTATATTAGAACAAGAATATGATATACCAGACAAATGGTTGTCCAGTCACTTCTTACAGACCTCCAATGAGGGAGATATTCACTATCTCTTAAAGATATCATTTCCATTTAGTATAATTTTCTTAGGAAGTTTTTCCTTACATTATGATAAGAACTGGCTCTTGGCAACTAAGAACAAGCTATTTATTCTCAATTCTACCCTCTGGGGCCAAGTAGAACAAATCTAATCCTACTTCCATATGGCAGTCCTAGAAATAATTGAAGGCAGTTCTCATTATCCACCCCCCTTCCCTCATCCATCCAGTCTTCTCCAATTTAAACTCCCTAGTCCTTTGAACCAGTCTTTGAATAATGTGTTCTCTAGCCCTCTCATTGTCCACTTTTGGACACTTCCCAGCTTGTCTAATATGTGGAGGCTGGAACTAGTCTCAGTTGTCCAAGTGAGATGAAATTATTAAGTTCTTTATTCTGGATAATATCCCTCTCTACCTGCAACTCTATGACATTAACTTTGCGGGTAGCCATTTCACACTCTTGACTCATATTGATCTCACAGTCCACTAAAATCCCCAATCTTTAGAAAGAAATTGTTGTTGTATATCTATATAGTTGTTTTTAAGAATCCAAGTATATGGAAATTTGTATTTATCTGTATTAAATTTAATCTTATTTGGTTCGGCCCATTGTTCTAAAAATCTGTCATCCAATATCTTATCCAGAAAAAAGAGAAGGAATTGCAAAGGATATTGGGATGTTTGGGGAATTGTAGATGGCAGAAATTGATTGCAGATATGGAAAATTCTGGAGGACTTGAGATAAAGTAAAGGGAGGAGAAAGAGAAGGCTTTAAGACTTAGGAAGGGAATGCCTAAAGTCAAGTGAGTGCTGAAACAAGCTTAAACCATCTCATTAGAGCAAATTATTAAATTTTACACCTTGAAGTCAGAAAATGCTACAAATCAGGTCTAGATTTATTATTTTTTGATTATCTAGATTTTTAAATTTTTTATTGTCTTGATTTGATTTTTTATTGTTTAGACTTAGGACAGTGATGTAGAAATGTTAATACTGTAGATTAAACTTAGAAGTATGCCATGCATATCTTTTTTTCCTGGCGAGCTGGACGTTAAACATTTACCAACACATCACTGACCACTGGAAGGGTAAAGGAAGAGAAAGGCTAGAGCTGAAGGAAAAGAACTCAAGGGGAAGAATAAGAAAAGGACCTAGAATCAGGGGACAAAAAAGAACTTAAGTTGAAGAATAAAGAAAAAGGATGAAAGATGTAGCAAATTTCAAGAAAAAACATGAGTTGTTAAAACAACGTATATTCATAATACAACTTGATGAGACAAGTACATAGAAGGCTTAGTGAGATGAAATTGAAAATCAGGTGTGGATATCAAGGTGCTAACAAAGTGAGAAGGTGAGGAGAGTAGCAACTTGAGAGCTGAAGACACTCCAATGGGTGCTTTTCTCCAATGGGTTTGTCAATGCTATTCTTCAAAGAAACTGTCAACAAGAAATGCAAAGGCTTGAAAATCTCACTTCCCACAAGTGTAGAGAATAGGGAAAAAAATTTTAGTGACCCAAATAAACTATAGTAATATTTTTATTTCTCTCTCACCCAAATAACTCTCATCCCATGTTCAAAGAATAGTCTGGTCTCTCATTTTTTGGATAAATTAAAAGGTGTTGAGAAATATTCTCTTATTTTACAGGTTTTCAGGAAAAATGAAATACTTCATTTTTAATGTGGAAGAAGGGCTTTACTATAATATGAAAATAGAGAAGAAAAAGGACCTTAAGGACCTTGGGAAAATCCTGACATGTCAGAAGGGTAGAAAATGAAAGAATATCACACTGGGGGGAAAGGGAAGAATAAGGATCACTTAACACTGGGAGCTAAGAAACAGTTTTAAATCTCTTTGCCATGGGGAAGGGAATGTGTCTAGAGGACAAAGCAGGTGCTTATCTTTGAAGGAGTGAAGCAGCATACCCACAGAGATTTTTCAGGTGATTTTACTCTTCAAAATATAAAGGAACCATGAGGGAAGCTTCACTTCTGATTCTCATTAGCTGATTCTCATCAGCAAGGAAGTGATTGTGTGGGTGGAAATTATGGGAATTTGCAGGGAACGTGAATAAATACATCTTGAAACATTTGAAAGAGAGAAAAGTCGTAGCCATCAGGTGGCACTGGCAAGTAAAAGCAGCTTGAATTACCGGTTGAGGATGGTGGGGAATGCACAGGAGTCAGTGGAACTCCTTCCCACTTCCTTTGCCCCACAGGGATTCCCTAGCAACTCACTCCCTTTGTGGGTGGGGGAGGGGTGACATGTCTTTCCTTTCAAACCAAAGCAAAATACTTTGTTTTCCAGATGAAACTAAATAGTTGTCACTTCACTCACCTATTCTTGGAGTATGCCAGCAGATGTTTTTCAAGAATGTTTTTCCAGCCCATGGTTCTCTCTTTCAGGGCACACATTTATAGAACCCAATAACCTCTCATCTTTGTGAAATATGTAGTTCTGAACCTCAAACCAGTTTGCATTGGAAAAGTCTACTTTGGATTTACAAATACTCAATGACTTGGATTTCCACCCATTCCAGGTTGTATGTAATATTCAAGGAGGGTCAAAATCATTGGCCAATGCATTTTATGATAAGTAAATTTAAAAATCTAAGTTGGAAGATGCAGATAAAGAACAAATAACTCCAGCTGAATAATATAATAATTCCTCAGATATTCACAGTGCTTTAAGGTTTACAAAGTGCTTTGTTCCACAAATCTTTAAAGTAGGTGATACAACTATTAATTATACTCATTTTACAAATGAAGAAACAGCAGCACAGGGAATTTATTTCACACAGCTAATAAGGGGGTATGGGGAGGGGGGATGGGGAGGGTCGTAGGGATTCAGACTCAGTTGTCCTAACTCCAAATGCAGTGTTTACTTGCTTAGTTTTCAATCAGTTGTTAATTGAGTTGGCTGCTGCCAACCTACTAATATTACTAGAATGTATATTGATTTTCAAAACTTTAGATGCAATGTTAATCCAGCCAGGTACCTACAAAATATAAAAAGGAAGGCTGGTTGATTGATTGACTGATTGATTACTACAGATAAATAGATCACAAGGTTTTAGAATGCTCCTCTGAATCTTAATTTCCTCATCTGTAAAGTAAAGGGGATAAACTACATGATATGGAAATACTTTCTAGCGCTAATATCTTATGAATCTGTGAATCACAACCTACATAGGATGAAAAATTTGTCTAGCATCCACATCTTCTTCAGCAGTATATTTGCTTCAGGACCAGCCTCAGAGATGAAGATCCCTACCTTATAAGTCTGAAAGACCTGATCTAGTCTGGAACAGATTGGATGAGGAATAATCATGTTTCAAATAAAGATTTCCCAGAATGTCAGTTTTGGAACCAATGCAGGAATTTGAATCTGTTCAAGGATTGAGCTAAAGGAGAGTTGATAGCAGAGATTGGGTAGGTGGCACAGTGAATAGAGCACCACCCCTGGAGTCAGGAGGACCTAAGTGCAAATCTGACCTCAGACACTTAACACTTACTAGCTGTGTGATGTTGGGCAAGTCACTTAACCTCAATTGTACTACCTTTCCCCCTCCAAAAAGAAGAAAGAAAAAAGAAAAAAGAAAAGATAGTTGAAAGGAATCTAGGACATGTTAGCTCCAGGAAAAGAAAAAAAAATCTGTTTTTCTCAAAATTTTCCCAATAAGTGACAATGAAAGCCCAGGACAAATTTTCCTGAATCATCTTGGATGGCAATGGCTTCCTCTATTCATCCAGTCTAGGTTCTTTCACTCCAGCTTTGTGTAGATTTTCCTCATAAAAATCAGTTTTTGAAGTTTTGGGAGAGAGGATCATCAATCTTCCCCTGAAAGTGGACAGCTACCAAAACTTAATCAGGGACTACCCTGTGGGAAAGAGGCGCCAGCAGGGTCACTCTTTTCTTGCTATCCTTTGCCCCTCTCTTGATGACTTCCAGCTTCTCTCATTCCAAGAGGCAGCCAGTTGGGAAGAGAAATGTTGGCATTTGTAACAGATGAATGAGCTAGATGCCAGTTATAAACCTTCTAGTGAGATGGAATAATGAAATGTATCCTACCACCGCCTCCCAAAGTCATCTGGGCCTTCTTGGCATTTACCCTGCTTCTTTACCTTTCAGACCTCTGGGAACTATCATCTGACCTAGTTACGAATACTAAGGAAAACTGGACCTTTCTGTCTGTCCTGCAAATGAACTTTCTTTTTTCTTTTTGGAGGGAAGAAGGCAGGACAATTGGGGTTAAGTGACTTGGCTAAGATCATACAGCTAATAAGTGTTAAGTGTCTGAGGTTGGACTTGAACTCAGGTCTTCCTGATTCCAGGGCTAGTGCTCTATTCACTGCTCCATCTAACTGCTCCAAATGAACTCTTTTATATGTAGTGTCACCCCCGTCATGAGAATAGGAAGTCTTTTTTTTCCTATTTATTTGTATCCCTAGCAGTTAGCACAGTTCTTGGAACAAAGCTAATGCTTAATAAGTACTTTTGTTTCATTTAATTCACTTACTAGCTATTGAGTCAATTATTCAATGGATCTTTGATTTCATTTAGTATTGTTGAAACTCATCCATACTTTCTTACTGTATGTGCTTTTCCATGTCCTGTCATTACTCCTTCATAGAGAATCCACTCACTGTACTGAAGGCCTCCTTCTAAGTCGTAACAGTCAGTGGCTGCCAGTGCTCCTTTTGGACTCCCTCCCCCATACTATATGACCAGCCCATAAATGTTTGTTCTTTGAAATTTTTCTTAATTGTGAAAAAGCTTTTTAGTTGAATGTTTTTTAAAAAGCACTAGCCACCTCCTGACAGGGAAATGACGGACTAATTATGCAGAATGAGATACTCGTTTTTGAACATTTACAATATGGGAATTTCTTTGCTTGACTATGTGTATTTAGTGCAAAGGTTTGCTTAGTTTTTTCCCAGTGGGAGAGGTGGGAAGGATAGAAAATAAATGCTTGTTAATTGAAAAAAAATAAATTTGATTTATGTGATCAACCTGACTTCTTTTCTGATCATGCATTTCCTAGATGATATCTTCTAAGCAGCATAGCAGAGTGAATAGAAGCCTTAATAGCTAAGTGTGAAGTTCATTATGAGCAAGTGAGCCACCAATGTGTTTGCGTGTATGTGTTTTAGCTACATTAATAAGATCTGCACCAGGGGAGAGATTATTCCATAGTGATGAAACATTGTGTCTTTTAAGAACTGAAGTGTGGTGGGATGGCTAGGTGGTGCAGTGAATAGAGCACCACCCCTTGAGTCAGGAGGACTTGAGTCCAAATATGGCCTCAGACACTTAAAACTTAGTAGCTGTGTGACCTTGGACAAGTCACTTAACTCCAATTGCCCTGTCTTCCTCCCTCCAAAAAGCAGAAAGAAAGAAAGAAAGGAAGGAAGGAAGGAAGAATTGAAGTACCTTGCCATACATTTGTATATTACATGTCATTAAAAAGAGATAGATGTGTGGACTTCTGAATAGTAGGTTTTGCTGAATTAGAATAAAATTGTGGGAGAATGTCCCTTTGTGAGAGGGATGTAAAAAACACACACATTAATTCTATCATGTCTAGTACTTGTTTCTAATTATAATAGCTCATATTTTTACAGTGTTTTAAATTGTGAAGTGTTTTAAAATTATTTAATTCTCCTAACTAACCCATGAGGTAGATGCTATTATTAGATTATTTCATTTGATCCTCACAACAGCCCTGTGAGATAGATATTATTATTCCCATTTTAAAAATGAGTAAGTTGAGCCTCAGTTATGTTAAGAGGCTTGGAGCTTGCTCAGGGCTCTGACTCTCTCTGTTTCTCTGTCTCTCTGTCTCTCTGTCTCTCTGTCTCTGTCTGTCTGTCTCTGTGTGTCTGTCTCTGTCACTGTATGTGTGTATCTATCTCAGTCAGTCAGTCAGTCTGTCTCACTCTCTGTTTCTCTGTCTTTCTCTCTGTGTCTCTGTCTCTCTCTGTCTCTCTTTCTGTCTCTCTCTCTGTCTTATCTCAAGTAGAACCCAAAACCAAGTCTTTTTAACTCTAGGTACAGACTTCATCTATTATGCCACATAGTTTCTTGATACAAAGCCAATGATGCTTTTTAAAGAGAAAAATTTTAATTATCAATCAATGTAGTAGACTAAAATATGTACTGTAGACACATACATACAGAACTATCCTTAAATTTTATTTGACAAATTCTATTCTTATAAAGGTGACTGAAAATACATTTATTTATATTGAATCATGCAACTTTAAAGATTATCTAGTCCCATCCCCTAATACTGTTATATTCTAAAAGCATGGCTCTCATTGAATGGTTATAGGAAAAAGTGCAAATCTTGGTTAAGAGGACACAGTTTAAAACTCCTCTTTCTGGAAAAAGCACCAGGCATATGCTTTTAAACATAATCAATGTGTTTATTTGTTTTGCTTAACTTTGCTTCTTTTTCACAGAGTTCTATTGGTGGAGAGAGGGAGGATAACTAAAAAAAAAAAAAGAACCAACAAAGTTATTTTTAAGGAATGTTTTTAAAGAAAAAGAGCCATGAGAATTTCTGAATATTTATGATAGCCAGGTCACTTACTGCATAAGATCCTGACTCTTTTTGGAAAGTCTCTGCATAATGACACTATACAAGGTACTCTGCTATTCAATTGGCAATTCAAAGTATAAAACAAGAAAGACCAGCACCAAATTTCAGGAAACTCCAAAGATCTTTTTGCACTTTCAGCATAGAAGACCCAAGATTATGAGCTGGAGATCATACCTCAAACTGTTAAGTGTTTGTACATTATACCATGGATTCTTCTGATTTTGTTTTTTATCTATTAAAGTGAGATTCAACGATTGTAAGAAAATAGTATTCCTATAGTTTTCCACAAAGAACAAGTTTCTTGTAATATCATTTTCAACTGTTGATTTGGAAAGCACAAAGAAAATCACATTTGTTCTAATAAAAACCAAGCAATACATTTCAAATTTTTCAATTTGACATGTGCCAATCACCCCCCACTTAGGTATAAAAATCATAATCATATATCTGTGAAATAGTAGAACTCAAGATATTTCTTTTAAAAGCTTAATGCTATCTATCTATGTATCTATTTATCTATGAGAAGCAGTATAGTGTAATGGAAAAGACTGCTGAATTTGGAGTATAGAGATGTGGATTTTTTTTTCTTTGATATTTTATTTTTTAAATCACATGTAAAACAATTTTTAACATGTTTTAAAATTTTTTGAGTTCCAGATTCTCTCCCTTCCTTCCTCTCGCCTCTCATTAAGAATGCAAGAATTTTAGATAGGTTATATATATATGCAGTCACGAAAATATGTTTTCATATTAATCATGTAAAAGAAAACAGACCAAAAAAAGAAAAGAACTTCCCAAAAAATAAAGTGGTTTTGTTTTAAAAGGTATGTTTCAACCTCATTCAGACTCCATCACTTCCTTCTCCAGAGCTGGGTAGCATTTTTCATCACAAATTATTTGCAATTGTCTTAGATCATTGTATTGCTGAGAACAGCTAAATCATTCACAGCTGATCCATCATACAATGTTATTGTGTACAATATTTTCCTGGTTCTGGTTACTTCTCTTTGCATCAGTTCATGTAAGTCTGGTTTTTTCTGCATTTATCCCTCTCATCATTTCTTATAGCACAATAGTATTCCATCACAATCATGTACCACGTCTTGTTCAGCCAGTCCCCAATTGATGGGCATCCCCTCAATTTCTAATTCTTTGCCACAACAAAAAGATGCTATAAATATTTTTGTACATATGGGTCTTTTTCCTTTTTCCTTTTAATCTCTTTTGGATAAAGACCTACTCATTATATTGCTGGGTCAAAGTATATTCACAGTTTTATAGCCATTTGGGCGTAGTTCTAAATTGTTCTCCAGAATGGTTGGATCAGATCACAACTCGACCAACAGTGCATTAGGGTCCGGATTTTCTCACATCCCCTCCATTGAGGGGATAGACATTTGTCATTTTCCTTTTCTGTCGTATTAGCCAATCTGATATGTGTGAGGTGGTACCTCAGAGTTGTTTTAATTTGCATTTCTCTAATTAATAAAAAGACTTGGATTTGAATTTGTACTTTATGTACCTTTTTAGAAGTAAGGTCATGGACATGAGTTAATTTCTTAGCCTTACAAATAGTTTCCCTATTTGTAAAATGGAAATAATAATACTTGCATTATCTACCTCCCAGAGTTGTGAGGAAAGTGGTTTGAAATTCTTAATGTAGTATATTTTATAGCAATGGAAATGATTTCCTTTCTTTTAATCATACTAAAGCTACTTTTTTCTAGTTTTAATGAATCTTTAGTTCTCAACATCCATAAGCTTACATTAGTGCATGTTGGAGTCAAGAAATTAACCTTAAATAAAATTCACTGTGCTCAATTCCTAGCATTATGGGGGCTTCAAAGTATCACCCCAAAGTTAAAAGTCAACAACCAACAAAGAAGCATAAATGTCTACTTCTAGAAGCCTACAGCTCACTTTTTGCTCCATATCTTTCTAAAAAAAAATTATGAACACGCTATGAACAATGTGTTATGCATAGACCTTCTGGACAACACAAAGAGCTGAAACTTTTGCCTCAGAGCTCCTGGGAGTCTAACTTGAGGCAAGACATATACAAATGAAAAGTATTTTACTTCCTATTTAAATTTCTTTTGTGATTTAAAACAATACAGGGAAACTTGTGATCAAGTACCAAGCCAGAAAAACAAATAATAAATGTTGTAGAGGTTCAAAATGGTCCTTGAGTAATCAGCGAAGGCATCCTCAGCCAGAAAGACTTGAACTGGATCTTGAAGGATGAATAGGATTCAGAAAGTAGAAGACAAGGAAGGAAGGTATTGCAGGTAAGAGAAATATTCCCCAAGGATTTCAGTATTTGGAATGAAATAGCCATAATAATGAGTGAATTATGCAGAAGGAGAGAGAAAGTATGCTCTTTGGACAGCATTGTGCATACTGAATTAACAGTCCAGGACCACCCATTCCTCTGGATTCCTTTGAGAAACCTCTGTCCAATGTGTTGTCAAATTGGCCAATCCTGATTTGGACTTTACCCCCCTATGAACCCACAATTAAAAAATTCTTGTGAAGTTGGCCCTCTCTTCCTTTGATCACCAAAAGATATTTTCTCATTTAAAAAGATGATTTAAAGTATCCCACCACCCTGTTGCTAGTTTCCCCTCTGTTTTCACCACTTAAGATTCTGGAATGAAATGAAAGATGGGTGCATGTCCCAGAGATAGATGCTAATTCAATAGAGATGGTCTGTTTCTATTCCAGATGCATTACATCCACTAGTCTTCCAGATGTGCTAATGGAGAGCAGAGAATTTTTCAGATGAGTGTCTATTCTTCTGTACAGAAACAACCACAACTCTGGACAATTTCTTTATTTTAGAATAAAATGTTTTCTCACACAAAAGGGTGAAAAATAAAAACAGTCAGGGTGGCCTGGGGCGCAAGGAAGCTGTTGTTGCAGGGATCCTGCAAGTTAATGTGAGAATTCACCCGGGACTCTTAAGAGAGAAGTGGAGAGGGAAGAGGGGGAGGGGGGGTGGACAAAAACTCTCTTCCCCTTGCAGCTGTCCCTTTCCTTCATTTGTTGCTCCAATAAGCAGTAATTAGGTCCTGAGCTAATGGTGTCAGCTGATCTGCTGTTTTTAGGCTAGACCCAGAGGAATCTCCATGGAAACCCTGCTGGAGTCATCCCCCCACCTGGATGCTGCGTGCTCCTTTCTGCCACCTGGCTGCTGCCTGGCCCGCTGCTAGCACTTCTGTTGCCTCCTCCCTGTCTCTAACCTGCAGCCTGCAGCATGCGCACTGCCCCCGGGATCCCTAAATGGGACAATTCTGCCCGTGACGTCAGCGCCCAGCCGTCTCCACAGAAACTTTTGTCCCACTGGCCAATCAGGGAGCTTGGAAAGGGCTGGGGAGGGGGGCGGGAGGAGAAGGGAGTTGGGGCGGGGGGGGGGGGCGTGGAGAGGCGAGAGGTTTAGTGTGTGGAGCTGTTCGAGCTCAGCCTGGGCTGTCAGTCCCTGCTCCAGCCGCTGCGCGAGACCTTCCCATAGATTCATACACACTCTTTACTCTCTCACTCTCTCTCCTCTCTGTCTCTCTCTCTGTCTCTGTCTCTCTCTCTGTCTCTCTCAAAACACACACACACGCTTCATGGGAGAGGGAGGCACTGACCATTTTGCAAGTGCTGGGACAAGACTGCTGTGCGGTGGGCGCAAAGACTCTTCGTCCCTACTTCTTGCTTTCGCTCTGGATACAGAAGACTGGGGGAAAACGGCGTTTGAATCGGACTAGGCATTTGTGCACTTGTCTGGCAATCTTACTTAGGAAAGCAGCTGAACTGCACGAGTTCATGCCTTAACAGAGTATAATAAAGGGGGAAGGATTGCAGCAACTGCACGAGGAAGATGGGAACTCCCCAATTTCTACCTCTTTAAAAAATGGAATGAAATATTGAATGGAGGAGCCGCACACCACATTTGCCTGGGAAAATCGTCAGGCGGAACTCACAATTTGGCTACTTTCATCAGAGGAGGGGGTGTTCATTACGTGGCAGGGGGAAAAAAGAAAGCAGAAACCGAATGTATGCATTTGAAACTATTGGCCAAGCAAAGCGAGAAAAATAATCAAGATTTTATTTTAAACAAAGGTTTTCTAGGCTTTTGTACCATAAACTTACTTCAGTGTCTTGTGACCAGTTTAGCGGCGACTGGAAGATAAACCAGAGGAGTCCTACATGTGTGCATCATTATTAAACTGGCAGACACACCGACAGTCGCCTTCCTTCATTTACCAACATCCAACTGGAATTGAAATCTCTCTTCCGTCCAATAGTTGATCATGTGCAAACTCCGTATGAATATCAATATATGAATAGCTTATATCCTGGGTTTTAACTAGTAGGACATAGATGTGGAGCTGCAATTCAGCCCAGATGAATATGAGGAGCTTAAATTTCATGGTATTTTTTAAAAAAGAAAGAATTCTGTTACTGTGAAACAAATTCTGATAGGTTTATAAGATGACAGGTAAGAACTTTCACTGCTCTTAGCACCTTAACGCCCAGAGCAGGGAGCGCAGAGGAGCAGCAGGACCCAGCAAGGGGGTGAGCTCAAGCAACCAATTTGCCCTCCAGTGTTTGCAACCAGGATAGAGGCTGCTTTAGGGAAAGGATCAATCCTCCAGGACAATCAGGAGAGAAAAAGCACTTGGAGGTTTGAGGAGGGCAGGCTTTATTTTTTAAACCTGCGCTATCCTGGATGGGACCTGGAGGAGGGATGCTATCCTAGGCCTGAACACAAGTAAACATTTTGCATTTTTAGAAACCCAAGATATTGGGCTTTAGTTATTTTAAAGCAAACCCCTCTGGGCTAGACGCTGTTGGAGACGTTGGGATGGTCCTGGCTGAACAACATTAAAGAGACTGATCACGTAGAAGGATAAGAAAAGCTTCAGAGACCCCCGTCTTCCCCTCTTCTGTGAGCCGGTGCAATTAAAAATGAACAAGAGACTTGGTAGATCTCGGCACTGATTTCTCCCCACCCCCCTTCCCTGACCCGGACCCTCTCCTCCCTCCCCCACCCCAGCCCCCTAAAGCCAGGATCTGATTGCAAGCGGGACCTCCTCTTGTTCCACATTGTGGTAGTGGATGCATTTTTCATGAGCACTAGGTGAACAGGTGCAAAGTACATTTGGAAAATCCAGGCGGCCCATTTCAGTGGCGTGGCGTGGCGTGGAGGGTGGTATCCGGCTATCTCTGAGGGGATCATGGAGAGCGACCGGGACATGTACCGTCAGTTTCAGGACTGGTGCCTCCGGACTTATGGAGACTCCGGAAAGACCAAGACGGTGACCCGTAAAAAATACGACCGGATCGTCCAGCTCTTGAACGGCTCCGAGTCGAGCTCCACGGATAATGCCAAATTTAAATTCTGGGTCAAATCGAAAGGTTTCCAGCTCGGCCACTCGGACGAGGTCAATGGTGGAGGTGGCAAGCAAGTGCTCTTCGTGCCGGTCAAAACCACGGTTAGTGAAGTCCCTGCCTTCCTCTCCTGTTTGTCCGCCGAGCGACCCACCGAGGCAGCCTGGAGGGGAAGGGGGAAGCCACAGTTGGCTCATTTCTCCCTCCCCCCCTCCACCTGCCCGCCCCCTAGTCATCCCCATATCGCATTTGCCAGGCACGTTTCTCCCCACAGTTAAGTCTTTGTGGTCCTTTATTGCACAGCCCTAATGTACTTCGAGTCCCTTCCCTTCCCTTCCCTTTCCCCGCACCCTCCTCTGCAGCTTCTCTCCGGGCAGGAGACGGCTTTGGGGGTGGGCTATTGTCCCGTCTCCTCAGCTGCCCGTCTGGCGTGTGTCCTGCCCGCCACATAAAGGCCACATCCTCATCCCACCGCCGCCACTGCCCGGTTTGATAATGTACGATTCTGATCGATAGTGTACAGTGTCTCCTTATTGGCACAAAGCCCGAGTGTGGCGCTGGTCGTTGATTTGGGGGTTTCCCCAGGATATCAGGTTTTATTGTTAGACCACAGCTTGGGAGACGCGGGGCAGCCGGCAGGCACGCACGCCTGGATTATTGCGATGACTGGTTAGATTTTAGATATGCGGGTGTGTTCGCTCCCCCTCCGCAAATAAAGAAGCAGTTAGACGATGATCAACAAAGAGAGAGACGGGCTCTGGGCGCGATCAAATGCTGTATTTATTGCTTACTCTTTCTGGGATTGCTCAAGTCTCTCACAGCTATGAAGCTTGCTTTAAGCACAGTCGCTGGGAACCACTAGCATTGCCAGCTTTGCGAGATTTGAGCCTGGAAAGCTAGACTTGGTTCTTTCTCATAGCAGAAGAGCTATAATGTTGGGTAGCAGCGGGAGCACCAGAATTTCCTTTTTAAGAAGATGGGAACTATGGGCCACAAGTAGGTTTGCATATATCAAATTAATAATGCTTCTCTTTCTACATCATGCCACGGTAGGTAGCCTCTTGATTTGGGAGATGATAGAAGGTAACACATCCATCTTTTCATTTCTTCCTTGACTTTCTGGTTTCTTAAGCATCCTTATTTACTACTGGCAGTCATTGTTTACAAAATCCCTAGAGTATGCAAAAGAGGAGACTTTTAGGGAGCTACTCTACCTTCACCATGATAGAGGAAAATGAAAATATTTGAATGTAGTTTTTTTTTTCAAGGTATTAGTAAGAAGGTTGTTTTAAATTTGAAACAATTTCTTCTATTCAAATAAGAATGTTGTTTTTTTTTTTAGTGGGCGTATTTTGTAGGTGTCTGGGCACTAGGAAAGGCGGAAATGGAAGTAAATGACATAAACTAAGTATAGAAATTGTGCAGTTTTGTTTGGTATATCTATGAGTCAGACCTTTATGTTTGGTTTTACTCAAGACAATTGTTAAATTGATATCCTCCCCCCACCCCACTATTTAATGTAGGCATAAGTTGTAGAGCTGAGTCCAATATTCAAATGATCTGTATTTATTGTAGAAATAGTAGAATGAATATCACCAATTTTTTTCACTTTATCAAATTATAAGTTTAAGAGTTGGAAATCTGTTTTTATAAATTAGCTGGTAATAGAAATCATAATTTATAAGTAAATGAACTTATTTCTCATTTGGACATCACTAGACTAATTAAAGACAAACAAAAGAATAAACCACTTAAAAAAAAAGATACTTAAAAAGACATTTAAAAAATCATTTGACTAGAATGAGATATATTTTAGAGAAAATCTGTGGTGCCAGAAACTTTTTTGACCTTCTTTCTTCTAGGGAAAACTTATTTCCCTCTGTTAACCTGTCAGGTTACTTCACCTACGTGTGAGCTGAGTGAGCTGATTATAAGTTGAATCTAGTAATTTGAAAATATTTATACATAATGCCAAATATAACATCAAAATCATATGAATTTGTAAGATAAAAGTGAATGCCAATTGTCACCTCCTGAGAAACACCTTTACTAAGGACACACTGAGTTTGAGTTGTCATGACATAGTTCATAGAAATTATTCTAAAGCTTATGATAAGTTAGTGAATTCATTCTGGCTTTCCTTAAAAGCAAAACACATCTGGAAGTTTTAGAGAAAAAGCAATCTAGCTTTCAGGTGGTGAGAAAACAATGGTTTTTGTCTAGAGCTTAAAAGCTCTGCCTCCCATTCAAAAATGTATCACAATGTTGAAGGGGTTTATAATTCATGAACAACCCTACTGCTCTGTGGTGGTTTATGAAATTTTTATGCTGCTGTTGTCACAGAAATGGAAGCCCCTTCTGCTAGTAGAAACAGTCCACCTCTGTACCAGAGGTTTTTTTTCCTTACCCCCCCCCACCAGATCTCTAATACCATTTATTTTTCCATATATGAGGATGATCATTTCTCCCTTTGAAATGCTCATTGGTAATTTTCGGTAGAAGGAGTACACTCACTTAATGAAAAAAATCACTATGTTCACTCTAAATACATGCTAGTTTAAAAAAAGAGTGGGAGGGTAGATACTTTTCCAGTCCAGTTCCAAGAATGATTCTTCGCTACTGGAGGTGCTGGGGTTTGTTGCTCAGTTTTGCTGTCAGCCAGAGAGATTTGCTCCTGACCGTGCAGTAATCCACTGCTGCTGGTAATTAGACATCATTACTGCTGCGTTAAAGGAAAAGAGAGAAGGGGAGAGGACAGGCTGGGGCTAATTAACTACTTGATTCTAATGAAAGAAAGAGAGAGTGATAGCAACTGGGAGGTTGCACAGACTAGACATACAACATAGCCTTAATTGAAGCAAGGATTATCTTGTAGTCTTATAGTAAAAATACTTGGTCTTATTTTTTTTTTTTATTTTCCATACATGATATATAATAGGCTTTAGAATAGATCTCTAATGAAGCCTAATTTCAACTGGCTACAAAACTGCAGTATTAATAAATATTTACTGATAGTATATGATAGTAGGGCATTTTAAAAAAAACAAATGTATCCTTCAATGTATTTGACCATCCAAGAGCATTATGAAGGGATCAGGCCTGATATTCAGTTCATTCTGTGGTCTAGGAGACATACTCTTGGTCACCAAGCAACATCATCCTGCCAAACAGCCATTTTAGATTCAGAGTCGGACAACACATACGTAGTGAAATATTTATGCCTGATGTCCAGAGAATATTCCATTTCAAATTACCAATATTATTTGCCTATGTTCTTTCAAACAGAGCAAGCTGTGCTGCATTTTAAATGATGCCCAACTTAGCCTTTTTTCAGAGGTGAAAAACTGAGCAATAAGTCAGATGGATGACATTAAATAGTACAAAGTTTTTTCATCAGTGGTACTCACCACTTAGTCTTACTATGGTTATCAGGTTTTCCTTCTTTGACAGTTCTCATTCTAGTTTCTTTGGATTCTCTACCTAGTTGGTCCTTAATGACATAGTTGTCAGATAACATGTGCCTATGACATCATAATTCCCTCTTACTCTCTCCAGAATGTATTATTTTATCCCATATTTTAGAAAGCAAACTTAGGTATCTGTCATAAAATGTTCAAAGCTTTGGGCTTTGTAATGTCATATAAATGTAATATAAACATCTCTTTCAAAAACCACACTATTTCAGAAAACTGAAAAGCAAAGGAAGCCTGTATTTTGTTTTTGGTTCATTCAGAGTCCAATACAAGAACTCTAAACTGAGTGATGAAGTAATGTGAAGACTACTCTTTTTTATATCAATCTGTAGGAACAGACGCTGAGGTCTAAATTGTTGCTTTTTCTTATAATTGCTTCCTCTTATATTTATCCCACTTGAGAACATAGAAGAAAAAAATGTATTATATTTAGTTACATCTTTAAAAAATAATGATTTATTCATTTCTGCAATCTGTAAGCCCCAGATTTCTATTGTTCTGTTGTGTATACTATGAACTGATTACTGTACAATCATTAGGGTGAATATTCATGTAGCAGTTTATAAACAGTTATGGTTTTTGTGAGTTACTTAGCTGTGGATTTGGTTATACATCCCTCTATATGTTTATTGTGATTCACCCCCTTTGTGTGAAGGAAGTAAGCTATTTAAGGACCCCTACAGATGATGTGTATGTTTCTTCTGGGCACAGATTCATGCCTGGGGCACTTGGCTATGCATTCCTCTATATGGATGGAGCCTTGGTCTAGATGTGGTAGGACAGGGTCATTAATAAGATAGCTGAAGCCATGGGAGACACCTGATTGCTATGATATGAAATAGTCATGAAATACGGGGGAAAACTACCAAATATTTGCCTTGATGTGAGTCTAGCTTGTTTTGTTTTATTTTGTTTCCTTCCCAATCACTCATGAATGTAGCCGCCAATTACCAAGTGAGTCTCCTCTTCATTCACGTATAAGTCTGACTAACAGGAGGAATACTAAGGGAGAGATAAACTCTGTCCATAAGTGTGCTTGGAGAATTACCTTCCTTAACAAAAGGACAATAGCAAAAAAGAGAAACCAGAGGGTTTTTTAAGTATTTAAGGGCTCTTTCCAAATTTATACATCAACTTATCTATATGAGATTTCTGCACTCTGTAAAGGATCTTCACATCTTCTTAGCAATTTCAAAGGAATGTGGAGTTCATTCTAATGTGATCCCTCTCCAGTTATCAAGAAAGGAGCATTCAAGAGGTTGGCCCATATGGCCTGCTCACAGTATTGCAGTCACATGGACAGAAAGGAATGGCGTAAGGGGGAAATATGTTGAAGGTGGTAATTATAAAACTTTCGGAAATTGCAATCCTGTATCATTAAGAAAGGCCTAAATAGGGGTTGAGGAACTTGTGGCCTTGAGGCTACGTGTGGCCTTCCAGGTCCTTTGGTGCAGCCTTTTGACTGAGTCTGAGTTTTACAGAACAAATTCTTTTATTAAGGGGACTTGTTCTGTGAAGTTTGGATTCAATCAAAGCGCTGCACTTGAGGACCTAGAGGGCTACATGTGGCCTTCAGGCTTGGAAGGCATCTGTGAGATCACTTGCTATCTGTCCTCTTCATTTTTCAAATGTGGTCCAAAATGTTAAATGACTTGCCTAAGGTCACACATCTAGTTAGTGTGGCAGTGTTAGGACAAGACACAAGTTCTTCTAACTGTTCAGTCCTTTTTCTACTAGTAAGAATCTTAAGGTGGGGCAGCTAGATGGTACAGCGGATGGAGCACCAGTCCTAGAGTCAGGAGGATCTGAGTTCAAATCCAGTCTGACATGTACTTGCCATGTGACCATGGACAAATCACTGAAGCCTAATTGCCTCCTAAGGAAAAAGAATCTTAAGGGCCGGGTTTGCTAACATAGTAAATTCTCTAAGACTGTTTTTTTACTTTAATAGCTGAGATGAAGATACATCTAGCATATTCCTTTTAGTCTCAAAATGCTCATATTAATGAACAGAATCAACAGGGTCAAACATACATACCTTTAATTGTGTTAGCATGGATGGGTTTATATACATTTTAATTCAAATTAATTAATTTAATTCAAATTAATCAAAAACATTTTGATTTTTGTGTCTTATATAGTTTATATACTTATATTTGTGCTGTTGGTAGCCAGCCATCATAAAACAATTATAGGTATGTAAGCCATGTAAGACAGAAAAATCAAAATGTAATAAAAATTAAAATACAGGATGAATTTTTCTTATGTACATTAGTTAAGATAGTGTATTAAAGGTGCCACAACTTATCTAATGCATAGAAATAAAGGTGTTTCATAGTTTTATTCTACTGAGTGCTACGAATTATGACATAAAACAGGGGAAAAATAAGAGTACAACGAGATGCTTTGGTTACAATGATCATATGTGTCATTTGAAAAAAAATGAAACATAGAAATGACTGTCATAAAGGGATTTCAAATGAATCATTAAAGATTTAATTAGATGGATAGTGTCCTCTTGACATCAAGAGCACTGGCAGAAAGCCCTTAGCATATGGGGTGAAATGTGACAAACTTACGGAAGGATATGGACAAGAGTCACATATGCTGATCAGGTATGGAGATTACAATGTGCATCCCTGAAGGGGAACACTCAACACAGATGATCTGTTGGAGTATTGGAATATTTTCCAGTAATTAGATAGCCCAGTGATTAGAATTCTGGACTTGGAGTCAGAAAGTTCTGAGTTCCAATTCTGCCTCAGATATTTAGCTGTGTGACCCTGGACAAGTCACTTAATCTCTTTCAGCCTCAGTTTCTTAATCTGTAAAGAAAGTAGAGATAATGGTTGTGAAAATCAGAAAACATATAAAGTACTTTGCAAATCTTAAAGTGCTACATAAATGCCAGTAGTTGTTATTACCTTCTTGTATAATTAAGCAGAGTACTCAGTTAAATATCTTCATTACTTATAATAAAATTATTTTATCAGCTGTATGATTAAGTCACTTAACTTCTACCTGCTTCAGTTTCTTTAATTGTAAAATGATTAAATTGGACTCAGTGACTACTAAGGACCTAAACCAAGGAATTTATATCTTATTACATAAAAAAATCCTGGAAATTCCAAGATGTCTATGGGAACAGGATACTTAGGGGTCACATCTACATTGCAGGCACTTGCCAGTGAATACACTTTTTAGAAATCCGAGTGTAGATTTCCATATTCAGTGTCTGAGTGATCACAGCACAAACATTTTGAGATAGGAATGTTTGTTTCAGACAGCACAATTTAAAAAAAAAAAACTGCTTTAAAGCAACATTCCAAATCTTCTCAAAGGCTGGTTACTACTCAGTCTTCTCTATTTTATTCATTTACTTATTGTTTGTCCTGCTTCTACCACTAGGAAAATTTTAGAATTTTGACAATTGATTGTCAGTGTTTTCACAAATTTAGAAGTTGTGAATAATCCTAAAATAATGTGCACACATAGAACAAACTAAATTTTTGTCATTTTCTCTCCTTTTTTCCAAATTAGTTGATGACTGAATACATATAATTCAGTGTTTTGGTGGATCTATGATCTCTCTGAGTACTACATCCGTTGATGTAAATCACAACTTATTTATACCTTCTTATGTCAGGAAATAGCTTGGGATCATCAACATTACTTAATATACACTTGTACATATATTTTTAAAAATGTTTCTGCTTTCACATGATACTTTATTTGCCACTGTACCTTCTGTGTTGTATGTTCCAGTGAAAGTGGTAATTTCTTGCCAACTATTGCCCTAGTCTCTATGCCTAAAATGTCCTCTGCTGTTTGTACTTCAATCTGTTGAAATTTTACCTCAGTGCCACCTACCCAGCTATAAGTGATCCTTTCCTCCTCCTAAATCTTATGGCGTTATTCTTACACCTCTCCTTAGTAATTATTATATCCTAATTTTATCACAATTATTTATATACCTATTATAAGCACTTTAAGGTCAGGGACTGTATTCTATTAAATGAGTACCTATTAAACAGCTGCTCAAGGTGCTGCTTAGTTATCTCTGTATCTCTTGGTGTTTTGCACATATCAAGAGTTTAATAAGTGTTTCATGAATGAATGAACAAATTAATGAATAGAATGAAAGCATGAATGATTTATTTGTGGTTACTACAACATATTATTTTATTGGATCCTCTGAGATTTTTAAATAACTTATGTAGTGTTTTGAGACTTTTGAAATGAAAGATAAATTTGGAGATTAAAGAATAACAATTCCCACCCCCCCCCCACAGGGTTTTGTGTTTTTTTTAAACTTATTACATCTTCACCTACTATTTCCCTCTTCACTCTTGTCTCTCATGAAGAGGTGGCCTTCTTTTTGCCAAAGTAAATCCCCCTTCAATCATTCTTCATCCCGCCCCTTTCCATCTTCTCCAAATTGCATCTTTCTATCATCCCATTTTTTGCCTCTCCCTATCTATTAGAATTAGATCCTTCCCTGCTGCTAACACAACCATCTCTCTCACTCTTCCTTAAAAAACTCTTGCTTGAGCTTACCATCCCTGCCTGCTATCATCCTATCTCTCTACCATTTCCTTTCTCTCTCCTGCCCTAGTTTTTTGTTTGTTTGTTTTTTTTTTTACTAAAACCCTTGAGAATCTAATCTATACTAGGTGCCTCCAGTTCCTCTCCTGTCATTGTCGTCTAAAGCCCTGGGCAGTCTTGTTTCCAACTTTGTCATTCAACTGAATCTCCTCTCTCCAAAGTCACCAATGATCTCTTAGTTGCCAAATCTAATGGCTTCTTTCTCAATCCTGATACTTCTTGAATTCTTTGTAAACTTTCACACTGTCAATCACCCTCTTCTGGGTGTTCTTTCCTTTCTAGGTTTATTGTTCTCTACTGGTTCTCCCCTCGTCCATGTGACTGACTGTTCCTCAGTTTCCTTTACTAGTTCATTATCCAGGTCGTGCTTACTAACCTTGGCTTACCTATAGGATCAAATACATAATCCTCTGTTTGGCATTCAAAGCCCTTCATAACTTAGCCCTTTCTTACCTTTCTTGCACCTTACTCTTCGATCCAGTACCATTAGTCTCCTGGACGTTCCAAGTTCTTTTGACTGAGGATTTTCTCTGTCTCCCATGCGTAAAATGCTCTTCTTCCTCATTTCTGCCTATGGACAATCATCATTAAACTGCAGTTGGTTTTAATGGTTATCAAAATGTAACTTATTTGAAGGAAAGGGCCTCTTTGGCTGCTCCTTTTCTGGAAAGTTGCAGGGTAGAGAACAACTTGTAAATGCTTGTTGGCTGACTTTGAGTAAATCTCTGACTATTTTTTAATAGGTGGTAAAAATTTCAGAGCCGTTTTCTCCCCTCTAACTTGAGTTTGTTTTTGTGCTTTGCTCTTTTTCTTTGCAGCTAAGATTTCTACAATGGGCTCTTATATCATGCTCTCAAGAAATTTAATCAAGGACCCAGCTGTCACAACTGTTCCTGTAGTGGCAAAATTTTCAAGTGTTTGGGAGAGGAGCAAGAAAACCAGGGATTTGGGGAATTGACTCAGAGCTCAGGTTCAAGAATGTCAGATCCTTGATATTTATAGGAATAAAGAAGAATGGGCTTTATAGGAATAGATCTGGTACCTGACATTTATTCCCTTGATCTCTATTCTTGGGACGAATATTCATTGGTAAGGCACTTCATTATCTGCATTTTTACTATTCTGTGTGGAGGTAGTGGCTATTTTTTAAAGTGTCTTTGTTTGGAATTATTTATTTATTTTTGGGTGAGAAGTGATTAGTTTGCGAAGAGTAATGAATATTCTGTTACTTACACCTCACTATAACTATCAGCAGCAACTGCCAGATGGTTGGCTGGGCTTAGAGGTTTAGTCTGTGACCATGGAACAAAGCTTTCTGGCATACACAGAGATCTAATTTGTAGCCTTGAACTTATGAGTACTATGCCATAACCAAGTCATCTCATTGGCCATTGCTCTTAACTTTAGATCAAGGAGATTTTCCTAAATGTCAGGCGTGGGTCACAATTCTCTTATCAGGCTCTAACTACAGTTCAACAAAACTTAATTAAAGAAAATGCCATGCAAAGGGATGTCATTTTTATTGCTACTTCTTGTCTTATAATGCACAAAAAACTATTACATGAAAATAATACATTTTTACTGCTTTAAGCTCCACTAATTAAGAATTAGTGCTAATTTAACCAGGACTGGGCAGAAATTTACCATAAACTATGAAAGTGGGTAAAGTTAGTAAAGTAATAACGTAAATGAGATTCAAGGCAATATGTTTAAATTTTAAAGCTCTTAATTTCTTCCATTTGCGTTCACATAATCCATATGCTCATTACAAATGGCCATCTTCTATTCATTAATGCAGATACTTTTCTACAAGAAATACTCTGTAAACACCTAGCTTGAGTGTAGATGGACAAAAGAATTGTGGCTCCTCCATAAGTCAGCCTTTTTTCACTAATTCAAACTAGTCTTAGAGGAACACTATGCTTTAGTTGTAAGAGTGCTGGGTTTGAAATCAAAAGACACCTGGTTTCCAAAGCAGCTCCCCTGATTCCTCATCTATTAGTCAGGGACAAGAATACCAGTGCTGTTTATCTTCATAAGGTTGTTAGGATCAAGTGAGATGATATACGTGAAGCACTTTGCAAATCTTAAAAAGCTCGAACAATATCATTAAGTCTTAAAGTCAGAAAATTGGTAAATGATAGCTCTTAGAACATGTATGCCTTGCTTGATACAGAAGATGGAGTTTTCAAAAAGCTACATACAAATCAATTTCTGGTAGTTAAATTATTTTCAGTGTACTAAATGAACTTATTATTTGATGCAATTCCATAGTCAGTATTTTACAAAGCAATATATGATTTTATAAAAATGATAATTCCCCTTAATTTATCAGCTTTGTAGATTGTGATGATTATTTTAGATAAAGGAACTCTTACCCTTCTGTCCTGATTTAATGATTGGTGTATTATAATCTAATTCACAGGAGAAGTAGCAAAAGATGGTATTTGTGCCTGGAGTTGTGAAAATACAACATGATCTTTTTTCCACTTTTAGCAGCACAAGATAAGCATGATGGCCCATAAAAATAGAAAACTCTTTCTCAAGATATTCCCTATCCAGAAAAGGAAGTTAGGAATTTCCCTTTGTTGATACTGAAGAAAAGAGATTATTTTAAAATACGTGTTCTTTCAAATTTCATATCAGAATTAAAATGTCTTTATTATAAATTCTGGTCATTTGCCTACTTTTAAATGATAATAAAAAGCTTTTTTCACATTTTAAAATTTTTGTTTCTTTTATTATTCTCACAAGGGCATAATTAGATCAAAATGCCAGATTGTAGGATAGAAAGGTATGGGAAAGCAGGAACTATGAAAAAAATGATGGCTTCAAATTCTAATTTTTCAGGAAGCTTGGAATAAGATAGATCTAATTTCCCATGACACAAAGAGACAATCAAGTTTCTTTTGCATATCAAAGGGACTTTCAAGTCTAAAGAGGAAACTGAGTAATATATCCTATGATCCTAGGTTAAGAAGTAAATTTCTAAATATCAAGTTATCTGTTCATACAGGTATAAAATCTTTAGAATTCTCTTGGAAAAGAAACTTGAAAAAAATAAATTTTGATGTTAGAAAATAAAAGCATAAAACCCTTTTATCTTTTCAGTTTTCTTACTCAATTACTTCCCTTTCCACAATCTATCTCTAGACTAGTTGCTGTTCCCTGTGACCAACACTCAATCTCCACCACCTTTTTACTCTTTCCCACATTCCTAGAGTGTCCTCCCTCCTCACCTCAGCCTCTTAGCATCCCTGGCTTCCTTCAAGATTTCTTTCAAACACCACCTTGGCAAGAGGCCTTTCTCATTTCCTCAGTTGCTACTTGTGATTTAAACATCTTTCCATCCATCCATCTATCTATCTGTCTGTCTGTCTATGCCTGTATAGATCTGTACCTATACACACATACACATGTGTGTATAATAAATATGGTATGTTTATATGTTTGTATGCATAGATATAAATGATAGATCTAGATATTGGCAGCAAGGTGGTGCAGTGGATAGAGGGCCAAGCCTGAAGTCAGGAAGACTCATCTTCCCCCATTCAAATCTGGTCTCAGATTTAGTGATGCTGGGCAAGTCACTTAACCCTGTTTGCCTCAGTTCCTTATTAGTAAAATGCACTGAAGAAGGAAATAGCAAACTACTCTAGTATCTTTGGCAAGAAAACTCCAAATGGGATCAAAAAGAGTCAGGCATGAATGAAACAACTGAACAACACAGATACACACAAACGCACATATTACATATACACAATATGTGTATATACATATTATATATACATATACATACATGTGTGCAGATAAGTACATGCATATATACATAAACATATGCATATGTGTAATCATGTATATATATATGTATGCATACACACATATGTGTGTGTAGCTATATCTGTCTGTCTGAAAGATCCATTTGTTCTCATGTGGTCATCCCCATTAGAATATAAGCTCCCTCAGGGCAGAAACTGTCTCCTTTTTCATTTTCAAGCTTAGCACAATGCCTAGCACATTGCAAGCATTAATCAATATTTGTTTATTTTTTAAAGCTGTAAGTTGTTAGAGAGCTTTACATAGACACATACATGTATAAACACATATTACATTATATACACATATACATTTACATATACATATATAATACACTAGAGTTTCAAAGGTTAGTGATGAAAGGCAATAGTTTATCCTGATCATAATCTAATTGAACATCAAGGTGTGACATGAAATTACACTGTATACCTGTCTATATTTCCATATCTTTCTGAGATTATCTGTCTCTTAATAGTGCTATTTGTTTCTTCCTCTTCCTCCCTTGAGGAGGGCAATTCATATGAATGAATTGGATAGGTGCTGGACCTGTCATTGAATTGATATGGAGAAGTCTCCTTCTCCGAGAGAGAAAGTCTCTCTACCAGTGAAGGTATTCACTTTTTAGAGAGCTTGAGTAATTTGCCAGGGTCACAGAATAACATATGTCAGATGCAGGACTTGAATATAGGTCCTCCTGTCTCCTAAGCTGGCTCTTTTCCATTCAGTACACCAGAAAGCTTCAATGAATGAATGAAGTGAAAAAAGCCTTTGAGGGGCAGCTAGTTGGCACAGCGAATAGAGCACCAACCCTGGAGTCAGGAGGACCTGAGTTCAAATGCGGCCTCAGACACTTAACACTTATTAGCTATGTGACCTTGGGCAAGTCGCTTAACCCCAATCACCCTGTCTTCCCCCTCTAAAAAGCAAAAAAAAAAAAAACCAACAAACAAAACCAAAAACTGTCCTTTTAGTTAGGAGTAGGGGTGATGGGGGAGAAGAACAGATTGAGGGAAGGGGTATTCAGTAGGCTTGCTATTTTGGGGTGGGGGTAAGGGAAAGACAGAAAGAAAAAACCATAATTCAAAATTTTGTGGAAATGAATGTTATAAACTAAAAATAATTAATTAAAATTTTAAAAAAAGAAAAAAGCCTTTGTAAAAGGAAGAAAATCCTTTTCTCAAAGAGATTATACATATGAAGGAGTTAATGGCTAATGAAAAATGTTTTAAGGAATTCATAAGGGATAGTTATTGAAATAAGAGTACATTCAAGGGACAACATCCTTCTAGAAGCAATGCTAGGATTGGTCTGATTATAGCACTCAGAAATAGGAAGAAGGGGGAAAGGGGAGGGGGAGGTATGTGCACAGCAGCTGGCTGGGCTGGACACTGACCTGGATGAAGAAGTACGGTTCAGTAGTCTGGGTCCTTTCAAATTTGGAGGGTGAAGTAGCAGTATTAGGATGGAAGAACAGAGAATGGTTTAGTTGAAAGAGTCCTATGGTGATAAATTAGCATTTTTTTAAATGTTAGGATGAAGATGGGGGGTATTGGAATTATATCTGAAGTCATAGACTGAATATTGGTTTTTCTAAGACTTTCCACTTCAGAATGGAAAGAACATTGAGATTTGTTCAACTGAAAAAAAATAGATAAGTAGAATCAAACAACCGAGTACTAGCATTTTGTAATGGTATGTCACAGGTCCAAGATGATCATCTTTTGCATATTTCCATGGATATATTTTGAATAAATGATTCTGAATATTATTGATATACCACTGGACCAGACTATTTTAAAAAGGAAATATATCATGATCTATAATATTGATGAGAAAGAAATAAGGGTAGTGGTATAAATTTATCCAAACCTAATATGATTGTTAGCAAGAATTAGATTTTTAAAAAAATTACTGGAATATTTTTAAAAATCATCTTCATTTCCCAATATTAACACTTTTCCAGTCTTCTTTTACCTTACTCTCCTTGACATACTCTAAATATCTAGTGACTACTGGCCTCCTTGCTATTATTCACCCACAATTCTCTTATTTCCCAACTCAAACAGTGTTCATCAACTGTTCCCCATGCCTGGAACTCTCCCTCTTCATCTCCACTTCCTTCAAGTGTGAGCTAAATGCTTATCTTCTTTCTCTTCTCGGTCCTTAGTCTTTGTGCATTGCCCCGAAACTATCCTTACTTTAGCCTCTCTGTGTCCTTTTTGTATACAGATGTTTACATTGTGGTCTCTTCCTTTAGTCTGTGAGCTCCTTGTGAGCAGGGACTGGTTTTTTTTTTTTGCATTTCTTTGTATCCTCCACAATTAGTACAATGTTGGCACATAGTAGGTGCGAAATAAGTGCTTATTGGTTGACTGACTGACCAATATATTCTGCCCACCTTCCCCTTTAGAACTCTTGTCTGTTGAAGTTGTCTTCATTTCTATTGAGTTATCTTTGAAAAGGTCCAGTGGGATGTGCACATGCATTGCTGGGCAACATGAAACATTGTAGATAAAGGAGAAAAAAAAACATGCTGACAATTATAACAATAAAAGTCACTCAAGACTGTGCCTTAGAGAAACAGATATACAGGTAGAGAATATGGATAAAAGGGACAGCAGAGGAATAGAGGAACAAAGGAGAAAATAATAGGAAGAGGAAATCTACCTGGGGAAAATGGTGTGAGATATAGTGACTAGAAAGGAGGAAAGAAACATTGTCTTCTTTTCTGTCAAAATATGTTACTTGTGATAAAACAAAATGTTGAAAATTGTGATCACAAGAGAAACTTGAAGAGGAATTTTAAAAATCAGAGAGAGGAAAGTGGAAAAGTGAAGACAGATATTTTTGAGTGTGGAGTAAGAAGTGTAGTGACAGATGCAAAAACACCAAAACAAAAGAAAACTTTACTAAAGTCAAGCCCTAAGTCCAAGAATTTGATAGCTGGTTAATAATAGTGAGTAGTTATTGAATTGAATAAGGCAGCTAGGTAACACAGTGGGTAGAGATCCAGGCCTGGAGTTAGGAAGACTCATCTTCCTGAGTTCAAATATGGTTTCATGCACTTTCTAGCTAGATGACCCTGGGAAAGTCACTTAACTGTTTTTCTCAGTTTCCTCATCTGTAAAATTAGTTGGAGAAGTAAATAGCAAAACACTGTAGTATCTTTGCCAAGAAAACCTCAAATGGGGGATAGAGCCAAGATGACGTAGTAAAAGCAGGAAATTGCTTAGGCTCCTGCACCAACCTTACTTCCAATATTTATAAAATATGATTCTAAACAAATTTTAGAGCTACAGAACCCAAAAAGTGACAGAGAGAAACAAATTTCCTGCTGGAGGCAGCCTGGAAGGCCCATAGGAAGGGTCTATTACACCAGGCTGGGGGCTGAGCAGTCCCACATGAGCCACATGGGCCCAGACCCAGGGTGGCCCCAACCAGCAGCACAGAGCAGCCAGAGCAGACTTCAAGAGAGTGACTCACCAGTAGCTTTGGTGGTTTCCAGACTTCTCAACCCATAAGCACCAAAGATAAAGTAAAAGATCAGTAGGGAACTCCGCTGGAACTGGGTGACAGAAGAGCATGTTCTGGCCCCTGACCCTGGCGTGAGAGGTGGAGGCTTGGTGGCTGCAGCTGCTGCTGCATGGCTCCTTCCAGAGCTACTGGCCTGCAGGTCTTAGGTGGACCAAGAGACCATGCAGAGGTTGCTCTTGCTTTGACCTGTGTGGATCTAGGTAGCTGTCTTGGGCAGTGGCTGGAGTAAGGAACACAAGTATGCCAGAGCTTATGGTGGCTTTCTAAAGAGAAGAGAGTGTCCTCCTTAAACGTCTAGAGAGAGGGTGCCCTCCTTAAACGTCTGACAACATTTGTGAAAACTGTGGAAATTTGGGACACAGCTCTCTCCACTCTGGGAGCACAGTTCTACCATGGCAAAGAGCCCAAAAGTCAAGTAATTGGCTGGCAAGATGAGCAAGCAGAGGAAGCACAATCAGACCATAGAATCATTTTGGGGGGACAAACAGGATCAAAACATGGAACCAGAAGAAGACAACAAAGTCAAAACTCCTGCATCAAAAGCTTCCAAGAAAAATATGAACTGGTTATAGGCCATGGAGTAGCTCAAGAAGGATTTTGAGAATCAGGTAAGAGAAGTGGAAGAAAAATTGGGAAGAGAAGTGAAAGTGATGTAAGAAAATCATGAAAAGTGAGTCAACAGCCTTTTAAAGGAGACCAAATAATACTGAAGAAAATAACACCTTAAAAAATGTACTAACTCAAATGGCAAAAGAGGCTCAAAAAGCCAATGAGGAGAAGAATGTCTTAAAAAGCCAAATTGGCCAGATGGAAAAGGAATTTCAAAAACTCGCTGAAGAGAATAATTCCTTCAAAATTAGATTGGAGCAAATGGAAGCTAATTACATTATGAGAAATCAAGATACTATAAAAGAGATCTAAACAAGTGAAAAAATAGAAGGCAATGTGAACTATCTCATTGGAAGCACCACTGACCTGGAAAATAGATCCGGGAGAGATAATTTAAAAATTATTGAACTACCTGAAAGCTATGATAAAAAAAAGAGCCTAGAAATCATCCTTCAAGAAAGTCTCAAGGAAAATTACCCTGATATTCTAGAAGCAGAGGGCAAAATAGAAATTGAAAGAATTCACCAATCACCTCTTGAAAAAAGATTGCAAAAAGAAAACTCCTAGGAATATCATAGCCAAATTCCAGAGCTGAACAGAAAATTTGACTTTCAAATAAAAGAAGCAAGAGAAGCATGAGAAGGAAAACAGGAAAAAAGAAATCATAAGGAACTTATTAAAGTTGAACTATTTACATTCCTACATGGAGCAATGATAATTGTAACTCATGAGGCTTTTTTCAGTATGAGGATAGTTAAAGGGAAT
>CM053580.1:392388895-392428648 GCA_028627135.1 Pseudochirops cupreus
GGGCTGGGAATCTGTCACTCTCTGTCTCCCAATGGGTTCTGTCACTCTTAAATCCGCTCAAATTTACTTTTGAGTTCCCAAGGACGAAATTCTTGGGGAGCTTGGAGAAGTCACTGCTTACTCTCCACCATCTTAGCTCCGCCCTCTTCGTGGCAGACTATTATAGTGAGAGAGGACAAGTGAAGGCGGATTGCAAGGTGTGTGCCAAGTCCTCTTCTTGACCCCTGTGCAGAGAAATGGTACTAGAGAAGGAACAAATTCTAGCAAGGGTATCAAGAGATAGGGCATCCTCAGGAGAAAGTCAGGTTTCAGTGAGCACCAGAAGATGGATAAATTCTTAGAGGAAGAAATCTAGGATCGGAGAGTAAGAGATGGAAGGTACTTTGGAGGCCATATCGTCCATTTTACAGGCAAGGAAATTAAAACTTAGAAAAGCAAAAGTAACCCAAGTTTACTAGCTATTATGTGACAGAATTAGCATCGGAACTCATATCCTCTCATTTTTAAGACCAGGGATCTCTTTTGTTTTGTTATTTTAATTTAAGACCACTGCACCACAAGAGAAGAGTGTTTTCATAGGACACAGTGGCAAGGGAGGGCAAAGAAGGATCATGACCCAAGGAAGGATAGGGCTGTTTTCTGTGGGATACAGTGAAGGGGCCAGTGTTTGCAATGCTGGTCTGGATTTGTCTCTGAGTCTTCTAATTGATCCCAGTCTGGAAGGAGGATGGGAGTGGAAGGATTTTCCTTGGGAATGGAGGTGACAGGACAGAAACAGGTATATTCTACATGGCTGTAGAAGGAAGATAACCCCAGAGAAGGAAAGGATAGCTTTGGGAGGCAGTAGATGGAGTGATATGGCAACTGGTATATAAAGGGTGGTGGGAAAACATGTGAGGACGCTGGCATGTGGAGTACGGTTCCAGATAACCAGTGCTAATTCCAGCTATGATGCAGACTAGCCATAGCTCTCCCTTGTTCTTATATGATAAGCCTGTATTTTTTTCCACTCATATATTTCCTTGATGCCATTCCTTATTCCATTAATACGGTATAATTATTCATTTATAATGCATTACATACTGTTCATATGTACCATGTAAATTAATTACTTTTTTGAGTGATCTTCAAATTCACTTCTTGGAAGACCATGATATTTCTTGACTCATATTTCTAGGGATTTGTAAGTTTTCAGTTCTTTCAAGGTGCTGTGATCTAAGAGAGGTGTGTTTACTACTCTGGTCTGTGAGTGATCACAAGCATTCTTTTCTGCCCTCGAACTGTGAGGAGGGTCCCCTCCACTGTGGCCACAAGCTCTGCTATGCTAGTGCTTCTCCTTGCCCCAGGACTGTGATTCTGATCTTAGTATGGGAAAAGCAACAGAATCCTGCACCCCCAGTGGCGGCAAAGAGACCCCTGTAATCCTCTGATGGGTTGCTTGACCCCCTTACTGTCTGTGGACTGAGAGCTCCAGAAGCAGCTGCAGCAGCTACTGATTCAGTGACTCCCAAAGCCTGTTCCTGGTTTAAATGGGGCCTGGACTGGACTGTGTTCCACTCTCACCCATGTGCAACAGACCTTTCCTACATACCTTATAAGTTGTCTTGGACTGGAAAGTTATTTCACTCTGTCCTTATGTGGGTTCTGATGCTCCAGGAATTTGTTTTGTGGCATTATTTAAAGGTGTTTGGTGGGGTTTGGGGAAGAGTTCAGGAGAGATGCTGCCTTTTCTCCACTTTCTTGGCTCCACCTCACATCTAAGATTTATCTTCCATCGTCTATTACATTGCTTTTTCCAATATGAAGAGTTAATGAGTCCCCTTTGCAGTCATATCAGTTCTCTTTACACAAACTTCCTTTTCGTCCTTACTGGAATAATTTGTCTTTTTGTCAATATATCCATTCTTGAGATCCTCATTACTTTTGAGCCATCTTCCTCTGTAGTGTCTTGCATCAGGGGGCCCTGTTTTTCCTTTCTATGAATTCTTTGAAATTTGTTCTTCCAACATTCAATCCAACATTTTTTATTAAATGCCTTTCATATGAAACGTAACCTAGTGTTGTGGGAAAAATATACTGCACTTGTAATTAGGGGACCTGGTTTCATACCCTGATGAAGACACTTTGCAGATATGTAACCTTGAGCAACTCATCTAATCTCTCAGAGTCTCAGTTTATTCATCTGTTAAACATGCATAATAATATCTATGTCACAGGGCTGCATCTGTAGTTGAAGGTTGTAGTCCTAATAAGGATAAGGATGATGGTGATGATGATGATGGTGGTGCTGGTGATGGTGATAGCATGATGATGGTGATGCTGCTGCTGGTGATGACGGTGTTAATGGTGGTGGTGGTGGTAGTGATGATGATGATTTGGAAAACACTATATTAGGCCCTAGGATTGTAAAGATGGAAAATGACAAAAATGTACTCTTTAGAAGTCTAATGGAGGGCTGCTAATACAATGTATAAATAAGTATGTTACAAGGAAGAATATGATAGAGAAAAAGGAAAGTTGGTCAAAGTTCTACGAAGATTTTGAAAAGGGTAAGATCAGTTTAACCTAAGAAATAATAGAGGAACAATGAAAACTTTCCCATGCATCCCCTCCTCATCTACTCTCCCTGTCTCTCCCCCCAGTCCCCACCAGCATGTATCACAAACCATAATATGACATAGTCGCTTCTTTCCAAAGTTTCAATCCAATCATGTAATCAGTATGTTTTTATTGGTCAGAATCAGGTTTGAATAACATTTCCACTTGTTGCTTCTTCTACTTTGGAAGGAAGAATTTGATCAACAAGGCAAGTCAAGATTTCTGGTTACATGATTCTGGGTGAGGCTTCCAGCAGATCTCCAGATACCCCTTACTATTTTAACTTAATTATATTTTCAGCTTTGTGATGTACTTGCAGAATTCATCATCTTGTACATGTATAGCTTATATCAGATTGCATGCTGTTTTGCGAAGTGGAGGAGAGAGAGTGGAAAAATTTAGAACTCAAAATCTTATAAAAGTGAAAGTTGAAAATTAAACACAAATAAATTATTTTTTAAAAATAATCTAAAAAATAAAAAGCAGTGCACCATGCATGGTCATACTTTCATACACAATCTCACTTTCTGCCTTTTGTATATAAAAAAGAAAAAAAAATTAAAGAATTCATCATCGATTGCCTCTGACAGAACTAGTGATTTATAATATATGGCTTCTATTTCTCCTTCCTCTAATCTTCACTTAAATATTTTCCACTGTATTCCCCAACCCTACCCCTACTCTAAATGCAGGAGTTTCATGAACAAACAAACAAAAATATATGTATGTGTATGTATATATGATATTTAATGCTGCTGCATCACTACTGAGGCAACTAGGTAGTGAAGTACATAGAGTGCTGGGTCTAAAGTCAGGAAAACTTCAAATCTGGCCTCACTTAATCCTGTTTGCCTCAGTTTCCTCATTTGTAAAATTGAGCTGGAGACAGAAATGACAAACCATTCCAGTATCTTTGCCAAGAAAACCCCAAATGTGGTCATGAGGAGTTGGTTATGACTGAAAACAACCGAACAACACACAACTACTTTAATCCGCTCTTTTGAAATAAAGTGTACTCTTTCATTGCCACAATTTCAGCTGTGAATCACATCCATTCACCAAAGTCTGCAGAAGCTTTATTTTTGTATGGTGGTAGCCCTAGAATCTCAAAAGGCTTTGCTAGAGGAATGCAAAAAACTGTCAAACACTCAAACTGGAAAGATCTTGAGTTCAAGCGTGATGGTAGGCTGCTTATCATCTGAGTATTATCCTAATTAAATTCAAGTGCCTTGTCATCTGCATGGCCACTAGGATAGACAGATAGAGATAGATACAGAGAATAGAGATTAGATCTTTGATGTCATTGATATAGAGAAATCCCAGGTAAGGAAACTCCTTGTACCAACACAGGGGGGTATCTTCTCTGCAACTTAAAGAGTTGTCTAGAGAACTGAGGGACTTTGGGTGACTTGTGTTCAGGGTCATAGAGCCAGTACATGTCCAGGGAGGACTTGACCATGGTCTTCCTGACTTTGAGGCCAGTTTTCTATTCACTACACTAATTTTAAATATAGCAATATCTCTCAAGAGGAAGAAGTGCCCAAGGACAAAATTCTGATGACACAGAGATAAATTATTCCAATGATGAAGAAAAGGAGGAATCTCTCCATTGTGATTTGATATGATGGCAAGGGGACTTCATTGTCCCAACTCAATTTCAGTAATCAACTCAAATTTTTAAAAGTATGTTTACAGAAGATGGAAGCAAGGTCATGCGTGTGTATGTATGTGTGTGTATGCATATACACACAGTGTACACACATATATATGCATGCATATATGTATGTATATGTATAATACAATTCATAAAACTGCCAATCTAGAAATAGTAAGATAGAGATCTGTTTCAGTACCCAGAATGCTCACACAGATGAAATTGTTGTAAAGTTGCACAATGTTAGAGTCAAATCCAAACAACTCTCAGCTATGCCCCTAAGGTTGAACATCCTTCCTTCTGGTTTTTAATTCCCTCCATCCTTTAAACCTGCTGAAACTGAGACGCTTAGATCTCTATGACCTTGCTATTTGTTATCTTCCAGGTTCTCTGTCATGGCAATTTGTGTTATGGACTTTCCCCCTTTTTAGGGTGTTATTTGCCCACATACTTTTGATCGGCAGTTAGATTGTGGCCTTAATTCAAACAATAGCCATATTCATCTATTACCTGCCAGAAAGTCATCTTCCAAGTCTGAATTTAGAGCTAATTTGTATATCTTTCTCTCCTCTCCTCTCCTCTCATGGATGGTCAAATGTTGGCTGCTTATGTTTCCTACCGCTTTGCTCTTCCATGTTCTTCAGTAAGTCACTGACTAGATATATAACATGTCTCAAAAGCCTCCAAATGATCAAAGGACTAAAGAAGTTGAGTTACTATGAAAATATATGATTTATTATTAAAAATTAATAACACTGGTGAATAGACTGAAATATGACTAGCATTAGACTGGTCTCTAAAAAATGATGTTAAATGAGTTAAATGATTCTAAAGTTGTGTTTCAAAATTGGTTAAAAAATAGCTGAGTGACCTATAAAGCCAAGAAGTCAAGACGGTGCACTGTGAATATATCTGGATTCAAGTCCTGCCTGAGACACATACTAGCTAAGTGACCAGTGGCATAACACTTACCTTTTGGTTCTCCATTAAAATTGCTAAGAACTCTAAATTATAGATGAATTGCTGATCTGTATTGGTGGACAGAATTTTTATACTATGAATTCCATACTCCAGTGATATTGCAGGTACACACACACACACACACACACACACACACACACACACACAAACAAACACATACACACAATTATGAAGTTATAGGCTGATTAATAAAATGTTAACAAGTAGCATCTATAAGGGTGTTTTGTTTTACTACATTAGGAATTATACTTATTACAGTAAGAATACTCTAAAAAGCCAGAAAAAGGAAAAAAATGTGTTTATAAATGTTTAAAAGGGCTTTAAAGTGAAAATGTGGAAAATCTCTAGTTAGGAGGTAAAGTTGTAGAATGAAATGAAACTGGATAAGGTAGTTTTAAAAATAACCAATAGCTAATTCCTAGCTTAGACTAAGACAAATACTGCAGTGCCTTTCTCTGGGTATCAGTGCTAAGATTGACATTCAATATATCAATGAATGTTTAAGGCATACAGCTTGGGAGATAAGTATATCAATGACAGTTAATTGAGTCAGAACAAAGAAAGATTTTGAAGAATCTCAAAGGGACGTAATAAAATTAAGTTACTAAAAAATAGAACTTATCAAACTTAGCCTTTTTTTTTCCGTGTACCTCTAGTTATTTTGTAGAGCTAATGGTAGTAGTGATTGAGATGGTGATGAACCTCTACATTTTCTGATCAATATACTAGAATTGGTCAAGGGTTTCCTATGTGCCTAGAATGGTGCTACATAAGTTCTAACTTTAATATGTGTAAATTGTTGTTTTTGTTGTTATCCATAGAGACCATCACTATCAATTCATGTTTTGGTTTCAAAACTGATGATAAAAATTTTCAAGCCTTTTTTCTTCTCTTGTAACTTTTTCTACAATACATGAGTCACATGCATTCAAAAGTTAGAAGCAAAAATATAAAATGTGTAGCAGACATTAACTAAATACATGCTTTACTCCAACATCATAATTTGAACAAGTCAGGGTACAAATTATCCAGTGGTTCTCTTTTTTGAACAGAAGCTGATCTCTAGCTCAGAAATTGCTCCTCTACAATGTAAGGTGCTGAGAGCCACTTTCTTGTCCTAGAGTAAACAGGAATTTATTTACTAGTTGCCAGTCTAATCAAAGTCTTCATCCTTTCCTGATTTGGAGTATTTGGCATGTCTGACAAAAGAACTTTATTCAAGTACTGCTCAAATGTCCCATCACAGCATAGACATGGCCCTAGGTTCTCAGAGACTATTGTGGTGCTTTGGAACACTATGGTTATATAGTTATATAGACAATACTTGTGTTTTGGAGCAGAACCTCTGGCAATTTCCATTGAGCTGAAAAGACTTTGGGCTTGTCTTTGGACTGAATCTGTCTGTTATCCTAACCTATCTACATTTTTGTTCAGAGAGGTACATTAGCAGGCTACAAGGTTATGATTTGGGATAAGTGAAGTGTCACAGTATGTCAGGAAAGAGGACAGTGGAAAGAGCATTGGCTGTGAAGTCAGAGGACCTGGGTTCAAATATTGCTTCTATTATTTACTATCCCCTTGGATAAGTCATGTAACCTTCCTGGATCTCAGTTTTCTAATCTGTAAGACGCAATGGTTTCTAAGGTCTTTTCCAGTTCTACATATACGACCTCAGAAAACTACCTACAAAGAGGAGTGAGATCTGCGTTGGTAGAGAAGATACCAATATTAATAAAATTGCCTAACTCCTTTGGGCCTCAGTTTACTCATCTCTAAAAAGGAGGAGCTTTCTGAATTAGATCATTTCCTAAGTTACTTCTCACTCTATATCCTATGATCCAATAATCATATATAGTAGAGCTTATGAATCATTCTGTTATTCTGGATGTTGCTTGAATGTGTTGCCGTGATTATGGGAGGGAAGCCAATGAAGGGCTGTCAAAGAAATGTGACTGTGTGGGCCACCCTTTGAAATGCTTCTGGCAGTGACTCAGAAAAGATGTTTGTAATCACTTCTTCTTTAAAGTAGTATTTCTCCTGCTCTGATGAAAAGTAACACTTTTTGTTTTCTCTTCAACTGCTCTCCACAAAGCTACTATATCAACACTTCTTGGATAGTGACAGGTGCTGAGCTACTAATTTATAATAATTAAAATGAAGTGTGCAAGTAAAAATTGAAAAAAAAATAGGAATAAGTTTGGTGGTAAAAAGAGTCATAGAAATGTATAATTACATTTATATCTAAATAAACTATCCATATCTATCTATCTGTTTATTATCTGTTTATCTCTATCTAGGGGTACACTGGGTAAATGTTAAACAAGCAACTCTCCGGGGGCAGGAGGAGTACACATGACACACTTTAAAATTTAATCTGCATCATTGACATTTTCTCCATAACTTTCTTAAGTCTGGGTCTGGGCAATACACAAAACAATAAATCAGGCCCTGATTTGTAGCATTTACCAAATTCTGAGGTGTAAATATTCACACTGAAAATAAAACAATTGAATTCTGTGAGCCATTGGAACTGACTCCAGCACATGCTTCTGTCTTATCAATCATTTCTCTGTCTGTCTATCTGTCTTTCTGTCTGTCTATCCAACTATCTATCTAAACCACTCTTCATAAGTGATAGGATGGAGTAGACTCAGAGGATAATGAGTTGGCCTTGGAAACAGAAAGATCTGAATTCAAGTCCCTTTGAGAAACATGCTAAATGTATGACCCAGTCAAAGTCACTTAACTTGTCAGTGATGTAGGCAATTCTCTAAGACTGCAAGTTACAGAGAACAACCTGCATTGGTAGAGGGATAAGTCTAGATAGATATATTTATCCCTCTACCAATGCAGGATGGCTATATAGCTATGTCTGTCTATCTGTCTATCTATCTATCTATCTGTCTATCTATCTATCTATCTATCTATCTATCTATCTATCTATCTATCTGTATATATACACACAAGCACATACACATATTCACATATATCTACAAATAATCACAAGTTTAGTTCCTATGTATGCATCTATCTTCTTTCCATACACATATATGTACACATAGTTTATATTTGTAGATTTTGTCATTATGTCCCTTTCCACTGTAAGCTAACAGGTTGAACACACTGATGTGAAAGCAACAGTCCTTTTCACACTGTATGGTTAGTCCTCTTTTCCCCAATTTCTTTCCTCCTACCCCTTTTTATTATTATAGGTGTCAGGACTTTTAAAATCACAGCTCAATAGTATTTTGGACTTCACAGTTGCAGACAATATTTTGTTTCCCCGATCCAAGACCCAAGATGGACCACTGATCTCACAATTTGTACAATGATAGTGATAATGACGGCAGGGGCCCAAAATAGACGTTCCAGAGTATGGAAGTCTTCATGACACAGTACCTGTTGTCAGGGTGATTTTAAAGGCTGGATATACATAACTTGGGACAGATCATAGTTATTCTTAGGTGAACTGTAAACACTTAAATAGTGTTTTAATGTTTGTGCAGTGCTTTATATGTTATTTCATTTGATTCTCTCAACAACCCTGTGAGATAGATGCTATTATTATCTCTATTTTACAGATGAGGAAACTAAGACTCAAGAAGTTTAAGTGATTTGCTCAGGGTCACAGAGCTAGTAAGTATTTGAGGCAGGAGTACAATTGCCAAAGGGGAACGGGGGAAAGAGAAAGAAAGAAAGAGAGAGAGAGAGAGAGAGAGAGAGAGAGAGAGAGAGAGAGAGAGAAGGCAACTTTATCATCTATTAAGCTGAGTCCTACCTAGTATTTGACAAATAGATCTAATCTCCATGATATTGTGGAATGTAGGTTATCAGGAGCAGCCTGCTGATCTAGTAAATCGAGGCAAAATAAGGGAGAATGAAACAATAACCATTAATAAAAATGTTTTTTTCATCTTAACTCTGTTCTTGCTTCCTCAGTTAGTTCAATCTGCTTTCTCCCTTTTCATGATGGCCAGTCAACTAGATAATAAGGTTCAAGTAACTTACTACAAAACTTGCTTTAAATACATATTAAGAGTCAAAAACTTTTATGATGAATGAACTTGTTCAAAAACAAAGCTGATTAAAATCGTTCAATGGATAAATTATAGCCTAAATCATCTCACAGGTCTTAAGACGATTAGTGTTTGTTTGAACATACTTTATTATCTGGAAAATAGACTTTCTGAAATACTAGAGAATCAAATTTTACAGTAACAGAAATGTTTCATGTTCCTAATGTGACTGTTGGGATGGGGGTGGGAAGGAGTGAATAATATGGAAATTACATTACAAATTGGGTAAATAGGGTTTGTCCATAAAGTTTTATCAGGACTTCATATTTGGCTGGGCAGCTAAGTGGCATAGTGGACACAGAGTGCCAGGCCTGGAGTCAGGCTCTTCTTCCTGAGTTCAAACTTGGTCTCAAATAGTTACTAGCTGTGTGACCCTGGGCAAGTCACTTAACCCTGTTTGCTTCAATTCCCTTATCTACAAAATGAGCTGAAGAAGGAAATGGCAAACCAATCCAATATCTTTGCAAAGAAAATCCCAAATGGGTACACAAAGCATCAGACATGATTGAACAGCAACAATAAAAGAATTCTATATTATAGTTACTGTATTTGTTTCATCTTTTCCTAGTAGACTATAAGCTCTGTGACAGTAGGGACCCTGATTTTTAAATTTCATATCTCCCCCAACTCCTAGTGCAGTACTCGGCACACAGTAGGCAATAAATGTTTGTTGAGCCAATTAAAGTTTGTCATTCTATTGAGCTGTTCAACTTAAAGATTCAATACTAAGGAAAAGTTTCTCTAGGGCTTAAGAAAGACAAGGACATTAAGACTTTCCTTATTGTCACTAAGTGGATAAGACATATCTTGTCATTACTATGATTTTCAAATATAAGTAGAGTTGTTAAAAGTATGAACATATTTTATATAAGTACAAAGTACATACTTGGACTTTATATAAGTATAGAGTTATAAAAACCTTCCAAATTGAAATAAAGTTAGCAAATGCTTTTCCTTTGAGAATTTTTACAAAAGTCAAAATTCAAAGACTTTTTTACCACACATAGTACGTAATATAGTAGGAGTATAGAGAAGTGAGTTCAGTTACTAGATTTCATGATGCAATGGGCATGTAACCAGAAGCCCAGGTGAAAAGTGCTCATATGAATGAGTATACAGAGTTGTATTCATATGCATATGTTCATATCTATGTAGGGAGAACTATGCTCCTGTTATCACATAGAATAATTTATACGTGAGTTCAGAATTACCTGGATTGCTCCTTAGAGGAGCATCTGATGCTTCCTAGGTGATACTTTACCATATTTGAAATCATGAATGTGGGATGCTGAGGCAACATCTGTGCCAGCCACCTTTCTGGTTTCCCTACATTTGCTATCAGGAAATCACTAGTTGTACAGTAGCTTTTTTTCCTTTGTGACCCAGAAACCTACATATGGAATGCAATTCACGGTATTTTTAAAAGAAGGTACAACTCCTATAAGATTTCATCTGATTTGATTTAAGTAGTAACATTTTTCCAGAGTAGGAATTATATGCCTTAAAGAAAATGTCAACTATATAGCTATATCTTCATTATACAAACAAAAAATCATTAACAAATTTTAATTATCTTAATACCTTAAAGCACAGCTGTCATACTGTATGTCTAGATGCTCTCTATGAACTGCCCTGACAACCCTTTCCAGCCACTCTGCATGAGTGTGCCACTAGACAGAAGGGAAATAAAGGAAGAAATAGAGGTTTGCCAAATATAAATTTATTACCACTTCTGAAAGAGGAATTCAAAGCATAGATCTCACTTAAGGTGTTCAATACCATCTTCATTTATGGATAATACAATTATCCATATGTTATATAAATGTTACACATATTTTGTTTTCTTTTAACTAGGAGGAACATAAGAAACCATCTAGTCCAGCCTTCTGTTTTTATAGATGAGGAAAAAGGCACAAAGAGTTTCAATGACTTGCTTGAGGTTGCCTCTAAAACCTAGTTCTCTTGATCCCTCTATTAGGTACCTTTTCATTTGATTATGCCCCTTCTCATCTATAATGTGAGACGATTGGATCAGATGATGTCTTAAATCCCCCTGAGTTAGAAAAGTCTATGACTTTCACATAATGGGCACTCCATAAATGTTTACTGAATGAATTGGTTTTTATTTAACACTAAAGTAATTGAGAGCTAGCTTTACATACAGGTGCTACTAGTATTTGTAGGACATTTGAAAGGAAAATATTCTTATAATATTGTGACTTGTATTGAATATTTACAGCTTATATGTTTTGTCACACATTACCTTTTCCCCATACTTATGGAATCCTTCCAACATTTTAAATTCTTGCAAATTATTCCAAATGGATATCCAATGAACTATTTCCCCCTTTCTGCTGTATTTACAAATTGAGACCTCCTGCTTGCAAATTTAAATCTCAGCCTAAATGTGGATGCTGAAATTCACATTTACATAATCTATGCACAATAGGACCAGGACACTCTTGTAACATTAGTCAGTTGGTCTACTGTGCTGGCTGCATTTTAATTTGTAATCATTGTTTGGGAGGAATATGATTTTGATGGGTAACCAGATGCAGACTAAAAAGCAGACAAGAAGAGACCTAACAAAGGGGCTTCTAAATCTGGATACTATAAATTCAAGTTTCCCAGGTTCAAGCCACCCACAGCCATCTGGAAATATACAAAATATATTGTACTTTTAAAATGGAGAATGGAAATCAAGTAAATATTTTGAATTTGGTTATATGTAAGACTTGAAATTTGTTATATTTGTACAAGTATAAACTACAATCGCTTAATTTTAAATATATTGAGTGATACATAATCTTAAATTTTAAAATTAGTTATAGAAGGATAAAAGCTTATAGCTCACAATTCACTGATTGGTTACTTTCATTAAATTATTGAATGTCTACATCCTGCTTTATGCTAAAAGTGTTGAACAGTTGAGGTACTCTGAGCATTATACTCAAAAATATCAGTGTTTTCAGTCAACTAACAGTATTGATTAAGTACTTAATACATCCCAGGCACAGTGTCAAGCCCTGTAGATACATAGAAAGGCCAAAGAAATAACAAAGAAAAAGAATAAAGTGGTTTCTGCCCTCAAAGATCTTACATTCTAATGAGGGAGACAATACGCAAACAACTATATGCAGACAAGATTTATACATCTCAGAAGAAATGTACTAGCAATTGGGAGAACAAAGAAATGCCTCTTGGGATTTGAACTGAGTCGTGAAAGAAGCCAAGAGACAGAGGTAAGAAAAAGTGCATTCTGGGAATGAGAGATAGCCAGTGAAAAACCAGAGTTGGGATATTGTGTCATGTGCAAGGAACAGCAAATAGTGTAGCTGTATCATAGAGTACAAGAAATGAAGTAGAATGTAAGAATACTGGAAAACCAAGAAGAGACCATGTTGAGAAGAGTCAAACAGAATATTTTGTATTTGAACCTGGAAGTAATAGGGAGCCACTGGAGTTTATTGAGCAGGGTAGTAACCTGGTTAGAACTGTACTTAGGAAGGTCTCTTTTGGCAGCTGAGTAGAGGATGTCTGGAGTGGGGAGATATTTGAGGTAGGGAGAAGAACCAGAAGGCTGTTACACTAGACCAAGCTTGAGGCATTGGGAGCCTGTGCCAGGGTGGCTTCTGTGAGTGGAGAGAAGGGGATTTTTATGAGACATTTTGTGAAGATAGAAATAACAAAACTTGGCAGCAGATTGTGTATGTGAGGTGAGTACAAGTGAAGAATTGATGGGCCGTCTACATCTTCCATATATTGCCTAGGTTGTCCCCCATGGTTAGAAATGTACTTTGTTCTCATCTCCACTTTCCATAATACTTATTTACCTTCAAGGCTCAGCTTAGATGCCACCTCCCTGAAGCCTCCCCTGATTTCCCAAGCTCAAAGCCTGCTTCTTCCTCAAATTTTCCTTAAAGAGTCTCTCTAGATTTCTTTCTTTTTTTTGGTTTCAGCCCTCCCTTCTTCATATTATCCTTATCTCTATATGTGATGTATTCCAAAGTAGCAGAATGTAAACTCTTACAAGATAGGGACTTTACCTAATTGTTTTCTCTGTATCACCAGTGCCTAGCGCTGTACTTTATATTTAACAGATGAGAGAATAGTAGAAAAATAACTTTATTTGGAGCCTATAATTAATTAATCAATAAACATTTACTAAGTACTTACCATGTGCCATGCACCGGATAGCCAATATCTAAAATGCCACTAAAACTACTTGAGATTTCTCAAGTAGTTTACATTCTATCGAGAAGAACAAAAGGGCAGCTAGGTGGTTCGATGGATAGAGCACTAGGCTTGGAATCGAGAACATTCATCTTCCTGAGTACAAATCCTGCCTCAGGCACTTACTAAGCTGTGTGGCCCTGGGCAAGTCACTTAACCCTGTTTGCCTCAGTTTCCTCATCTGTAAAATGAACTGGAGAAGAACATGGAAAACAACTTCAGTATCTTTTGCCAAGAAAACTCCAAATGGGGTCATGAAGGATTAGACACAACTGAAAATGACTAAACAACAACAGGGAAGGACAAAAATGTGCACATATAAATATTTATTAAATAAATCCCAGCTTTGCTACTACCTACATTCATAAGCCCCACACAGCTGCTCACGTGATTTTCCTACAGCATGTCTCTGACCATCTCACTCCCTACTCAGTAAACTGTGGTTGTTCCCTATTATCTCTAGTATCAAATACAAACTGTTTGGTTTAGCATTTACAACCTGGCTCCAACCTAACTTCCCTGGTATCAAACATTACACCCTTTCATGCACTTTTTGGTCCAGTTGAACAGGCTTTCTGTTCTTCCCAAACAATATTCCATTTTCCAGCTTCATATCTTTGAATGATTGTCTCCTATGCCTGATATTCCCTCTTTGCTCCAGTCTCTTAAAAATCTTTGCTTTTCTTCAAAACTCAGACTAAGTGCTACCTTCTAAATGAAGCTTTACCTAAACCACCCATAACTACTATGGCCTCCTCATACCAAATTCCCTTATCTTTAGTTCGTATAAACTTAGATGTGCATGTGTTCTCTCTTCCTAGCAGAATGACTTCTTTGGGGTCAGAGACTGTTTCATTTCTATCTTTGGTGCCTGGTACAGTGTCTAACACAGGAGGTAGTTAATAAATGATTGTTGGCTAATTGATTGGCCATGGGCAAATCACCTAACCTTTCTGGGACTTAGTTTCTCATCTATGAAATGAGAGATTTGAATTAGATGATGTATAAGATCTCCTCCAGCTCCAAGCTATGATCCTTAATGTTTGCCGAATTGAAAAGCTTGATTTATGGCTTTAGCAATGTGACAAGTTAAATAGACATAATCCCCATTCTCAAGGAACTTTGATTCTAAAGTATACAAGGGGAATACAGAGTTGTGCTTGATTGCTATTCACTACATATCAAGTGAAAACACCTAAGAATTATGAGGTAGAAAAATATTTTTTAAAGTTTTATTGTGTGCTGTTTGATCATGAGGTAAGGCAGTTATTTTCCTCATAAGAGAGAGTTGACAAGCCTTCCTATCTTGAAAATCGTTTATTTGACCTTGTTATTCCCTACCTTATTGTCCCCCTTATTTTCACTGTCATGCAGCCTTTAAAATTTTTTATTATAAACTTGGAAAATATCAACAAACACAAGCATTTTCATATGTGAAGGATGACAGAAAAAGAAACTTGTACATCAACTCAGGGGTTTTGTTAAGGGAAGATGCTATAAATGATCTAAGGACATTAAAATATTTATCATGGATCATGATCACTTACCTGCAGCATAGAGGGTGTGTGTGTGTGTGTGTGTGTGTGTGTGTGTGTGTGTGTGTGTGTGTGTGTGTGTGTGTGTGTGTGTGTGTGTGTGTGTGTGTGTGTGTTTTGAAAGTTTAGGCCATATCTCTGAACATCCTTATCTTAAATCCTACTGATGAACCAGGTTTCTAAAGCTTGGTTCCATCTTCCCTCCAGGTTTTAAGGGTATCACTGAGGGGTCAGGGATGATTCTCTAATACTGTCAGCTTGAGGCCCCCCAGGTGATTCCCTTTCAGATTATCAGCTAAGAATCAATTTATTCATCTAGCCTGGGTAAGTAACTTTTAGTAAGAGTTGTTTACTAAGCTAATAAATTGAGAATAAATAGTACTAAACATCCTCCCAAAAGTCTGTAACATGGTCTCCCACAAATACATACAGATAGGAAAGTAGGTCCAAGTTTACAGACTACCTGTGGCAAAGATTTCCTAGTTATTTTAAGTCCTTTTCTTCCATTTGTGGGGTGCTCAAGAAGGTCACCTAAACCGTGGTGAATCTACATTCATCTATCCAGCCGGCCCAAGGACACCAAAAGGAAGATGAGAAGCTTGAAACTGAAACTCACAAGGTCCTACTTTGGTCAAGGGAGGTGGGGAAAAGAAATCTGACCAAGGACAAAATTAAGCCTTCTTATTCCCCCCTTTCCACCAGGAAATTCCTCAGGTGAGGGGGGAGTGCTAAAAATCCACACATGCTCAAATTTCTGGGAATCAGTCCCTTTCCGATTTGCTTGATAATTTATAGATGATCTCTGAGGCACAATTCCTAGCTCCATTCAAATATGACTCTTGTGCTGCATCATTCCTTTTTAAAGGCCTTCAACACTTTATCTTAAGGCTTATGGACCAAGTTAACAAGTCAACAAACAGTTATTAAACTTACAATGTGCTGGATAATATGCTAAACACTGAGATTATGATTGATTGAGACATGTTCTCATCTAGCTAAGGTATAAAGGCATTTTAAAATGAATTGGACTGATTTAGACCTCAGCCTTATGAAAGTATATATTAAATTTAGTAGTAATACCACCCATAACAAAAATAGCTTTTTTTCCTTACCATCTAATCCCTCCTTCAGCTTTTAGAGCAAGTAGTACTCAGAGACTGTGAAAGAAATTGAGATCAGGATACTATGTGGAAGGTTCAACCTCATTAAGAAGCCAGGAAACTATTTCCTCAAAGACAGTGAGTACAAGTTTTGAAGGAAGATAGGTTGAGGTGAAGAGGAGGAGAAGGAGGAGGAGGAGGAGGAGGAAAAAGAAGAGGAGGAGGAGGAGGATAAAAGTTCTTTGTAATTCCACATGAAGAAGAAGATGAAATTCCTTGTCATTCCACATGAAAAAGGAGGAGGAGGGGGAAGAAGATATAGGAGGAGGAAGAAAAGGAGCAGAAGAAGGAAGAGGAGGAGGAGAAGAAGACAAAGAAGAAGAAGAGTCTCATCATTCCATATCATGCAGGAGGGGATGTGTGTTCAAGGCAGACAATCAAAAGTAAGAGAATGTCAGATAGCCAGGTGACCACATGAGTCCTGAGACTGGTAAATACCTCTGATCTGAAAGTCTAACACCAATCCTGGCCTATGATGATACCACTGGGTTGGATCAGGACTCTAATCAGTGTAATGAATATTGTGACATGGAAGACAGTGAAGTATGTGATATTCCACATGCTAGTACCACAAGAAGGCAAGATCATAAATACTATGTGGAGGGTTCAACCTCATTAAGAAGCCAGGATAAGCTTTCCTCATAGATAGTCAGTACAAGTTTTGAAGGAAAATGGATTGAGATGAAGAGGAGGGAAGATCACTTTGTAAAATCAGAAATACCAAAACCCCATTTGCCACAAATGATTCTATGCTGATAATTATTCCAATCACTAATGTAAGCAAAACACAAGTGTATGTGAAGTGTTCTGAGAAGATGACTACTGGATATAGTCTTCTATTATCCTCCATTTCCCTTCCATTTCCATCTTGTCTACACCTCTTCTTCACCCTAATTGAGATCATAATTCCCTCTCCTCCTCAGTACTTTCTCAGGCCTTTCTCACCCCAGCTCTGATTTTTCTTTCCTCCCTCTCCAACTTCAACTCAATATTTGGCCATTTCAACTCTGCACTGCCCTTTGCTCTTGAATCCCTCATTGTCTTGTCCTATCACAGTTTTTCCCCTGACAAAACTCAACCCTGTATTACTCCCACCATCAGTCACTTTTACGGGTACTCACAAACTGCTGAAGGAAATCTCCCAGAAGTGCTGACTAGGTATATTATGAATTCATGTTATCCAACTTTAACTGTGCCCTCTCTCCTATAAGATAAGCTTTTTTCTTACCTAAAAAATTTCCTATCTTACTCCCTGTAGAAGTTATTTCAAATCTGTTCTTCCTTCCTCAAGTATCTTATTCCTTCTCCTTCTCCCCCATCTCTCTTACCTGATTACCTTGCCTCTTTTTTGGAAAAAAAAAAGGTCATTTGAAGTGGGCTTCTTCTTTCCCCGTTCTTTTCATCTCTCACATCCCCCTTTGGTGTACTTTCCAATTCTCCCCTTTTCTGTTGTCTGTGACAAAGAGGTAGCTCTTCTCCTTGCCAAGGTCAATCCCTTCTATATTTGTAACTGATTCATTTCTTTCTCACCTTCTCTAGCAGATTGCGTTCTCAATCATTTCTCTTTTCTCTCAAAAATTTCAGTCTCTTCTTATCAAATAGTTCCTTCCCTACTGCCTTCAAACATGCTCAAGTCTCCTCCAACCTTATAAAAAGCCTTTACTAGACCTATCTATCATGCCTTCAAGCTATGGCCCTACATCTCTCCTCCCTTCCTCAGCTGCACTTGCTGCCTCCCTTTTATCTCCTCTCACTCACTTTTTAACCTTTGGCAGATATTGCTTCAGGACAAACTGAGACCTGGGAAAGACTTTATCTTAAAAGGCCAAGGTCTCCCATCCTGGATCATTCCCAGTCATCCTGACCTATGTCTTGCCACTAGACTGCAGTGACTCTGGAGGAGAGAGTGAGGCTGATGACTTTGCATAATTCTGCCTCACTTGAATCCAATTCATTTGCAAATCAATAATCACCCTCCTGATGTCATTGGTCCTCTTTGAGAATGAAGGTCAAACAACAACAACCCTTAGCAATCAGGCTTCTGAATTCATCACTCAGTTGAAATTGCTCCCCCACCAAAGTTACCAGTGATCTCTTAGTTGACAGATGTGATGATTTTCTCTCAGGCCTAATCTTCTCAACCACTCTTTCTTCCCACTACAATCCATTCTATGTAGTACTGATGAGGTTTGAGGGGGTAGTTTGAGAGGTTCAGATATGCCTCAAGGACTGAAATGCAGGAGAAGGTCATCTGGAATGAATTCACAAACCCAAGCAATCTTTAAGTCAAGTTAGCACAGGTTTATTGTTTATATTTACTATTACAGTGGGCAGAGCTCCTTAAGGAACTTGCATTCCTTATAAGCTAAAGCTTATATAGGAAAAGTAGTGGATTATCCAGCAGATATGCTAATTAGGTGATAACTTACAATCTTGGCATCATTCACTACTGGAAACCAGGGGAAACAGTTTCTCAGGGGTGTATTTTTGGTCTGTTACATCTACAAGCAAGGTAGCTTTGAAAGTTGACATGTATAACTTTACCTCTTGATTGAGTAATTGATAAATTAGGGAATCAATACATGATAATTCTGTGGTTACAAGATAGTCCTGTTTCTACAAGAGAATTTCTTCAGTGGCCAACTTGTTCTTTTGATATGGGCAAAGATAGTTTATTTTACTGGGGCCCACTCATGAGTAATTGCAGGGAAAGGTAGTTTGTCTTACTGGGGCCCACTTGTGATTTATTGGGCTGGAGAGAAAACTATCAGGGATAGCGTTTTGAGGCCAGGGAGGAATGTGATCTTGGAATTGTGGTTCAAGCACAAGGCACCCAAGCACCCCATCATTCATTCTCCTCTTAAGCAGATGGAACCCAAACTCTTTTGGGGTAAGGGATGAGGGTCTTGGCTTCTGAAACTGCTTCATGCTGGGACAGGACCTAGAGTTGTCCCTGCCTCCCAGGTTTCCCCTAGTCAAGGGATTGAGTCTTTAGCCAGTGTCTGGAACTTGGCCAATGCCAGGTCCAGAGGGTGATAGATCATGGTCTTGAACAGAACTTGGTACCCAACCTGAAGGGTCATCTGCAAGTGGAGGGCACTGAGCCAGAAGAGACAAATCTGGCAAGGAGATTAAGCAGACAAGGGCCAAAAAGGAGTAGAAGGAAAATGACTAGAAGTGGGATGAGTATGGGAATACTGTCCAAACTTCCTCACACTCTCTCAACATGCTTAGCAATTATCCAGGGACAGGAGGGACTTGGATGACCCCCTTTGTCCTCAAACCTTCTTATCTGCCTTCCATATTTTCATCAAATCTCTATGTATCTTTCCAAATCTTTTGAACTGCTATCCCAGACTACTCAACTTTCCTTTATATTTCTACCACAGACAATATAGCACATAAGTTATTACCCTTCACTTTTCCTTAAATGCGTGTCTGACCATGTCTGACCGCTATTCATCCAACTCTTGTTTTTCCTATTCCTTCTTCTATGATAAAATATAAACCCCTGCTTAGCTTTTAAAGCTCTACGCAACCTGACCCCAAACTGATTTCCAGCTTCATTTGATCTTACTCCTCTTTCTGCACTTGGTGACCCAGCCAAAGTCACCTTCTGTTTTCCTCACACGTTACACTCCATCTTGGTCTCTGCCTTTTCAGTGGCCATCCTCCATGCCTAGAATTCATTTCCTTTTTACCTCAACCTCAAAGAATTCTTCTCTTCATTTAAAATGTATCTCAGGCATCATCTTCTGCAGGAAGTCTTTCCGGATCACCCAACTGTTAGTACCCTCCTACTGAAACCACTCTGTATTTAACAGTTTTGCATATATTAATATTATTAGCTTTGTTTTTATGTTGTCCATATTTGTATATGTTGTTTTCCCTTCTATTAGAATGTAAGCTTATTGTGGGTAGGGATTATTTTATTTATCGTACTTATATCTCCATTGCCTAACATAGTCTCTGGCATATAATAGGTGCTTAATAAATTCTTGGTTGACTAGTTGATTTCATTATGTGCCAATACAATAACACAACAAAACTGGAAATAGGATAAGTTAGGTGGCACATTAGATAGAGCATTGGACTGGGAGTCAGGCAGACCTGAGTTCAGATTCTGTCTTAGACGTTTAATAGCTTTGTGACCCTGGGCAAGTGACTTAACCTCTACCTCCTTCAATTTTCTCATCTTTAAAATGGGCACATATCTTACAAGGTTATTGTGAGGATATAATGAAATAATGTTTATAATGAGCTTTGCAAATCTTAAAGCCCTATACAAATGCTAACAGCAGCTGCTATTGCTACAACTACTACTACTACTACTACTACTACTACTACTACTACTACTACTACTGCTGCCACCGCCGCCGCCGCCGCCGCCACCACCACCACTACCACTACTACAGAAACCTCACTACTTTTTATCCCTTACCCCTGGTGACATAACAATGTATTACTGATTGATCCAGGGCAAAAATAAGTTAATATTTAAACCAGATAAAATATGAGGAGCTGCTAAGTTAAGGAGGGAAAAGGTAAAAAAAAAAAATCAAGGTCATTGACAATCTTGGTCTAATGCAAACTCTATTAATCTTTTAGCAAAATAGATAGTAAAAGCAATAATTGATGTCTCAGCTAATTTAAAGAGGAACTGGGGATATTTAGACAGGAAATTTTAAAATCTCTTTTTTTTAGCTCGATAGCATTAATTAAACTAGCAGACCAATTAAAACAAAACAGAATAATTTTTAAAAGCTAGAATCTGCTCTGACCTTATGAACAAGCACATTCTCTTGCAGCATTTGACAGAAAGAATACAAATGTTTCAGGATCTGCATACAAGAGAATTCAGCAGTTGTTGCTATGGTGAAAAAAAAATAGAAGGAAGGGTAGCGTTATCAAGAACTACTGCTAAAGATGAGAATCGAGCTCCATCATGGCGGAAGTGTTGGAAGATCACGTAAATATCTAGTTGATACGCTCAGTGGAAAACTTGGATGTTGCATTGTCCCATTAGAGGCAACAAAAAGAAAATTCACAAAAAGAAATCTGAAAAACAGAACAGAATTTAGAAATTCTAAATTTCCTTAATGATCAATTGAAAGTTAAAGTCACGTAAGTTAAGGCAAATACAGAGTCAAAGCAGCAGAAAGAACAAAATAAACAATACGACAGCAATCAAAACTCAGTACAGAAGTTTGTGAAGCAAAGAAATTAGGGGAGACACCCCCCCACACATTCTGAAGGAGAATATGGAAAACTTGTGGTCATTTACAAGCTCACTAGAAGTCCAAAATGACTGAAATACAATTTGGACCAAATGAAAAACAGAAAACTAGTGCAGCATGAATATGACGAATAGAGAATAGTTGTATCAAAGGAAGTGACTCACATCTATAGCCTCCATACAAAACCTGAAAATGAAATAGCTGGAAAAGATCCATTTTTATTGGCTTAAATTCTTTAGTGTGGTGCATATATTACTAACAAAGCACTTTACTAGCTTTTTTCTCCACACATGTCTATTCTTACTGTTCTTAACTGAAAGCATGACATGTATGCCATCCAAAGATGAAAACAGCAGTGACCTTTCCAAATACAGGGCAATTATGTTTCTGTACTTTTATACAATTCACTCACAGTTCATTATCGATGGAAAATAAAAAAAGCTACAAATGCTTGCAATAAAGCAATGTGTTGATTTGGGGCAAAAAGAGTTTGCCAAAAATTACTAGCAAAACAAAAAAACCTGAACAATGTATTGATTTATGAATTATCGACAAAGCCCCCTAAAAGCATTCTAACATTTATTCTACCTTTATTGCCAAGTCTGACTCAGTTCTTCACTCACGGCTTATTCGTGTATTGCAAATATGTAAAATTGACCTAAATAAAGTACAAATGCTAAAGAATTTGATAGCCATGTGAAAAACTATCCTATATTTAAAACAGACCACCAATACAGTAATGTAAAGAAAAACAAAAGATATAAAAGGGGGCATTTTCAAGCAGAAAGTTTAAGCTCTTTATAGTTCCCCCAGACTTAAATACATTATCATCTCTTTTAAATAGAACTGAGTTTTCCTTCCTGCTTCTGGCTGACATTGTGTATTATCTCAGCAGCTGGGTATGTTGAGGTTCATGAAGTCCTGGCTGCTTCTTTTTCTCTTAATTTTTTAAAAATTATGAATATAACAATCATCAATCAGCATAAACTTCCTACTATGCAAACAAGATAAAAAAGAGGATTACATGTGAAACATCAAATTTATGTTATATATATTTTCTTTTATGGAATTTTTTACTCCCTGGCTACTTCTTGAGCATAAAGCTATGAAGGAGGAATTTGTGCTTGTATAGTCAAGATACTTACTGGCATCCCTTGAATTTATTCAAAGTTTAGTAGAAAGGAAACATTTAAGGCAGTAAATACATATGCAAAACTAGTGTTAAAATATATTTTCTGAACTGTAAAATAGACTATAATAGATTTGAATGGAAGGTATCCTAACAAAAACTCACATAATATTAACATTACATAGGGTCTATCACTCTAAGGAAACATGAATACTTCTTTTTCACAGTTGCTGATAAATATGGAGGAATGATCCTGGAGTAAAACAGATATCAATTCACTGTTAAGTCTGGAATAAAGGTACATGCTTTGATATTTACAAAATGTTATCTAACTTTTTTTTCTGGATGGAACCTGTAAAATGACTAATCCATGTGATTTTATACAATAGTTCTGCTCCAAGAATGGAATTAAAAGGCCCTCCATGGGTAACATTCACATGAATTCAACTGACAAAATGTTGACTTGGAAGCAAGCAAATGGATGAGTTATGGGAATTTATTTATAGAAGTGGAGAGGTTTTTGAAACAATTCAAGACACCAGAAATTAAAAATGAGTATGAATTTATTAATCAAGAAAAAAACTGTGTATAGTCATGAGAGAAACTGTAACACATCACTTCAGGGTGTAATAATTTAGCACCTACCAAATGTTTAGCAAGATATGGTCTGGTAGCTAGAAGTATACACCAGAAGCTCATTCTTTTATAAAATAACATGGCAAATTCCCCATACTACAAATATAGATCTCAATATATCCTTAAGAATTCAACAAATTAACTGTACTAGAACTGTACCATTTAACTAACAGAACGGCCTCACAATTCCATGTCACATTGTTCTTTAAAATTTTTAAATTTATTAAAAACTAAATATTCAGAATCTTCAAGCAATGTGAAATGAAAATCTTTCAAAATATAGACCCAACAGAAAAAATCAATATCAGATGTGGACAAGTTAGGTTAAGAACATTCAGTTCTTAACATCCTGACTCCTACTAGAATTGTTCTGAAGATTATTTCAGTGCTTCTGTAGAAGATAAATTGATACCCAAACACATCCACATAATTAAAAAAAATTTACTTTATCTATATGTGTATTTAGTCTTCAGTCATTAAAGTGCAAGAGCAGGATAGCAACTTATCCAGGATGATTTCTATCTGAACTCCATTTTAAAAGATAAGAAGATGAATAACAACAGGATTTGAAATGAGGTGTGGCAAATTGTTAGAGGTGACAGAAACATTAGGAATACTGCGTTCAAGTCCTATCTCTGACATGTACTGAGTTGCTCCTTTACTTCAGGAAAGAGGGCTCCTTAATAGGAATTTCCTTTACTAAATGAAATTAGAGGTTTAGTTCACAATAGAATTTAGAACTAGAACAGATCTTAGAAATTATCTAGCCCAACCTCCTCGCTGTACAGATAAGGATTAATAACAATAATTCACATTTGTATAGCATTTCACAAAGCATTACCTTCACAACGACCCTGTGTGGCAAGTCGTATATGCATTATTTTCCTTATTTTAGAGATAAGCAAACAGGTTCAAGAGAAGTAAGTCCTCTCAGACACCCACTTAAGTTAGGTGACCCTGGGTAAGTCACTTAATCTCTTACTTTGTGCCTCCTTTTTCTCAGCTGCAAAATGGTGATAATAATAGCATTTATCTCACAGAGCTGTTGTCAAGACCAAAAGAGATAACATACATGATGTGCTTTATAAACATTAGAATATTATATAAATGCTGTTATTATTAAATCACTTGCCCAAGGTCACACAAGTAAATATCTGTGAACCCAAGCCTTCTGACTGTAAGTCCAGTATTCTTTCTACCACACTGCATTCTTGAGGTACTTGAAAAGGGGGATTTCATATTTTTAGATCTTCCTCCTGTTCATGTAGTTTCTACCCGTGAATTTGGCAGACTGAGCCATAGGTTAGTTCTAAAATTTTGAGTCATAGATTTATACTGCTCTCCATCATTCACAATGGTCTCTTTTTTTTTTTTACTTCCTTTTGTGGTCTATGTCTCATCGCGTTTCACACACTTTTCTTCCTTAGCACTACCCCCAATTCCCATGGTGACATCTGGGTTCCACACTTTTCTTTTTATTCATTATTTAACTGTGCCTTGGGGATCTCCAGTTTAATCAGCCTCCTTTCAGTCTAATCATTCTCTATCCTTGCTGTTTCAACCATCCATTCTTAATACTTAACTCTTAGTCAATTAGCATGTAAAAACACAGCAATTACATAAAATATACAATAACTGAATTCTATCTTCAGCAAAGAGAATATTCAAGAAGGCAGATTGTACAAAAGGGAAGTTCCCCCCCCCCCCACAATACTTAAGAATTTTTGAAATACAGATATCATTAAATTAAACAATAACCATTTAAATTGTGTTTGCACAATTCTATTAAAAACCAATTATTTTACATGAAATACAAGTTTTTGCTTCTTTGTTTTTAAATTAAGCCCTTGAATTGAGCTTTTCTCTGCACTTGGGTAAGCTCTAATTTGTGGCAGTTTCTCTAATAGAGTACAAACTCCTTGAAGGCAAGGACTGTTTTTGTGTTTGCATCTCCAGTGTCTAGCATAGTTTCTGGCACAATTTGGACCCATTGCTATGGATGGAGCAGGCAAGGTACAGGAGAGACAGAAGGGATCCTGTGGCAGGTAGAGCAAACTGCTACCAAAACCACCTCAACCACTACCCTGCTACACATACCAGTGAAGACAGATAGGTTCCTAAAGCTCAGAGTCCTGGTAATAGCACAGCCCCCAAGATGACAGGCACTGTTCATAGAAGGAAGTAACCCCTGTGAAGAAGAGCCCTGCTAGCAGCCCCAACACTGCTGACACCATCTGCTTATCAACTGTCACTAACAGGAAGATAACATAAAGAACCAAAGAAAAAATAGTTTTCCACCCCAGACCACCAAATAGTCCAGAGAAGCAACAGTTCCCATCTCCTCAGCAGCCATAAATACTGAAGATGTAGAAAAGAAAGTTTTAACCCCTAATCCCCGGCACTGTCAAGTGATTCATATCAGAAAAGAATTTGGTCTTATCAATGGAAATTACCATGAAGGATAAATATTACTCTTTTCTATTTGTATATCACCAGTGCTTGCTAATTGTTCATTCATTCATCCATTCATAGCAGGCATTCAATAAATGTTTGTTCATTTGATGAATGAGTGAATTAATAAATGAATGAATTTGCTGATGATCCCAGGAGGTGCAGTGTCTATAAAATTTTTGTTGTTTATTCATTCATATCTGTTGGGTCAGACTCTGTGATCCCATTTTCGGTTTTCTCAGCAGAGATACTGAAGTGGCTTCCCATTTCTTTCTCTGGCTCATTTTACAAATGAGGAAACTGAGGCAAATAGGATTAAGTGACTAACCCGGGGTCACATAGCTATTATGTGTCTGAGGCTGGATTTCAACTCAGGAAGATGAGGCTTTCTGACTCTAGGCCCAACACTTCATCTACTGTGCCACCTAGCTGCCTTGTCTATAAAATACATAAATGTATTTCTGGCATATTAATTGAATCATATTTTTTGCCACATTTTCCCAGGGACCTAAGAACAAGTGGACATGACATTCTTTCCTCTGTAGCTACATTTGTTTTTACTTCAGGAGCTCCAGCAGAAGAGGTAACTCTGGAGGGCATACATAGCACAGGGTTGTCACAGACTCCACAGCTGCTTGGAGGTTGCCTCTTTGGCCTATCTCTTAGCAGAGTTTTAAAGTTGGATCACAGCACTGATTTTTCCATTCAAGTTCTCGCAGAGACTGCTTCTCATCCTAACTCATGCAAGGATGTGAACGGAATTCTGTATTGTCTATGATGGCAGTGGAAGCCATGGCAATTTGTCCAAGGTGAGACTGGGGCAAGGGTAGTGGCCTTCAACATGTCCCAAATGAAAAAGTTCTGCTATAGCCTTAAGATGAGGAATATCATTAACAGAAGGAAGAGGCAGATAGCTCCCACTCATCCAGTCTCTAGGTGTGACAGGTCCATGAAACAGAAGTGTAATCCCCAGATTGTTAATCATTAGACAACACAAAAAGCATAATATTTTATATTCGATAACAGCAAACAATATTGACTGGAAAACATGAGGCTCTATGACAAAGCAAACATGCCACAGCCTGATCAACTCAAAGGCCAGCCCCTCCCACTCTACTTACAACAAATACACCTGGCTGGAGAACAAAATAAAGGTACTTTGCAGGGAACTGGGAGTGGCAGTAGTATTGAACAGAGTGGAAGCATTATCTAGGGATTGGACAAGTTGTGGAAATGGAAAACTGGCAAGGTGATCAGATATGAATCAAGGTTAGAGGGAAAGCAATATTGATCCATAAGGGATTTGCAGAAAGTTGTGTTGGATTGTACCAGTCCATGACAACACCTTTTTTTTAGCTAATAAATAACAAGTTTCTGTAAATGTGTTATCTTTTGGAGATTACGGTTTTTTGTTGGATAGTTCTAGGGTCTTCCCCACTTGCTAATATTACTGATATTTTATTGTCCTACAAAAGATGGACCATCATTTTGAATCTGAGATGACACAGGCTCATAGAAAGAAAATTAAAGTCTCAAAAAGAATGGAAGGCTTCCTATAGGCAACAGGTCAGGTGGGAGTGGGAAAGAATACACTGAAGATGAGAGAAAAGGGAAATGATCTAAGGAGCAAAACTCCAGAGGAGATGGGATCAAAAACACAGGTAGAAAGAGGCAATGCCTTTATCAGGGATCACCTCTTCCTTAGATACTGAAGTAAAGGACTGATTTAACCTGTTTGCTCATCTGTAAAATGGGCTTGAAAATTTCTCTTGATGGGATTACTATAAGAAAAATTATTTGTAAACCATGAAATGACACATAAATTTGAGTTATCATTATTATTACTCTCTTACAGTGGTTCTCAAAGACCAATGAAAATTTTGGTGGACTCATAAATAAATAATGAAAAGATTCTAGATTTGTAATAAACCTTAATTTACTAACCCAATTTACTAACAAATACACAAATCCCCTCTGCAACATTTTTGACATCATCCGTTCTTTGTTTAAACAGTCAGTGAAACTTACTATCCTATGGGACAGCCCAATAAGCAGCCAATTTTAATCATTAGTAAATCTTTCCCTATAATGAGCTGAAATCTGCCTCCCATATTTTCAAGAAATATTTTACAATTCTTGACACTTAAGACTTTTTTTTAAAAAAATAAAGGCTACAACCTGAAGATATGTCAGATAAATTTTCATTATTCTGAAACAAGGCATTGTACTTGAAAATATTAGTAAAACATTTTTTTTTACTAAGCTTGCACATTTATCAGTTTTAGCTTTAAAACAATAAGTGAACCTAAGTTACTTGTTTCTAAACTTTTCATACATTCCTCTAAGGTATCTGTTCCATTTTAGGCGCTTCAATTTTACTTACATTAATTAGAACCAGAAAGATTATTCATCCCAAATGCTTTAGCAAAGCTCTTTTAGTTTCACGTCTTGGGCATTGTGATTTAATACTTCAAAATATATTATGCCCCAAAGAACATGTAATACAGTATAGTACTTGAATTTGCAAGCATCAGAACTAGGCAGAAAACCTGCCAGATTTGCTGGATGCCTTCCAGTGCCATCTGAAAGATAGGGAGTAGGAAGGTTAAGCTAACCTTTCAGATGGCATAAGAAGGGGGTCCAGCAGGTCTGGCTTTTCTCCACAGCTTTCAAATTCTGCATGTTTAAACAGTAGGTTGTACTCATCCTGAGGGTATAAACTGAGATGTTAACATTTGGTTCCTTATGTCTTCATACATCACTTAATAATGGAACTTATTTCCAGTTGGTTCATCTTCTTTTCTGAAGGAGTGGGGTGGGTGGGAGGATGGGAAGAAGAGTAGGAAATCGATTTTACCATGGTGGAAGGTATGGATAATATACTTAGATAGCAGGAAGTATAAAAGTAGTGGTTTTGACTGTTAGGAAGAAGACCAGATCAAGGACATCTTGTTTCTCTCTAAGACCCCATAAAAAATGGCAATATTAAGGTTGAGAATTTGGATGCATTGAAATAAACACTTTAATTGACAACAAAGTTTCCTATATATTAAGATGGAAATCTAATCTCTAAAGCTCTAATTAAAAAAATCATAACTCCAAGAAATAATCAAGCCTTAACTGACAGAATGTTCATTTTAAATTTTTAATCTGCTTCAGCAAAATTTGTGCATTTTGATCTTTGATTTTTCTTCCAGTTGAAGATATCACCTAAATATTGGATCAGTATGTGTAGCAATTTTAATTTCAGTAATTTGTATCAACAATTGTAATTTCATTTTCGATACCCAATTCATCAAATCTCTGCATAAACGACTAGAAAATGAACAAAGCCCTCTAAACTCATAAAAAAAGCAGTCATGTTAACCATCTTCTTTATTCATAATAATCAAACTGAGACTGACCCCTGTAAAAAGTGTTAGGGAACTCATTTATTCCATAGGTATGGGAAATTCAGAAGTAGACCCTGTATATCACCAAAACATTGGGAGCTCATAGATGAAGTTAAACTAGCGGTTTCATCTGTCAAAAAATAAACAAAAGAGCTTGTTTCTGTCAAGTCTTCAGGGTATGACGTCTTAAAATGGAATGTTAACTGTAGCCACTGGTCTAGCAGCCCACAGAAACCCCTCCGTGTTTGAGACGCATTTCCAAGTTAACAGTACACCTGAAAGGGTTCTTGGGACTGACAAAGTAAACAAATAAATTTAAGTATAGTTCTGGTGGGCACCTAAGAGCATCGAAGAATTCACATAATTGAAGCACTGAGGAGGAGGTGAGGAGGGTGCACTTCCTTGCAAACACCTCTTTCCGGCTAGGGCTCTGTATGCATCCCCCCTCCCGCCCCCATCCCCCACGCCCACTCCAGGCTGCCTGGCTGCGCCCGTCGGGATGCTGCCCGAGGCCGGGAGCCACGTGCCCCAGTGCCCACGCAGGACTGGCTGTGCGGGTCGTGGCCGCGTGCTTGTCAGAAAAGAAAGGAACGGACGTTGGGTCCAGTGCAGATGGAGCGCTCAAGGGCGGGGGTAAGGTCAGCAGCGGGTAGTGTGTGTGCAAGCACAGGGCAGGCACGCACGTGGCTCCCCTTGTCCCCCATCCCCGGGAGGCTGCAGCAGCAGGAATGCGTGGGGGGCAGCCAGCCTGCTCCTTCCCCGCCCTGCCCGCCCCTCCCTGCGGAGGCGCCTCCTGGGACAGGAGGGAGGAAGGAGGACGCCAGCCCGCTTCGATCTCTCGGCCCATCGGGACAGGACACGGCGGGCGGAGCAGCTGTGCTCGGCGGCTGCCTGGCGGGGCTGGGCCCGCGGCTTCCCAGGCCATCAGTCCCCCCCATCCGCAACCCCAATCCCAGTGCGTGGGTCGGGGCACAGAGGCTGCACGGAAGCGGGGGAAGAAGAGGAGGAGAGGTGAGCGCCCGCTCTCCACCTCCCCCTCCCCCGTTGCCCTGGTAACGTCGCTACACCTCCCGGACCTCTAGCCCAGGAAGGCTGTACTCCCTAGCTCCCGGAGCGCGCGGCATACGCAGCCGCCGGGCCTGTTCCTGATTGGTGGAAGTCGGAATCAGAGAAGGGAGGGGCAAGAGAGGGAGGTTAGGCAGAGGGATCGAACCCCCTCGCGCCACTGGAGCGCGTCCTTTCCACCCCTCCTCCGCCCCCAGCGTGCAGAGGCCCAGTGCGTTCCCATGGAGACTGCCTGGGCTGCACCTGTATGGGCTGCTGCAGGAGAGGGCCCGGGAGCAACGGCAACCTGACCCCTCCGCGCTATGCTGAGTAACAGTCAACCAGCAGCTGCCCCTCTTGCCTTCTGCAAACAAGCACTTAGAGGGGAGGGGGTGGGGCAGAGACCGACCAACAGAGACGAGGAGAGAGAGAGACTAGGAGAGATAGGAGAAAGAAGGGAGAGAGCAAAGGGTCAAAACCCGCCCCTTCGTCGCTCTCCTTCCACCTCCCTTTAAAAAAAAAACTATTTGACCAGAATTCAACATTCCAGTATTTTCCACAGTAAACATTTTCAAGGATACAAAAGAATCATCAATGCCACACCTTTTCGTCTTGAAAACAGAAGGATGCCAGCCTTGGCTCAACCCTATTGTAGTTTCCCAGGGTTGGGGTGGAGTTTTAAAATACTGGCTGCATCACCGTGGGCGTAAAGTCCACACGGTTTACTCCCAAGAAGTCTTAGACAATGGCTGTTCATTATTATTTGAATATCACTGCCCTTGATGCTTAGATCTAATGTGTTTAGGAAAATCTTCCTTCTCCAATTACATCCCCAAACCTATTTCCCTTCTCGTGAATTTACCAGGACTCCACCCTCCTGCTTTTAAAAGCGGGGCTTTGACTTTGTGAAGGGTGAGGCGTCTCGTCAGTTCCTTTGATCTCGGGGAAGTAAGTTGAGTACAGGAGTTATGCCTTTGGAGCATTTAACTTATATTAAGCACCTGGGGTTATGCAAGATTCTATAGTAGAGACGAGAAGGAAAAAAAAAGGAATAAACTACATTATTTCTAGTCTTCATCCCCTTTCTGTTCCCGGAGCTGCAATTGTCAGTCTCAATTTCTAACTGCCTAATACACATTTCCCCTTTCGATGTCTTACCGTGACCACATCGTGATGTTTTCCCCAAGCTTACATAAATCATAATTTCCTCATAATTTTCATTTGCGTTTTTCCTCCACTTTTTCATAATTCCACCACACCACCACAATAATGACTCCTTTTCCCTTAAGTGAAAAACCATTAGAGGTTCTAGACATGTCTATGGATGATCCTGACAGGGCTCTTGAAGTTGCCTGTACTCAGTGTGTGCCATGAAGACCACGTTGGGAAAAACAGCTAAGTAAGCACCATCTGTGGTGGTGCCTGAATAACTTGAGTGCACTTGATACAATACAACTTTATTGACAGTTCAATGGACAAAGAGGGATGATTTTCACAATATAAGGGGGGGAAGGGTGTCGGGGACAATAGCCAAAGTCTCCTTACAGTGTTTTTCCCAACATTTGGGCAATGCCAGGGTTAGTGAAGATGTATTGTACATAAATTGGGCATGAATTAGCCCATGCAGCATCTTGGCTTCTGCTTGGTCAGGTCACTCTGGTTGGGATTGTCATTCCACTTGTCATCAGGGGAAGAGCATTTCTAGTTCCTTCTTATAGAGGAGCACCTGTGAGATTTAGCTTGTTCTGAATGCTATTATTATGCACCACAATTTGCCTCAGAAAAAATTCATTGCCACAAAGCCCAAAGAACTATGCAGTCCAAGACATTTCCTCTGAGCTACTCATTGTCATATCAGTAGACAGGGACTGGGGAGGGAAAGGAGGAAGTTGCTAACTCAGACTTTGAAGTGGGGGGTCAATTTTCCCCTATTTGTGTTGAGGGTATCATGCAGGCTTACAATCTCCACATCATTTTTTAACACTCTCTATTACAGCCCACAGCTGCTTGGTGGAACGGTGGATAGAGTGCTGGGTCTGGAGGCAGTAAGCCCGGAACTCAGGTTTGGTCTCAGATAACTTACTAGCTGAGTGACCATGGGCAAGTCACTTAACCCTGTATGCCTCAGTTTCCCCATATCTAAAAAGAGCTGGAGAAGGCAATGACAAACCACTTTAGTGTTTTTCCAAGAAAACCCCAAATGAAGAGTCAGACATGACTGCAAACTACTAAATAGCAAAAATAATGATTCACATAAATGAGTTGCCAAATCTTCCTGACATTGCTTCATTGATGTCCCTGGCATAAATTTCCTTCTTACCACCATGACAGTTCAAGGCTTTATTAATTTTTGCCTAGATCAGTGGTCTCCAAACTTTATTGATCTAAGTATTGTTACCAGTAAAAAATTTGAGAACTCACCTACAATATATGTATACTTAAATATAGATGTACATATATGTATATATATGATCTGTAGTTTGGTACGTGGCTCTGAAGTTTAGTTTGCTTAATTTTTAATGACTGTCATAGCTGAAAAGGGTACCTTCTCAAAGATAAATGAATCCAAATGGAAAAAAAAATCATCAGGGGCCATGGTCACAAAATCATATTTATTTTTCAATCCCATTCACCAGTTATGCAGAGGATTTTATAGAAGTGTGGCTAGTAAATTGCTGTCTTCCTTGATGTCAGTTAATTTTTCTTGCAAACTAGTTTGAAGGTATTGCATTTTTATATTTTTAACAAGTGGGTTCAAAATCCATGAAGCTCATTTGGAAGATTTTAAATAGACTAGAAAATTCTGTTTCCAAGTTTTTACAGTGTGCAGCTATGGGAGTTTTTGTAAGTGATGCTCATAATTTTTGGCAACAAAATCAATGGAAACATTTCCAATATCTTTTCTCAAAATGTTCCCTCCATAGAACAAATTTCTTTTGAGAAGCCATTTCTTTCTTTTTCATTCACTGTTAAAATTTCACTTTTATTTCAAGGGACAAAATAAGTGCTTTTGTTTTTTTTTTTTGAAGATGTCTTCTACATAGCATGCTACTGAAAGCTACCTGTCGTCACAGAAAGGTTAGGAAATTTGGAATACTTGTCTTTTTGTGAAAGAAAAATTCATGACTCATTTTTAAACTCAATAATTCTTTAAAGTACTTTTGTCATATGATAACCATTTATCCTCTTTGGGGTAAAAAAATTTTCATGGTCACTCCCCATCTCATTATATTGATAAACTACTCCTTGTACAGTGACTAGAAGCTAGTGTTAGTAAGAATGTTCATTTTGCTTAAAAACAAGATTCATGTGTATGTCCTGGAGGATAAATAATAATTGTTTGTTAGTTGTTAATTATTCAGTTAATTTGATCTGTGTAGCTAGCCAAGCCAGTGAATTTCAATACTAGAAAATCATTCCCACGAAAATGGAACCAGATGTGCAAGTTATTCAGCAGTTGATGCCCCAGAGTATGCATAGTCAGCCAAAGGGCAACAGTAGCTTACGGTGGTCTTGGGAACAAAGTGTTTATATTACATAGGGGTCCAGTTTCCCCAAAGCCACTTGTGCAGATGATAGGTACCTGGATCTGTTGTAATTGCCCTCGGAGACAGACACATGTTTGAAAAAGGAAGAAGTGAGAGTTTGGACAGGAAGAGCACAGAGTGAGAGACTGTTGGGCAGTGATGTGTGAAGGGAGTAATGGGGTTGTTTTTGAGATACAAGGTTTGATTATCTATCATGGCAAAGATCAGATGAGACCAATCTTCTGACTGGGTGGGCCTGCACACTTAAGGATCCTATACACCCCCTGAAGTATGTGTATCTCACTTTGGGAAACACTAGCCTGGACCACTGTAGTATCTTCCTAATAGTTTTCCATCACTCTTCTCTAATCCATTCATTCAGTCCAACAAATCCTTGCACTGTGCTAATTACTGGAGATACAAAGACAAGGATGGAAAAGAAAAGAAAAAAAAAATCAAAACATTCTCTGCCCACAAGGAGATAACATTCTATTACTGGGAGAATACACCATATAAATAAGTAAAAACAAGATCATCTGAAGAGGGAGAGAGCTCTAACTACTAGGAACGCCTTTCAGGCATCTGAATTGAGCTTAATCATGAAGGAAGCTTAAGAGCATGTATAAACAGACAGGTGAAAAGAGAATGCCTTTGAAGCAGGCAGGCACTCTATGCAAGAGCAAGAGGTGGGAGATGTAATTCTGGTTTTGGAGACCTTCAGGTGGGCCAATTTTGTGAAAAGAAAGAGTTTATGAAGAGGAAAAAAGTGAAGGAAAGTTTAAAAAGATATGTCTGAGCCAGATTTGTGAAGGGGTCTAAATGCCAAGCTGAACAGTTTGTGTTTAATTCTAAAGCTGCTAAATGTTCTTGAAGAGAGGAATGATGAGAATAGACCTAGACTTTAGGATGATTAGTTTGACAGCTGTGGGGAGGATTGATTAGGAAATGGAGAAAATGGACTAAGCAAGATCAATTAGGACGCTATTACAGAGGTAATGAAGGCCTGAACTACAATAGTGAACATGTATGTGGAGAAAAGGCAATGGATTTGGCAGATTCAAAAGCTGTCTTGGAGGCAGAATCAACAAGATCATCCTTCATACTTCTGTCAAAGTATTTAGCCCAGTTCCTACTTCACGATTCTGACCAAGTCATTCTCCTGTCTAAAAAGTTGCAATGACCCTATATTATATATAAGACAAAATACAAATTGGCATTCATTCAAAGCCTTGTATGGTCTGACACCAGCCTGTGCAATGATAGTGAAATATGGGCACTTTGCTTGCCTAGGAGTTGGGTAACCAGAGTGAATGAAGCCACTATCATCATTTAGTGAAAAGGGAGGAGTTTGGAGACCACTTAGTCTTGAAATCTATTGCCTTAGACCTTGCCACAGATCTCATTAATATTGTTAGAGGGATTCTGCCTCATGTCACTGAACCATCCAAGAAAACCACAAAGCTTCAGTGTTTTTTGTCCTACTGAGTACTCATCACCTACTCTTCCCTTCATTTCTCATTAGTCCTGGGAAGGTAGATTTCCAGCCCTCTCAGAGCTGCTGGCATGTGTAGAGTCATTGCCTATATGTGCTATCCTATGTCCTTGTGAACATCTCAAGCTCAAGTATGTGAGCATCTGGACACCAAGCCTCTCCCTTCCAAAATCAAGGACACCAGGCCTCACTAGGATCCTAGTACACTCTCTAAATGCAAGTTAGATATACATGATCTTCACCTCACCACCATTACCCACCTCCAATGTTGGGATGAGGCAAAGGAATGTGTCACATGTGAATTTAACTAGGCCCCTAAGGACATGATCATCAGATATTTTTGACCCAGAGGTCCAACTTTTCTTATTGTCTCCAGCCCCTCTCTAACCCCTATCTTGTTCTCTGGCATTTGGAATAGGACCTTCAAGGGTGGGAGTCCCAGACAAATGGCACTACTCTCTGTCGTCTATGATTAGTAAACTTCCCCCTTCCTCCTTCCTTTATCCCTGTGATTCAGGGTTACAACAACAAAAAACCATCATTGATAACCACTTTTCTGTAACTTGAACAAATTCATTTCAGCCTCCATCCACCCCAATCTTTATTTTCCTCTGCCCTCCTTTTTCTTTGTACCTTGTGGATCCCCCATTATGCCATTAAGAAGCTACCTTTCACTCTTTACTTTATGTCCTACTTTTCTGTGGTTTTGTTGTTTGTGTTTGTACTCACAGAAACTTGTTTCCCTATGGAAGATAAAACGTAGGTGGCTTCCATCTTCAGTGCTCCTTCTTTAGTGCCTCTGACATACTGGGCCAGGAGAAGAAACAGAGAAGAAACAGAAACAAATACCTTGCTCTTCACGATCACTTCCAGACTGACTAGCTGCCACTGTTAGCTAACAACCTTTCTTCCTTTTAGATTTATTCCATCTATCAGTAACTTTCAGTTTAGTAAACCTTCAGTTTGCAATATAAACTATATTCAGTTTACAAATCTCTCTCTCCTCATAATCTTCCTCTACACCTCAAAGCTGCCTTGATAGTCCGATTCTATTCAGCAAGCATTTATTAAACATCTGCTAACTGTAAGACACCATGGCAGGTATTATAGTAGAGGGCTTCATTCCTTCAGTATTGATGTTCCCTTGAACATCCTGGCCTTCTCGTTCTTCAGCCCAAAGTCCTGTGACTTAGCTCTTTACTCTAACCAACTACAAGGATGATTATACTGTAGAAATCATCTTCTCCTGTGCTACTTCCATGCTACTGAGTTTTAAAATTCCCCTTTGGTTTGCTAATTCTAGTTCTTTTATCTTTCCTTCTGCCTCCCTCCTAAACTTGTCTTCCACTCCATCACCATGGCCTCCAGTGGAGAGACATCATGTTTACCCAATTCATCACCCCTGTTCTGGCCTCACTTTTCTCCCATCACAGCCTTTACTTCCCAGTTAATCAGTTAATTCCTTTATTTTTGAATCCCTCGCCAAATCACAGTTCCAACTCTAATTTGTCTTCAATATCTGCCTTTACTACTATTTTATGTAATAAAGATCCACTACAAATAATGCTATTTCACTATTACTCATCAGTCCTTGTATTCTTCTCTCAATGACTGTCTACAACATTGAGGTGCTAAGTCCTACATGATACCTTTGATGATATCTCCTAGCTAAAAGTGTCCTTTCTCCCCATAAAAACCTCATATTGTTCTATTTGACCTCTCTTTGCAATGAACAGTTTTCTAACTTGTATTGTAGTTATTGGTCTACATCTCATTTCCCTGCTGCTATACTGGTAGCTTTTTTAGGGCAGAGATTATAATTTTTTCATCTTTATATTGCCAATACTTGGCACAATGCCTAAAATGTAGTAGACAATGCAGAAATAGGCATTGAACTGAATTAACTACAATCTCATGGGGGGAATAATACAAATATTACTTAACTCTCATATAAAAACATGTTAATACAAAAGATAAGTACAAAATGTTATAAAAAAAATTGAATGTGGGAAAAATTGTCTTTGTGGGGGAATCAAGGAAGACTTCAAAGAGGTAGTGTTTTTTTCCTGAATCTTGGGAGATGAGTAGGTGATGCCAAGGGAGAAATTCCAGGCACAGGGAATGGGAATGGGGATATGTCCAAGGGCAGCAAATATTCAGTATTGCTGGAGTATAAAAGATGTGAAGGAGATTAAGATGAAATAGAACTGGGAAGACAGGTTAAAGCCATATTTTGAGGGTGTTGAATACAAGGTTAAACTATTTAGACGTTATTTGGGCACTGAGGAGAAAAGAATTTAAGATTCTGTAGCAGAAGGTAATACGTTCAGAGATTTGCATTAGATTGTAAAGTCCTTGAAGGCAGGAATCATGTCTTATCTAAACATTTATTTTCCTTAACAGAACTGCTGATTCTAGGGAGATGGGGTTGTCCTGTGCCATTGAAGGGCCTCAGCTCTGAGATCATACACATGGACCCAGGTATAGTGCATAGGAGAGTCTGTCCTGGAATGAAAAGGGTCAAGCTTTTTCCCACCTCCACCCCATAGTCCTGGGGAAAAACACTTAAAGCTTAGGTTTGGTTCAGGTTTAGGGACTCCTCAAAATGGAGCAGAAAGGTATTTAATGTACAAAGTCAGCTTATAGGACTGCTAGGCGTTTTTGTTTACACAAAAGAAATGCTTGGCCAAGATGGCAGCATAGGAGCAGCAAGGTACTGCAGCTCCCACATAGGCACCTCAAATACCCATAAAATATGGCTCTAAACAAATTTCAGGGCTCCAGACTCACAAAAATACGTCTCCTGCTGAAGGAAGCTCAGCAGGAAGGGGTCATCACAGCTCTGGGAGCTGAAACCAGCCCAGCCTGAAACCACAGTGTGGTCCTGGGGGCAGCCAGGACTAGCCACAGCTGGAGCCTTCAGGAGAGTGGATCAGTGGCAGCTGTGGCAGTTTCCAGAATTATCAAGCCATAAGAAACAAGGACTAAGTGAAAGGTCAGTGGAACTCAGCTAAACTTGGGGGAGAAAAGCAGTCCAGCCAAACAGCCTCCAGGGCAAGGAAGAGGCAGAAGCAGCAGCCCTGTAGCCACCTCCACATGACTGCTTCAGAGCTCCGAGCCTGCAGACTGCAGGGGGGCCAAGTGATCATTCAGAGGCCATGTGCTCTTGCATTGAGCAGCCTGGATCTGTATTGTGGTCTCTGGGTGGTGGTCCTGGGGTGTGTTTTCAGTGAGCCAAAGCTGGTGGGAGCTGCAAAAAAACAATAGCCCCCTAATAGCTCTGGCAGCTGGGAAGACTCCAGCAATTTGGGACAGAGCTTTCGCCTCTACAAGCAGAGTTCCACAGAGCTAAAAAATCATTGACTGGCCAACATGAGCAGGCAAAGGAAGCAAAGTAAGAACAGCAACCAAATTTAGATTTCTTCTTTGGGGACAAGAAGGATCAAAGCATGGAATGGGAGGAAGACAACACAGAACTCCCACACCAAAAGCTTCAAAGAAACATGAAGACTTCCTACAAGCCATAGATCAGATTAAGAAGGCTTTTGAAAATCAAATAAGAGAAATGGAGGAAAAATTGAGAAGAGAAATAAGAATGATGCAAGAAAATCAGAGAGAGTCAACAACCTGACTGAAGAAAATAACACCTTAAAAAAAAGATTAACTCAAATGGTAAAAGAGGCCCAAAAAGCCAATGAGGAGAAGAATGCCTTAAAAAGTCAAATTTGCTAGATGGAAAAACAATCTCAAAAGCTTTCTGAAGAGAATAATTCCTTCAGAATTAGAATGGAGCAAATGGAACCAAATGACTTTATAAGAAATCAAGATGCTCTTAAACAGATCCAAACAAATGAAAAAATAGAAGGCAATGTTAAATATCTCCTTGAAAAAAACACTGACCTGGAAAATAGATCCAGGAGAGACAATTTAAAAATTATTGTACTACCTGAAAACCATGATCAAAAAAAGAACTTAGAGGGCATCCTTCAAGAAATTCTCAAGGAAAATTGCCCTGATATTTTAAAAGCAGAGGGCAAAATAGAACTTGAAAGAATTCACTGATCACCTCTTGAAAAAGATCCCCAAAAGAAAACTCCTGGGAATATCATAGCCAGGTTCCAGAGTCCCCAGATCAAGGAGAAAATATTACAAGCTGCCAAGAAGAAACAATTTGAATACTGTGGAAACACAATTAGGAGAACCTAGGATCTAGCAGCTTCTACATTAAGGGACCGAAGGCCCTGGAATATGATATTCTGGAGATCAAGGGAGCTAGGATTAAAACCAAGAATCCACCTACCCAGCAAATTTGAGTATAGTGTTCCAGGGGAAATATGGTCATTCAGTGAGGTGGAGGACTTTCAAACATTCTTGCTGAAAAAACCAGAACTGGAAAGAAAGTTTGACACTCAAATACAAGAAGCATGAGAAGGTAAACATGGAAAAGAAATCATAAGGAACTTATCAAAGTTAAACTATCTACATGCCAACATGGAAAAGTGACAGTTGTAATTTATGAAACTTTTCTCAGTATGAGGATAGGTGAAGGGAATACAAATGTATGTATACATATACATACACGTATGTCTATATAGGAGGGTTTATATA
>CM053580.1:392429148-392440795 GCA_028627135.1 Pseudochirops cupreus
CCCCCCCCAGGAAGTCCAATAATTCTTAAATCATCTTTCTTCAACCTATTTTCCTGCTTGGTTGTTTTTTCCAATGAGTTATTTTACATTTTCTTATATTTTTATTCTTTTGACTTTGTTTTATTGTGTCTTGATTTCTCATAAAGTCTTTGGCTTCTACTTGTCTAATTCTTTTTTATTTATTTATTTGTTTGTTTGTTTGTTTATTTATTTATTTATTTTTTGGGCAATTGGGGTTAAGCAACTTGCCCAAGGTCACACAGCTAATAAGTGTTAAGTGTCTAAGGCCGGATTTGAACTCAGGTCCTCCTGACTCCAGTGTCAGTGCTCTATTCACTGCACCACCTAGCCGCCCCTACTTTTCTAATTCTAATTTTTAAGAGAATATTTTCTTTAGTGAACTTTTGTACCTCATTTTCCACTTGATCAATTCTATTTTTTAAGGTATTATTTTTTCAGTTATTTTTTGTGCCTCTTTCACCAATATGTTAATTGTCTTATCATAAATAGAGAATTTCATTTTCATTTGCTTAACTATTTTTTCTCTGTCCCTCTTTGATTTTGAAAATAATTTTTTAGTTCTTGCAGTAATTCTGATTAGACTTGTACCTAATATCCTCCATCTTGTTCCCTCTCCATGCCTTTGCTTATAGGTCTTTTGACTTCATTGTCTTTTTTTGAGTTTGTGTCTTGATCTTGCCTTTCATCATAGTAGTAGTTTTTTGTTTGTTTGTTTTTCAATGATCAGGTCTATTTTTTGTTATTTGCTCATTTTTTTCCACCCTATTTCTTGATTTTCACCTTTGCATTAAAGTTGTGCTCTGTTCCCAGCATGGGGAATGAGGGGACGTTGTCTCAAGATTAAGGCTTTTTTCACACTTCTGTTTTCATATCTAGTTTGGGGAGCTTAGAAGTTTTTGGTGCTTTTAAGGTGGTGGAATTGGGGAGAAGTCTGGTCACTTCTCTCCTAGTCTGCACTCCAGTCCTTACCAGGAAGAATGCCTGATTTCTTGGGATTGCCATCAATACTGTTCCTCAGAGACCCTGATCCCTTGGGACTGGAGGCGATACTGTTCTTCAGTGTCCCTGATCTCTTGTGACCAAAAGTAATGCTGCCCCTTAGGGCTTCCACTCCTTCTTGATGGAAAGTGCTCCTTTCTGCCCTTGGACTATGACCCAGAAGTGAGTATTGGTAATGGGTTTGCCAAACTGTGTCTAGTCCTGCATTTAGTGCTAGCACAGGAGTCCTCTGTAATTTCCTTCTGACCAGTTGCCAGGTCCCCTTACCATCTAAGGTTTGGGAGCTCCTGAAGTTGCTGCCACCTGGTCCTACCACTGGGGTTTCATCCTTGTGGGCTTTGGGCCATCCTCCACCACCCATGTCACAGATCTCTCTTTCTGACTTCCTGAGCTGTCTTGGGCTAGAAGAATGTCTTACTCTGACCTTTTGTTGGCTCTACCATTCCAAAATTCAATTTGAGGTGTTACTTTAAAGTTATTTGAAGGATAATGTTTGGAGAGCTCAGCTGAGTACTTTCTCTACTCCACACTCTTTGTTCCACCTCTCATTGTAAAGTTAATTTTCACAGTGTTGTTATAAATGATTCAAATATTTAACTCACTTTATGCTAAAACACTTCATACTACAGTACTGTATTTGTTTACTGTCATTTATTCAGCTGTCCTCCAATTAATGGACATTTATTTAGTTTCTAGTTCTTTACCTTTACAAAAAATATATTTATGTGTTTGGACATATGTATATATTAACACACAAAAACACTATATATGCCTTCTGTATACATGTCCATTTGCATACAAATACTTTCCCTTTTTGTTTTATCTCTTTGGGAGTAGAGGTCTTATGGTGATACTGACAAATCAAAGGGTCTGCACAATTTAGTGACTTTTGGTACATAATTCCAAATTGTTTTCCAGAATAGCTGTACCAGTTCATAATTCTATACTTAGGTTCTCTTAGGTGTGTTTCCCAAAGCCCCTCTAACATGTCTTTTTACATTTTTTTGTTGTTGCCAACTTGGCCAATCTAATGGGAACTTGCATTCTTTTTAGTCTGGACCTTCTCTTTATATGCTTATCCTAGTCCAGCTACTCTTCTCATCTTTGTTTCTTTAGTGTAATTTCTCTTGTAATACAATGGGGACTGTAATGTCAGGGTCCAAATATAGAACTAAATGTTAGATTCTACATGTATTCCCACAGAACAGTTCTATCAGTACACATAGGTACATAACATGAATATACATATAGATAGATGGACTAGTACATATATAAATGTATATATGTATTATATACAAACATATGTGTATATAAAAGCATGCATGTACACATGGACAGAGGCATTTAGATGGCTCAGTAGATTGAGCTCTAGGCCTGGAATCAGGAAGACCTCAGTTTTCTTCCAACCTCAGACATTTACTAGCTGTGTGACCTAGGCAAGTCATTTAACTCTTGTTTATTTTAATGTATTGGAGAAGGAAATGGAAAACCACCCCAGAATCTTTGCAAAGAAAACCCTATGGACAATATTGGTATGCTGTGGTTAATGGGGTCACTAAGGATTGGGTACTACTGAATGACTGAACAACAATACACATGGACATGCAGGTACAAAATTGTACATATGTACATGTGTGTACATATATTGGACAGACATTATGAATGGCATTTTAAGGTAAGAGGATTAGAGTTAACTGGTTTGCCTTTTGCAAACTGTTAAAGGTTTTTTTTTTCATTTTTTTCTTAGCTTCTTCCTGAAACAAAGGCTTAATTTTTTAAAACAGTTCTTCCAGTGATGCATGCATGACTATTACTCATGGGAACCCATGCAATCTTTGAAGAATTCAAGTTGATGCTCACCCAAAAGCAATGGAGTGGTGTGTGGTGGACATGAGTAGGCTAGAGCACATTATCAAAGAAGAGCTGTGCAAGAGAAGTATATGAGAAGCAAATAAAAGAAAACTTAGAAATATATGATCAGGAAAGAAGAGAGGTGAGTCATGTAGCCTGTGATAACAGATGCTGTGTGTATGTATCAGTGGTATACGCATGATGTCAAGAGATCTGCAGTAAAGTCTCCTAGTTCATTGAGTGAACATCTTGTGAACAATTTATGATGTCACACAGGATCAAAAGATACAAATGAATTGTGATCTGCACTGATTATAATAAAAATCCATCTGAGTATATTCAAGGATTCCTGCACATTCCTCAATTATATAAATCACTTGACATTCAAGGAAAATTTTTTAAAGATCCCTGAAATAAGACTGACTTCTACCACTCTCTTTTTTGCATTGTACTGCCAGTCTAGTAGAAGTCACTTATTCAATTCTTCCCTTTCCTCCAGGCGAAACTTTCCACAATGGAAATTTTAATAATTTTTCTGTTCTATTCCTTTTTTTTTTTTAGAAAGGGCAAGGGGCTCATTTAGGAGAGTGCAATTAGGAAACCACATCATTCTTCTGACACTTCATGCATTCTTATCTGGTTGATTGGTTGATTGGTATAGTAATTCTATAAACATTTTTTGAGGAAAGATGATAAAGAAACAAAATTTAACCCTAAAAATGAAGAAATGTCACATCTATTCATTCTCATTTGTGACTCCTGGTATACTGTTGAGATTTTAATTTTTGTCCAAAGATACAAATAGTATTGTAGGAAACAGAGGTAAAAATCATTAGTGTAACCAAAGAGGCAGCTGTTATTAAATCTTGTTGCTGAATGCTTATCATTTTAGTCAAATTGTGCTTACAAGAAAGGTTAGCTTTCTGCTGAGATGGAAGAGGTGGCACTCTGACTGATGGGATTTAAGGATTTTAAGGGATGCTGTCGTGTCCTTGCCAATATATCTACTCCACATCTGTCAAGGTACCTGAAGATCTGCAGTCTGTAGCAAGTCTCTATCAAAAATAGGCCCAAGTTTCAGAATGACTGCATGGTCTAGTAGAATGGCCTAGAGTAAGGACTGTTGCTATTACTAGTTAATTTTGTGCCTCAGTCAAGAATCTGAAATTGTGTCCTGATGTCCTAATGGCACAGGGTCATAAAATCCTGAAAGGAATGGCACCTTAAGTTATTCTATGGGAGCTACCTGCTTAGTGAATGTAAGCTGAAAGAAAGACTTCCTGAGAGTTGGATACAGGAACAATACTTGGGGACTGGTGAGGAACCAGAGGAGTTGGATAAAGTCACTGAAATGGGAGTTGCCAAAGACCAATTTTTCCCAATTCCCCTAAACCTTGATTTGTCTATATGATCAGATCTGATCCTTCCATTGACCCATGTAGAAATTGACCTTTTTCTTTTAAAAATTTTCTTCCATACACATAATTGAAGAGTTTAACATATGGAGACATGTGCATCTTTTATCTTCTAATACTTCAGAAAAATGTAAGATGTTTTCCATTCACTAAAATGACTGAAAAAGGAGCAAAAGAAACTGAAAGCATATCTATTAGCCATAAGTTGCAAGGCCTGTGCAATAGTTTAATATTCTTCTGCTTGCCAATAGACTTTACAAATGGCTTATGGACTCAGTGCACAAAATGAAAGTAATATGAGCTGTTGTTTTTGTATGTTTAAATAACACCAGCTCTAGGTAATGTGGAGTTAATGGTTTAGCACTTTTACAATGTCAGTGTTCCAACACTAATGGAAACATTTTTCTTTTCAAAATTTAAAAATAGTTTCGGAGAGGAAATACTGTGCATCATATGGATTCAGTTATAGCTATAAAAAGAAACTCGACAGAAAGTGATTGGAACTCTTGAGTATCACCCTAGGGTAACGCAATGCAAAATCACTCCAGTATGGAACTATTATATTTTCTATAAGACATACCTAATAAAGCTATACAGTTTGATGTCCTGAGTTATTTTGATATTGTGTTCATAGTAAATGTGATAATAGATTTCTTGTAACTCAGTGAACTCAATAGAGACAAAATACTGTATAACCACCTTTGATATTCATTTTATTAAGTGAATAAATGTAGTGTACATTTAGCTTAAGGGAAAGGATTGGCAAGAAAAAATAGAATAGCCATGGAGACTTGTGACTTGTCATCGATTAGTTTTATTCTTGTAGAGACTGCAAGCGATTCTATTTTAGTCTCTAGCAATGTATGTTCCTATATATAATGAAGCAAAAAGCATGCACATATAGTAACTTAATTCATGCATTGTCCCATAAACTTTTATTAAGATTTCTGATTGATATTGCATCTGCGATGTGTATTCCTTCCCAAAGGATCCCTAAGCTTTCCCATCCTGTGCAGCTCATGTCTATGTCTTCCCACAAATCTATATAATATTCACAGTGGAATGGAGGCCTTCCTTAAGGTTTTCTGGGTGTTAGTACATTGTTTGAGCTCTCCATAAAGGGAATGTCTTTCTGTAAGAAGAATCTAACTTTATAGTTTAAAAAGAAATTCTCACAATTGCTTTTTGATTGATAATCTGTATGTAGTTACAGAAAAGTCAGCTCTACCTTGGGTCTTTGCAAGTATGTACAATAGGCAGTAGAGCTCCTCCACATTACTGCTAATTAGCAGTTATTAATGAGCTACCGAGAAATATTAGCAGGCCAAGTAGGACTGGAGCAATCAAGCTCTTAAAAGAGCTCTACAGAGCTCTTAAAAAGCTCACTGGAGAGAGTTCCATTTTTTTGTTGTCCCTTATACTTGCAGCATCATAAGAATTAACTAGTACACAATCAGGGAATAGGTATAAAGCAGAATTGCTGTTGTTTTTTTAACCTGAAAAATTCAGGTTAACACATATTAGGCCATTTTATACACTAGGAACACCTTTTTAAAGGAGCTAAGTAAATTCACTATTTATGAAACAATGGTGAATGCTTTGGAAATAGAACTCTTTGTTAATACTAACAACACCAAACAAGGTATTTTTGTGTCATAAGCCAACTTATAAATTTATGGGCTGTCTTCTTGATGGCTGTTCAAAGAAAGTTTGGACACAACTCTACCTTTTAAAAAAGAAATAGCTTATTTCAGTCTAGAAGCATAGCAGAAGCAGCAGACACAATCAGAGCTACATGAATAGTGATTGCAATAGAATTTTTCTTGATTTAATGACTGCAGAGTAATTGATGAAAGAAACATTAATGTGCTTTGAAGTAGCACAGTGAGTAGAAAGTATATTTAGATCTGACAATCAATATTAAGTATTTTATGATTATTTTCAGGTTCCTTACACTCCTTTCCTGGGGTTCTGTGGTAATTAGCAATGTAATAATGATATTAACAATGAGTAATGCCATTTCTGGGTTTGGATAGCAGACCCTAAGGGCATTCTATGTCAGCTGGCAAAGATCAACAATTCCCGATCATTCCACATAAAAGAGCAAGTTTTAGGGAAGCTACGTGGTGCAGTGAATGAGGCACTGGCCTTGGAGTTGGGAGGACCTGAGTTCAAATCCAGCCTCAGACATTTGACACATTTACCAGCTGTGTGACCTTGGGCAAGTCACTTAACCCCAATTGCCTTGTGTTCCCTCCTCCATAAAAAAACTAAAATAAAATAATGAAAGAGCATGTTTTGTATCTGACATTTTTAGCTCTCTACCTCTAAAAAGAATTCTGACATATCTAGATTTTTGTTATAGTTAAATTCTACTGCAGGTAGTTGATACAGTGGCTAGAGTGCTTGCTGGTCCTCGAGTTAAGAAGGGTCATCTCTGTGAGTTCAAATCTGGGCCTCAGACACTAGCTGTATGACTCTGGGCAAGTCACTTAACCCTGTTTGCCTCAGTTTCCTCATCTGTAAAATGAACTTCAGGAAGAAATGGCAAACCAATCCTGTATCTTTGCCAAGGAAACCCCAAATGGAGTCACAGAGTCAGACATGACTGAAATGACCCAACAACTACAAAATTCTTTTAGACTCTTTTTAATATGGTCAATTCTATATTTGTGACCACAGGATAGAAAAGAACCATGTAGCCAATGAAAGTTTTAAAAAATGACTACATTACACTACAGTGTAATAATTACACTGGCTAGGAGAAAACTGACATAAATAATCAATTTCCTTTCTGTGTTTATGAACTTCAGTTGAAGATAAAACAAGTCTTAAATTGCTGTATTTTTCTTACAAAAATTTATTATCTCTCCCATGGTGCTTACCCCCATTTGAAACTACCCCCATTCCAAATAGATGGAAGCAAAAACTCTCATTGTCATAGTCCAAAACTCACACATAGTCCATCAAAATAAATTCCCACATTGGCCATGTCTAAAAACATAGGTTTCAGTCTGCATTTTAAGTCCATCATCTCTTTGGTGGGAGGTAGGTAGCATGTTTCCTATTTTGTCTTCTGGATTCATTGTTTATCATTGTCTTGATTTGTATTTTAAATTCTTTCTAAATATTTTTTCTTTATAGTGTCATTATATAAATTGTTCCAGTTCTGCTTACTTAACACTGCATTAATTCATAAAAGTCTTCCCAAAAGTTTTCCCAAAAACTATCTATTTAATCATTTCTTATGACACAATAATATTCTGTTGCATTCATATACCATCATTTGTTCATCCATTCCCCATTAGCTTGGTACCCCCTTAATTACCATTTTTAGATACCATTAAAATGGCTGCTGTAAATATTTTTATACATGTAGGTCTTTTTTCTCTTTAATTTCTTTGGAATATAGACTTAGTAAATGTTATCTTTGGGTCAATGGGTAAACATAGTTTATTGGCTTTTGGAGCACAGATCCAAATTGTTTTCCAAAGTGACTATATCAATTCAAAGCCCCACCATTAATGTATTAATATATTTTCCTGCCTTGTATTCCCTCCAACATTTGTCATTTACCTCTTTTGTCATCTTTGCTAATGGATAAATGAGACTTTTGTTTTTATAAATTTGAATCCATTCCTAATGTATCTAGGATATGAAGCCTTTATCAGACAAATTTGATGTAAATGTTTTCCCCAGTTACTAGTTTCCCTCTTAATTTTAATTTAATTCTATTTTGTTTTTACAACTTTTGAATTTTAAATCATCCAAATTATACATTTTATTTTCTGTGATCTTCTCCATAGCTTGTATATTAATAAATTCTCTCTCTTTCCATGTATCAGAAAGGTAATTTCTTCCTTGATCCTTTAATTTACTTAAGATATCACCTTTTGTTTCTAAGTCATGCATCCATTTGGTTTATATGGTGTGAGATATTAGTCCATACTTAATTTCTGTCAAACTACTTTTCAAATTCCCCAGCAGATTTTGTCAGATAATGTGTTCTTCCCCTCAAGTAACCAGGAGTTTCGAGTTCATCAGACACTGTACTACCGTGTTAATCTGTTTCTCTGTTCCATGGATCAACATCTCTATTTTTTAACTAATGTCCAGATCACTTTAATGATTGGTGATTTGCACTATAGTTTGAGATCTGGCACTGATAGACTCCCTTCTTCCTATATTTCTCATTATTACTCTCAATATTCTTGACTTATTGTTCCACCCCATGAATTTTTCTACTACGTTTTCCATCTCTTTAAAATAGCTCATTGGTGGTTTGATTGGTAGGTGTGTAATTGAATAAGTAAGTTAATTTAGGTAACATTATCATTTTTAGTATGTTGGCTTGGCCTACACATGAGTAGTTAATATTTACCAATTATCTATGTCTATATTTCTGAAAAGACTTTTACATTTCTCTAGTTCCTTAGTGAGTCTTGGTTCATATGGTCCCAAGTATTCTATTTGGAATGGAATTTCGTGTCCTTACTCTTCCTGTTGGGTTTTGTTGGTAATATCAGAAATGCTGATGATTTATGTGGATTTATTTTATACCCTACAACTTTGCTGAACTTAATTCTTTCAGTTAATTTTTGAGTGACTTTTTAGGATGTCATCATATCTGCAAAAGTGATGATTTTGTTTCTTATTTGCTTATACTTATTCCCTTGATTTCTCGTCCTTTTCATTGCTAGAGGTAGTATTTCTAGGACTATATTAAATAGTAAGGGTAAAAGGGGACCTTCTTGTTTTACAACTAATTTTACTGGAAAGGCCTCTAACTTTTCTCTTTTACATATAATGTTTGCTTTTGTTTTTTAGATAGATGTTGCTTATTTTATTAATAAAAGGTCTTTATATTCCTATGCTTTCCACTATTATTTTTTAAGACAGAAGTGGGTTATGGATTTTGTCAAAAGACTTTTTAATATATATTGACATAATCATGTGGTTTTTAATATTTATATGATTTACATAATTTATCATATTTGTAGTCTTCCTTACATTGTAACAACCCTGTATTCCTGGTACAAATGCAACTCGTTCATATTTGATATTTTCTTTGAACATTTTTGTCAACATTCATTAGGGATATTGTCTTATAGCTTTCTTTCTTTGTCTCTTTCTAGTTTAGGTATCAAAGTCATATTTGTATAAAAAGATATTAGAAGAACCACTTATTTTCTTATTATTACAAATAGTTTACATAACATTGGAATTAATTGTTCTTTGAATGCTTGGTAGAATTCACTTGTAAATCCATCTGTTCATAGAGTTTTTTTTTCTTTCATCTTTAGGAATTCATTTATGGTTCATTCACTTTCTTTTTCTGATATTAGGTTATTTAAATTTCTTATTTTATTAATCAAGATATTTTATATTTTTGTACGTATTCATTTATTTCCTCTAAGTTATTGGTATTTTTAGTACATGACTGAGCAGAGTAGACTGTGATAATTTACTCTGTTTCTTCTTCAATTGTTCTGAATTTTCTTTTTTTTTCATTTTTGATCAAAACAGAGTGGTTATTCTCTTTTAAAAATTATACTGATAACTTTTTATTTGCTTTTTTCCCAAGAAAACAAGCTTTACTTTTACTTATCAAAACTATGTTTTTCTCTTTCAGTTTTATTAATTTCTCCCTTAATTATCAGAATTTCCACCTTGTTACTTAGGGAATTTTGATTTGTAGTTGCTCAATTTTAAAAAATATTTCCATACCAGGTTGATTGATTTGTTCTTCTCCTTTGTTACTGAAAGTGTTTAGAGAAATAAAATTTTCCTTAAGAACCATCTTAGATTGATTGGTGGAGTGGGGGCAGAGCCACAATGGCAGGAACTTGCTTGAGCTCCTCCCCTAATCACCTCTGATACTTGTAACAAATGACTCTAAACAAATGTGAGAGGTACAGAACCCACAAAATGACAAATTCAAACACATCTTCAGCTGAAGACAGCCTGGCAGACTGACAGGAAGGATTTATCACACCATACTGGGAGCAGGGGTGCAGTCCTAATAGGGCTGTGCTGGCACAGATCAGGTTAAAGCAGACCTCAGGGGACTGAATTCTCTGGCAACTGTGGTGATTTCCAGACTTCTTAACCCACAAACACCAAAGACAAAGTAAAAAGTCAGTGGGGAAATCCTCTTGGACCTGGTGAGAAAAGAACACAGTCCAGGCCTTGCCTCCAGGGCATTGGAGGTGGTGGCTATGGTGGCAGTAGAAGTGGAAGTGGCAGCAAAGGTGGCTACTTCTGGAGCCTCAGGACCACAGATGGTGGGGGGGCCAAGCAGCTGACCAGGGGGAAATTGCAGGAATCTCTTTGCTGAGGCTGAGGTAGGATTCTCTTGCTTTACACTGCTTGAATCTTGTTTCAGTCTTGAGTGATGGTCCTGGGGTGAGGAGCACTGGCATGTCAGAGCTTGTGGCAGCTGTGAAGAAAGAGGGCTCCTCTCTGTTCTGAGGCAGGTGCCTAGAAGTAGTTCTGACAACAGCTGTGCAAAACCCCAGAAAAGTTGGGAAAGAGCACTTTCCACTCTGGAAGCAGAATTCTACCATGGCAAAGAGCTCAAAAGTCAAGTAATTAGCTGGGAAAATGAGGAAACAGAGGAAAAGAAATGAAACTATAGAATCTTTCTTTCATGACAAAGGTGATCAAAACAGAACCAGAAGAAGACAACAAAGTCAAATCTCCTGCAGCAAAAGCCTCCAAAAAATATGAATTGGTTGCACGCTATGGAGGAGCTCAAAAAGAATTTTGAAAATCAAGTGAGAGAAGTAGAGGAAAAATCGGGAAGAGAAATGAGAATGATGCAGCAAAATCATAGAAAATGAGTCAATGGCTTGGTAAAGGAGACACAAAAAATACTGAAGAAAATAACACCTTGAAAAATAGACTAACTAAAATGGCAAAAGAGATTCAAAAAACCAATGAGGAGAAGAATGCCTTAAAAAGCAGCATTGGCCAAATGGAAAAGGAAGTCAAGAAGCTCACTGAATAAAATCATTCCTCCAAAATTAGAAGGGAGCAAATGGAAGCTAATGGTTTTATGAGAAATCAAGATATTATTAACCTGATCCAAAAGAATGAAAAAATAGAAGACAATGTAAAATATCTAATCATAAAAAATCACTGATCTGGAAAATAGATTATCAATGAAAACTGCCCTGATATTCTAGAACCAGAGGGTAAAATAGAAATGGAAACAATCCACTGATTGCCTCTTGAAAAGGATCCCAAAAAGAAAACTCCTAGGAGTATGTATTATAGTCAAATTCCGGAGTTCACAGGTCAAGCAGAATATATTACATGCTGTCAGGAAGAAATAATTTGAGTTTTGTGGAGATGCAATC
>CM053580.1:392440895-392488923 GCA_028627135.1 Pseudochirops cupreus
AAGGGTTTAGAATATGATATTCTGGAGGTCAAAGGAGCTAGGATTAAAACCAAGAATCACCTATCCAGCAAAACTGAGTATAATACTTTAGGAGAACATATGGACATTCAATGAAATAGAGTACTTTCAAGCATTCTTGATGAAAAGACCAGAGCTGAACAGAAAATTTGCCTTTCAAATACAAGAATCAAGAGAAGCATGAAAAGGTAAACAGGAAAGAGAAATCATAAGGAACTTAATAAAGTTGAACTTCTTACATTCCTACATGGAAATATGATATTTGTAACCCAAGAGACTTTTCTCAGTATGAAGATAGTTGAAGGAAATATATAGATGTAGATATAGGTAGATATACGAATATAGATATACACATATATTTATAATTATGTATATATGTCTATATGTGCATCTGTATACATGTATACATAGACAGAGGAAACAGGGTGTGTTGAATATGAAGGGATGATATCTAAAAATAAAATTAAGAGGAGAGAGAGGAATATATTGGGAGAAGGAAAAACAAAGAGACAGAATAGGGTAAATTATCTCACATAAAAGAGGCAAGAGAAAGCTGTTACAATGGAGGGGAAGAGCAGGGAGGTGAAAGGGACTGAGTCAATGTTACCGTCACTGGATTTGACTTAAGGAGGGAATGACATACACCCTCCAATTGAGTATCTTACCCTACAGGAAAGTACAGGGGAAGGGAATAAGAGGGAGGGCTTGATAGAAGGGAAGGTGGATTGGGGGAGAGGGTAGTCAGAAGCAAACACTTTTGAAAAAGGATGGGGTCAAAGGGGAAAATAAAATAAATGGGAGGAGGGCAGGATAGGATGGAGAGAAATATAGTTAGTCTTTCACAATATTGCTATGGTGGAAATGTTTTGCATAACTACACATATCTAACCTATTTTGAATTGCTTGTCTTCTCAATAGGGGTGGGTAAGGAGAAAAGAAGGGAGAGAATCTGAAACACAAAGTTTTAAAAACAAATGTTAGAAATTTGTTTTTACATGCAACTGGGAAATAAGATATACAGGCAAGGGGTTATAGAAATCTACCTTTCCCTACAAGAAAGTAAGGGGGAAGGAGGGAAGAAGGGAGATGAGGGATATAAAAGAGGGCAGACTTGGGAGAAGGGGTAATCAGAGTGTATGCCATCTTGAGGTTGGGGGTAGAGGAGAGATGGGAAGAAAATTTGGAACTCAAAATCCTATGGAAATGAAGGTTGAAAAGTAAGAATAAATAAATTCTGAAAAAAAGAACCATTTTAGGTACATCCCTTAAGTTTTGATAGGTTTTCTTATTTTTATAATTTTATTAAATCAAATTTTTCATTCTTTAATTTGCTCTTTGACCTACCAGTTTTTTAGACTTAGGTTATTTATGGTGTTTTGGTATCGCTCTCTTTCCACTTTTGCTGTTTTGTTACATGTAAATGAGAAATTCTTCAGACATACCTTCGTTGGATGGCCATGGCAATCCTTGAATCCAACCACCATTTTGAGTCTTCTAGATTGTTGAGTTCTTAGATTGCAGCACTCTGTTTATTGTATTCATACGGTTCAGAATTGAATTCTGACTCACCAGTATGCACACAAATATGAAAATATATTTGATTAAAAAGACTTTAGGCTGTAGAAATAATTTCTGAACCAGCCAGTATATTTGGGACAATATCATTCAACACTTTAAATACTAATGTTCTTTGTGAATGCAACCCTTTTATAGCACTTGCCTCAGGGTTTCTGAGTGACCTTTAAGAGATAACTGTAATGTATTCATTAACATTTTCCAGCAGCTGGTGGAACTTGAAAAGAATGTGAAGGTCTTTGTACTATTTTGAAAAAAAAAATGTAAGCGACCTATTATTCAAAGAAACTGAATATTATACCTGCTAGATTAAGATCTTGTGCCTGTACATATAGCACAAATATAGCAAATTTCTTTTCATGTAGAATAGTTGTTTGCATTCCTTTGAACTCAATACCCATATTTACTGCATCAGTTATCATAGCCTAAGCTTCTTGAATTTTTATACCAGTTCCATCCAATATTAATTTCTAAAGATTTGTGATGCAATCTGATCTTTTCAAGTACACCAATGAAGTCTATAGAACTCTTTTATAGAAGTCCTTCAATGGATAACAACAATGCTTTGAATAAAAGAATCATAAGATCAGAGTTGGATGGGATCTCAGAACCTTTCTAGTCTACCCCATGCCCCTCAAAGAATCCCCTCTTCCACAGCATAATTGAAAAGAGGTCTCCTAGCCAAGTGACCCATTCCACTCCTAGATAACTCACGGTTAGAAGTTTTTCCTTGCATCTAGCACAAATTTGCCTCTTTGCAACTTCTTCCTATTGCTCCCAGTTGTGCCCTTTAGAGCCAAGTATCTCTTATACATACGTGACAGCCCTTCAAATACGTAAAAGATGATTATAATTTTTAAAAATATTTGAAATATTGACAAAGTGGTTTGCAATTCTTAAAACTCTATGCAAATGTTAGCTATTAAATCCTCTTTAGAAAAAAAAAAGTAAACATCTGAAGTCCTTTAACAGACCTTCATTTGATATTAGACCTTCATTTGATATGAATTCAAGGCCCTTCACTACCATAGTTGTCATGTTCTGGATAATATCCAACTTATTAATGCCCTTCCTAAAATAGGCTTCTGATTTAAATAATATTATTGGTGGGAATATTACTATATGGCTGAATAATGATGAAAGATAATTTTTCTTTCTTAATTTCAGAAAATATTTCAACTTGAAATTTGTCACTTATCAAGCAAATAAGCCCATTCAAAATCAATTTAATTGATTGTTGCGTTGCATCATCAACAAATTGCCTTTTTTTATTGACTTTCACTTCAAAAATGAGTGCAGTGATCTAGTGAATTCATGTGATTTTTTCCTATTTATAATGGCAAATTTTTCCTGTGATAATTTTAAAAGTTGGAGGGGTGAGCAATGTTAATAGTACACTGACCCACTTGTTTGCTAAAGTGAATGCAAGGAAAGCAAAATCAAGATCTGCTTAATTGATGATACACTATCCAACCCTAGTTTACTAAATTCCCAGGCAAATTTGCATGGCAAACCAAAAACCTGTAAGTGAATGTCCATTATCCTAGCTGTTTTTGGTGATCAGCATATTTACCCTGGTTTGCACTTTTGTTTCAAGTAGTTAACACCTCATTTGAACATCTGTATTTTACCTAAGTGAGAGATCATTAACCTAGGTGGAATATTAGTACCTTTGTAGCTTAATGTAAGCACCTGCCATTACTTATTCTTTATTCATTGAATGCAGTTGGCTGGTCACTTGTTAAATTATTATTTTTTCCTACTGGATATTTAAAGGGAGGTTTTTTTTTTTAATTTCAGAGCCATAGGAATTAGATGTAAATTCAATATGTTTTTTAAGTATTAAAGTCTGTATATTGCACATGACCCTCTTTTTTTTTTGCGCAATACATTTTTATTCTCCTTTTCCCTTTACATTCTTCTTTGAATAATTGTTGTATAAACAGTAAAATGGAGTGAAATGAAATTAAGTTATATGAAAATGGATCTAGAAAATCTAATAATTATGATAAGGCAATTATAAATAGCTTTTCTTAGTAATATATTTTTGCTGTTTTAAAATAAATTTTAAGGAGTTGCCACATCTAAAGTTAACTAGGTGTAATAGCAATCAAATTTGAAAATACCTTTGTATTAGCAAAGGTAACAGGTACTTAGCACTTAGTAATTAATCAAGCCTCTCTTAAAGAAACAGAAGGTATGAACTCCTATATCCTGTTGCTGATGTAACAGGAAGGGACTGAACAGGGAGGGGCAATACTGTATATAAGGAAAAACCCCAGAGGGAAAGATTCAGATATTCTTGGAGCAAGCTCTGTGGAGGCAGAAGCTGCTGCCACCAGGAAAGCTAAAGAGGAACCCACCCCCCAGGCTGGAGAGAATGTTTTGGATTTTGAAAACCTGGATGGAATGATTTTGATTCTGGGAACCAGCTGAAACTTCTGCTGAGTCCTAGGGCCAACCAGAGCTGCTTAGGATTTCCAAGGGCCAGTCAGAGCTGAGGGCCAGCTGATGCTGCTGAGACTGTTGAGGATTTCCGAGGGCCAGATACTGCTGAAAGACTGAGGAAGCATGACTGTGTTGCTCACACTTTGCATGAACCTGTTTGTGGCTTTGTTAAGCCTTGACTTCTCAGGAGCAGAGACTGTGAAGGATTTAAGGTAGACTGGACACTGTGAACTTCAGTGTTGAGCAGGACCTGCACGGAGAGCTGGACAAGGACCTGGTTGCTGTCTGCCTTTGAACACAGGTGACAATTTGGTGAATCCAGGTAGGATCTGGAACCATGGGAGGGGATCCAGGGAATCTGAGAGACTATCCCAAGTCAAGCTGAAAGAAGACTTTACTTGGATACTGTGTACTGACTGAAAAATTGTAATTTACTAGTGACCTAGGGTGGAGGGTCTGTGTATTTTCTGATGATTGATTAGGGAATGATGAAGGATGATTAAATGATTGATTGACTAAATGTTTGTACTTAGTGGTTGATGACTGAATAAGTGACTGATTTGTAACTTAGTGTGCACCATGAGTGGAGAAATTTGACTACCATACTTTGTGTCCCTTAAGGAGGCAAACCTCCTTAAGGATGATTGAATGATTGAGATGATTGAATGCTTGAGTTGCTAAGTTACTAAGAACTACTAAGTTCTTTGTTGAAAACTTTGTGACCACTGTGGTGAAAACTATGTGGTCATCTTAGTGTTAAGTTCTTTGAATGCTGTATTTTGATTTTCTATTATAAGTTGTAACATTTGAATGCTGTACCTTGATTTACTGTGAATATTTTGCTCTGATTTGTTATGAGATAAATAGAGTGTTCACTATACTGTGTAATTAGAACCTTAAAAGCAGTTCACAGTAGCATTCTTCTGGAAAGCTGCTCGTGCGTGGCATTATACTAAGAAATAGTCATGGTTTGGTTCAAAGAGTTTACCTCTTTAACAGTATACTCCAATTTTGAAAATCTTAAGGTTTTTACTACTTCAGTATTATATGTAGACATGTCAGAGGTAAAGCAAGAGCAACTTAGGCCAAAAAAAAGTTTATCCTTGAAATGTAACAGAAAATTAATAATTGCACAAAACCCTTTCTATTATTTTCTCTCAAGCTTGGTATTTTGCAGAATTTCAAGTAAAGTTCAGATACTTGTTTGTTTTTTCTTTTTTTTCGAGTTTTATCGTCTGTATAGAAACTACTTCCCAGTAAAAAAATGTTTTAAAAGATGAAATGAGAGTTGTGAACCAAAGCCTTCCTTCTTTTTTTCTTAAAGATAGAATCGGTAGTAGAATTTAAGAATCTACTGGCATATCCCTAAGATCTAAAAATGCTAAACTAAACTAATATCTTCTCCCTTGCCTGATTGAAAGCCTCAGAAATTAAATCATTAAATTTTGGGATTTTATTTTTCTTAATGTTCTTGACTGACAAAGTAGATCTTTTAAAAGTTGAAAGAAAAACTTTTCAGCCTTGGCATCTAATCATGAGTATGTATATTTCTGGCCTCCTCCTGTCTGCTTGTCATAATGTAGACTTATATACGCATCACTTTGTCAAGATCAGTAACAGCTGCAAGGTTTTGACAATCAATCACTCTCTCTAGCTTGTCTTGGGAGCAATGATAAATAGTATCCATCAATAATAATTTTTTTCCCTTTCCTTCATTCCTTCAAATGACATCTTCTCCAGGTAGCTTTAACTGATGCTTCTGATGGAAAATAGACTTTCCCTTCTTTTGATGAACACAACACTGTGTAACTTTCATGTTGTAAAACCTGTTTTTTAGATATCATTCTCTGTATATATGCTGATGACATTGCTACTATCTCCCCCATTATATTGACAGATAAATTAGTTCTGAGGACCTGTTTTTTTTTTTTACTTTTTGTATCCCTTGCGGCTGAAAAATTGATAGTCATTAAATAAATACTTGTTGAATAAAGCCGTCAATGGAGTCATTCCTTCACTTTGACAGTGACACTCGTGTGAAGGACCCGACCCAAGGGCTTCCAGTGACTTTGTAGTGCTGGACCTCTGTTCTGACATTTTCGTGTTTTCAGAGTTTACTATTCAGTTCTCTACATGTTTGATAAGCTACTTCATGAAATATTCATTGCATTCCTGGTAAAATTGTGAAACTTCTTGGGCAATGGTGATCTACAGTAAGATTTTGCCATCAACACGTGAGATAGTAATTATATTTTCTTGAATGGAGTGAGAACAGAGCAGAACTTTAGCTAATATCTTTGTTTAGCTAATAGCTTGGTATATTATGACCTTTGTGCCTAAGCAGAGAGTATGCTAAAGCAGTATAGTCCCAGTGTTGGGAATCAGAAGACCTGGGTTTGAACCTTATCCTGTGTGACTTGTGTGGCTGTGGAAAAATCAGTGAACATCTATGGTCATGTTTCTGCATCATTGTAATGAGAAGGTTGGAATGGCTGACTTCTAAGGACCCTTCTAGTTCTGAACTTAGTGATCTTAGCTGTTTAACCAGGAGTGAATTAGATTTCCTCTCTGGACTTCACTTTTCCGATATGTAAAATAAATGGGGTTAGAGTAAAGTATCTTTATAGTTCCTTCTAGCCCTGGATTCTATGCTTATCCTATCCTAGAACTTCAGAGTTCAGTTAACTGGCATTTATTAAGTGCTAAGCACCGTGATAAGTACTGGGGAAAGAAAGAAAATTTTAAAAATGGAGGAATGTCATTCCAATTTATGCCACTTAGAAAAGAATTAATCTACAAATTAGTAGAAAAATATGAATCTTTCTTTGTTAAATAAGCCAAATAGCATGTTGCCTGATTCAAATATATCTAATAGTCATGACTTTGGAAGTATAGAAAACCTCGTATTTAAGAAGTAAGAACCCAACGTTAAGTAAAAGTAAGTGAAAATTAATAGACTAGAAAGGTTTAAGTGAGTATGCTTTAAATTGAGTATAATACAAAACCTCTTATTTATGGAAAGATGATTTTGGTTAAAATGAGAGTCTAAATGAATTTCATTAAAGGACTAGGAAAGACTATTTTATTTTTTTAATTCTAAGTTTATTTTTAACATTCTTTTTTAAAAATTGAGTACTGAATTCTCTCTCTCCCTCAGACTCCTCACTTACTGAGACCAGACAAGCAAAATTATATCAATTATGCATATGAAAGCATGAAAAACATATTTCCATAGTAGCCATATTGCAAAAACAAAATGCAAGAAAAATAAAGTGAAAAATGTATGCTTCAATCTACACTCAAACTCTATAATTTCTTTCTCTACACGTAGAGAAGTAAATCATAGAGGTCTAGTTCATAAGTCCTTCAGAATTCTCTAGGATCATGTGTTACTTAGAATAGTTAAGTTATTCACAGTTCATCATCATTCAGTACTGTTGTTATTGTACATACAATGTTCTCCTGGTTCTGCTTACTTCACTTTGCACCATTTCACATGATTTTTCTGAAACCATCCTGCTCATCTTTTCTTGTAACATGATAGTGTTCCATCACAATTATATATCACAACTTTTCCAGGCATTCTCCAATTGTTGGGCATCCTCTCAGTTTCCAGTTCTTTGCTACCACTAAAAGGACTGCTATAAATATTTGTTGTACATATAGGTCCTTTTCCTTTAAAAAAAAATCTTTGGGATAGAGACCTAGTAGTGATATTGCTAGGTCAAAGGGTATGTACAGTTTTGTAATCTTTTATGTATAGTTCCAAATTTCTCTCCAGAATGGTTGGATCAATTTGCAATTCAGCAACAGTGCATCAGTGACCCAGTTTTTTCCACATCCCATCCTATAGCTGTCATTTTCCTTTTCTGATAAGAGAGAGGTGGTACCACAGAGTTGTTTTAATTTGCATTTTTCTTTGTTTTAATTTTTTTTTGCTTTTTTTAGGAGGGGAGAGGACAGGGCAACTGGGGTTAAGTGACTTGCCCAAGGTCACATGACTAGTAAGTGTGTCAAGTGTCTGAGGCTAGATTTGAAGTCAGGTCCTCCTGACTCCAGGGCCAGTGCTTTATTCACTGCACCACCTAGCTGCCCTGCGTTTTTCTAATCAATAGTGATTTAGAGCATTTTTAAATATGACTACAAATAACTTTGATTTGTTGTTCTTAAAACAGCCTGCATATATCCTTTGACCATTTATTAGTTGGAGAATAACTAATATTCTTATAAATTTGAATCAGTTCTTTATATAGTTGAGAAATGAGGCCCCCTATCAGAGGCATTTGTTGTAAATCCCTGCCCTGCCCCTCCCCCCCAGATTCCTCTTTTCCTTATAAACCTGGATTCATTGGTTTTGTTTTTGCAAAGCTTTTTTTAATTTATTGTAATCAAAATTATGTATTTTACTTCCCGTGATGCTCCCCATCTCTTGTTTGGTCATAAACTCTTCCCTTTTCCATAGATCTGACAGGTAGAATTTTCCAAGCTCCCGTAATTTGCTTATGATATTACCCATAATGTCTAAATAATTTTTTTTTCCATTTTGACCTTATCTTGGTGTACAGTGTGAAATGTTGGTCTAGTTTCCACCAAATTGCTTTCTAGTTTTCTCAACAATTTTTGTTAAATAGTGAATTCTTGTCCCAAAAGCTTGCATCTTTGAAATCGTCAAACACTAGGTGCTACTATGGTAATTTACTACTATGTATTTTGTACCTAATCACTTCCACTGCTCTACCACTCTCTTTCTTAGACAGTACTAGATTGTTGTGATGATTACTACTTTGTAATACAGTTTGAGATCTCATCTTTCTAGGCCACCTTCCTTCACATTTTTTTTCATTGATTCTCTTGATAGTTTTGACCTTTTGTTCTTCCAGATGAATTTTGTTAATTTTTTTTTCTGGCTCTATAAAATGATTTTTTGGTAGTTTGATTGGTATGATACTGAATAAGCAAATTAATTTTGGTAGAATTGTCATTTTTATTATATTGTTTCAGCCAACCCATGAGCAATTAATATTTTTCCCATTGTTTAGATTATCTTTGTTTGTGTGAAAAGCATTTTGTAATTATGTTCATATAGCTCCTGGGTTTGTCTTGGCAGATAGACTCCCAAGTATTTTATTTTGTCTACAGTTATTTTATTTTATTTTATTTTTTGTTTTTGCTTTTTGGAGGGCAGTTGGGGTTAAGTGACTTGCCCAAGGTCACATGGCTAGTTTTTGTGTTATGTGTCTGAGGTCAAATTTGAACTCAGGTCCTCCTGACTCCAGGGCCGGTGCTCTATTCACTGAGCCACCTAGCCACCCTGTCTACAGTTATTTTAAATGGAATTTCTCCTTCTATCTCTTCCTGTTCAATATTCTTGGCAATAACCAGAAATGCTGATGATCTAGGTGGGTTTATTTTATATCTTACAACTTTGCTAGAGTTGTTAATTATTTCAATTAGTTTTTTAGTTTATTCTTTAGGGTGCTCTAAGTATACCATCATATCATTTACAAAGGGTGGTAATTTTGTTTCCTCATTGCCTAGTCTAATTCCTTCAATCTTTCTTTTATTGCTAGCATTTCTAGTAAGGTATTGAATAATAGTGAAGATCATGGGAATCCTTGATTCACCCATGATCTTACTGGGAAGGCTTCAAGTTACTCTCCATTAAAATTAGTGTTTGTTGATGGTTTTAGGTGGATACTACATACAATTTTAATAAAAGCTCCATTTGTTGCTTTCTTTCTAGTGTTTTTTTTTTCCATAGGAGTGAACATTATACTGCCAAAAACTTTTTCTGAATATATTGAGATAATCATGATTTTTGTTATTGATATGATCAATTATGCTGATAGTTTTCCTGATATTGAACTAGTCTTGCATTCCTGGTATAAATCCTACCTGGTCATATTGTAATAATCTTTTTATATTGTTTTTCAGTCCCATCCAGAAATATGTGACCACATTTGGAGTTTTCTTGGCAAAGATACTGGAGTGGTTTGCCATTTTCATCTCCAGTTCATTTTACAGATAAGGAAACTGAGGAAAACAGGGTTAAGTGATTTGCCCAGTGTTGCATAGCTAGTAAATATCTGAGGCCATATTTGAGCTCAGGAAAATTAGTCTTCTTGACTCAAGGTCTAGCACTCTGTCTATTCAGCAGCCTAGGTGCCCCATGATCTTTGTGATACAGTGCTGTATCATCCTAGCCAGATTTTATTTAAAATGTTTGCATCAATATTTATGAGGGAAGTTGGTCCATAGTTTTCTTTCTCTGTTTTTGTTCTTCCTGTTTTAGGTATCAAAATCAAGTTTTGTCATAAAAAGGAAATTTTGGCTGAAATTTTTCTTTGTCTATTTTTCCAAACAGTTTATATAGTACTAGAACTACTTGTTCTCTAAATGTTTGGTAGAATTCACTTTTAAATTCATCTGGTCCATAGGATTTTTTTTTAGAAAGCTCAATTTTTATTTTATAAGGTAGGATTATGTAAGTATTCTATTTCCTCATCTGTTAATCTGGGCAGTTTATATTTTTTTTAATAAATATTCATCCATTTCATTAGGTTATCAGATTTATTGCCATATAATTGACAAAATAGAGGTTAATAATTCTTTCAGTGGTGGTACAGTCACCCTTTTCATTTTTGATATTGATAATTTTGTTTTCTTTTAAATCAAATTAATCAATAGCTTTTCTGTTTTTCTTTTCATAAAACCAGCTCCTACTTTTATTTATGAGTTCAGGTTTGTTTGTTTGTTTTTACTTTCAGTTTTATTAATCTCTCCTTTGACTTTCTGGATTTTTAATTTGATTTTTATTCGGTTTTAAAAATTTTTCTTTTTCTAGTTTTTTTTGTTATGTCCCCAATTCATTGATCTGTTCTTTCTCTAATTTATTGATCTAAGCATTTAGAGATATAAAATTTCCCCCAGGTACTCTTTTGGCTGAATCCCACAAATATTGGAATGTTGTTTTATTCTTGTCATTCTCTTTAATAAAATTTTCAATTGTTCATATTATTTATTCTTTGACCCATTCATTCTGTAGAATGGATTAATTTAGTTTCTAGTGAATTTTTAATCTATGTGTCCATAGACCTTTACTGAATGTTATTTTTGTGTGTGTTATGATCTGAAAAGGATGCACTTAATATTTCTGCTTTTCTATGTTTGTAAAGTCTTATGTCCTAATAAATGCATCCATTTTTGTTAAGGTGCCTTGCACAGCTGAGAATAAAATATACAACTTTCTAGTTCCATTTAATTTTCTCCGGAGGTCTATCATGTCTAACTTTTCTAAAATTCTATTCATTTCCTTAACTTTTTTCTTATCTATTTTATAGTCAGATTTATCTAGTTCTGAGAGGGGAAAATTGAAGGGCCCCACTAGTATAATTTTACTGTCTATTTCCTCCTGTAACTCATTTAACTTTTTCTTTAAGAATTGAGTGCTATGCAGATGTGAGTTGAATATGAAGGGATGATATCTAAAAAATAAAATTAAAGGGGTGAGAGAGGAATATATTGGGAGAAAGAGAAAAGGAAAGGTAGAATTGGTAAATTCTCTTACATAAAAGAGGTAAGAGGGAGGTGGAGGGAAAGAGTGGGGAGTTGGGGGAAATTACGTACACTGTAATAGCAATGTTATCCAATGATCAACTTGAATGACTTAGATATTCTCAGCAATATAATGATCCAAGACAACTCTGAAGGACTTATAATGAAAAATGCCATCCATCCCCAGAGAAAGAACTGATGGTCTCTGAATACAGATTGAAGCATACTTTTTTTAAAACTTCATTGAGGGTTTTTTTTTTTTGGTCTATGTTTTCTTTCACAACATGACTATTATGGATATGTTTTGCATAACTACACAAGTATATCCTATAGCTAATTGCTTGCCTTCTCAATGAGGTGCAGTGGGGAGGGAAGAAGGGAAAGAATTTGGAACTCAAAGCTTTAAAAAAATGAATGTTAAAATTGTTTTTACATATACCTGAGGAAAAATAAAATACTAAATTAAAAAAAAAAGAATTGAGTGCTATGCTATTTGCTGCACATATGTTTAGTATTGTTATTACTACTTTGTCTATGGTACCTTTTAGCAAAAATGTAGTTTCCCTGCTTGTCTCTTTTAATTAGGTCTATTTTTACTTTTGCTTTGTCTGAAATCACGAATGCTACCTTTGGCTTTTTTACCTCAGCTGAAACATAATAGATTCTGCTTTAGGCTTCCTCCAAAAAAAACATGGCCCCCCTTTTTTTACTCCATGTGTCTCTCTCTGTTTCAAAAGGGCTTCTTGCATACAACATATTGTTCAATTCTTGTTTCTAATCCATTCCATTTCCATTTTATGGTTAATTTCATCTCATTCACATTCTCAGTTATGATTACAAATTGTGTATTTCCCTCTATGCTTTCCTGCCCTTCCCTGATTACCCCCCCCTCTCTCTTTTCATCGTATCTGTTGTGCTTCTGATCATTGACACCCTTAATTTGCCCTCCCTTCTATCAGCACCTTTTCCACTTCCCCTGCTTTTCTTATCCACTTTTCCTTCTACTTCCCTGTTGGGTAAGAGAGATTTTTATGCTTATCTGAGTGTGTATGTTGTTCCCTCTTTGAAACAAATTTGGTGAGAGTGAGGTTGAAATACCCCCCCCATTTTCCTCGTCACTCTAAAAGCTCTTCCTTGAGTGCCTCTTTTATGTGAAATAATTTCCCCATTCTCTTTTTCCCTTACTCCCAGTACATCCCTCTTTTTCACCCCTTTAATACAAAAAATTTATTTTAAACATTTTTTCCTTTTTAAATTTTGAGTTTCAAATTCTCTTCCTCTCTCACAGCCTTTTCACAGTCCCCAAGAAGGCAAGCAAAATGATAACAATTAATTATACATGTGAAATCATGAAAAATGTATTTCCATATTAGCCACATCACAAAAAAAGGTGAGAAAATTATGCTTCAATTTGGACTTATGGTTCATCAGTTCTCCCTCTCTAAAGGTGGATAGCATTTTTTCATTATGAGTCCTTTGGAATTGTCTTGGATCATTGTATCGATCAGAGTAGCCAAGTCTTTCACAGTTGATCATTATTACAGCATTGCTGTTACTATGTACAATGTTCTCTTGGTTCTGCTCACTTCACTTTGTATCAGTTCACATAAGTTTTGCCATATTTTCTTCTTAACCACTCCCTTTATTGTTTCTTCCTCCCCACCAATTTTGTTATTTATTTGTATTTATTATTTCATATTTATATTTATTTTACTATTTTTATTTATTTAATTTATTTATTTTAAATTTATTAATGTATCATTTATTTATTTAAAACATTTTTCTTAATTTATTTTGAGATGATCATAGTCATTGCATACCTATGCCTTCTGTCTATATATGCTCCTTCTAACTGCCCTAATAATGATAAAGTTCTTAAAAGTTACAAGAACCATCTTCCCATATAGGAATGCAAAGTTTAAGCTTTTAAGTCCCATATGATTTCTTTTTCAGCTTTACCTTTTTGTACTTCTCATGAGTCTTGTATTTAAAAGTCAAATTTCCTATTCAACGCTGATCTTTTCATCAGGAAAGATTTAAAGCCCTCCATTTCATTAAACATCCATTTTTTTTCCGTTGATGAATTACACTCAGTTTTGCTGGGTAGGTTATTTTTGGTTATAATCCTAGTTCCTTTGCCTTCTGGAATATCATATTCCAAGGTCTTCAGTCCTTTAATAGGGAAGGTACTAAATCTTGTGTGATTCTGACTGTGGCTTCACCATTTTTGATTTTTTTTTTGTCAGTTAACAATATTTTCTCCTTGACTTGAAAGCTCCAGAATTTGACTATAATATTCTTGAGAGTTTTCATTTTGGGATCAAAAATATTACTTAATAATAACTCTATTGCCAGGAATAAATCCTGAGGTAGGCAGAAGTTCAGATACAGGTCACTGTGCATTTGTAATGTGGCTAAGCTTATTTTGTGCTTAGTTCCACAGTAGGAGAATCACCAAGGGAATGCCTAGCTTCCAAACATGAATTCAAATTTCCTGATCTGGATAAATAATAAAGTGTTATGATGGAAAAGGGCAATAGATCTTGAATTGGTAGACCTGAGTTCACCAGATTATTAATTGATTAATTAGACTTGATGACTCTAAGATCCTTTTCTAGCTCCAAATCTTCTGTACTTACATTTTAGGGGGGATAAAATTATTTGAAGATATGCTTACAGAACCACTCTCCATGACCTGTGAATTTTGGTAAATAATACAAAGGATAGAAGACAGTCACAATTTTTCAAAAAATTGAAAAAGTTAGTATATGAAACTAAAAATAGTTTAATTTAACTTTGAATTGTAGCAAATTCTGAAATTTATTTTATTTTTCCCACTTAATAGTATCTTTTTCCAATTACATAGAAGGATAGTTTTCAACATTCACTTTCATAAGACTGGAAGTTCAAAATTTTTTTTCTCCTTCTGTCCTTTGCCCCCTCCCCATGATGGCATGTAATGTTATAGGCTATACATGTAGAATCATATTAAACATATTTCCTCATTAGTCATGTTGTAAAAGAAGAATCAGAACAAAAGGGGAAAATCACAAGAAAGAAAATAAAGAGAAAATAGTAGTTTGAGTGCATTGAGACTCCAAAGTTGTTTCTCTGAATATGGACAGAATTTTCCATCATGACTCCATTGGAATTGTCCTAGATTATTGCATTGCTGAAAAGAGCTAAGTCTATCAAAGTCAGTCACTGTACAATATTGCTGTTACTGTGTACGGTGTCTCCTCCTGGTTCTGCTCACTTCACTCAGAATCAGTTCATCTAAGTCTTTCCTGGTTTTTCTGAAATTCAGCAGCTCATCATTTCTTATAGAACAATAGTATTCCATTATATTCGTATACCACAACGTCTTCAGCCATTCCCCAATTTATGGGCATCCCCTCAATTTTTAATTCTTTGCCACCACAAAAAAGAACTGCTATAAATATTTTTGTACATGTAGGTCCTTTCCCTTTTTTATAATCTCTTTGTAATACAGACCTAGTAGTGGTATTGCTGGATAGCTCTCCAGAATGGTTGGAAAAATTCACAACTCCACCAACAATGCATTAGTATTCCAATTTTCCCACATCTTCTCCAACATTTATCATTTTCCTTTTTTGTCATATTAGCCAACCTGATAGATATGAGGTGGTACCTCAGAATTGTTTTAATTTGCATTTCTTTAACCAATACTGATTTAAGGTATTTTGAAATGCATTTTAAAGGGTCAATTTTGAGTGCTTAAAAAAGGAGGAAGTTATTATGGAAAGCCAACATGAGAAGTTTATGCCATACATTCTTTGTTTTTTTCCTTCTTTCCTTCCTTCCTCCCTTCCTCTCTCCCTCCCTTCTTTCCTTCCTGTCTATCTTTCTTTTTCTTTCTTTCTTTCTTTCTTTCTTTCTTTGTTTCTTTCCTTCTGTGTTTTTGATAGGCTTTCTAGAGTACTAGATCTGGGGGATTTGATAATCTTAGTGTATTTGCATTTTAGCAAGAAATTTGACACTGTCTTAACAATGTCCTAGTGAACAAAATAAAACATTGTGAACTAGATAACAGTACCATGAATAGTGTTTTGTTTGATGCATTGATGTGAAGCTAAAGGGAATTACTTAGTAGAATATTCTAGAGAACTTCTATTCTTGTCCTTGGTCATAATATATTCAACAGTTTTGTTAATCACTTTTTTGAAGGCATAGATGGAAAGATTTTCCAATTTGCTGATGACTCAAAGCTGAGAGGAATAGTTAATATATTGGATGGCTGAAGCAGGATCTCAAAAGATCTCAGTAAATTGAAACAGTAGGCTTAAGTTAATAAGACAGAAGATAAATATAAATCCTAGAACTTTGGTTAAAAAAAATCAACCATACAAGTCCATAATAGTGGCAATATGACTAAACAATAGTTCACATGCAAAAAAAAAAAAGTACCCAGGTGTTCTAGTAGTCTGCAAGTTACACATAATCCAACAGAGTAAAGTGGAAACTAAAAGTGTATATATCTTAGGCTGTATTGATAAAATTTTAGTGTCCAGATTAAGTCAGATTATGGAGGCAACCTCTCGCAGCTTCATCACATCTGTAATATGGTATCCTTTTCTGAGTGATGCATTTTAGAAAGGATATTGGCAATCTGGTTTGTGTTCATAGGAAAACAACCAAAAGATCGGAGAAAACAACTACAAAGATCAGAGAAGTTCAAACTGTGCCATAAGGCCTAAAGAATAAAAGTTGTAGTTGAATGTTGGTGGGGAAGGGTTAGGGAAGAATTATCTGTATGCAGATATGTGAAGATGTTCATATGAAAGAAGGATTAGACTAAATCTGATATTCTTGTTATGAGGGTCTTTGTACTACTCATTCCTTGTGCCAAGAATGCACTAATTCTTTATATCTGCATTATAGAATCTCTCACTCCCTTCAAGACATAACTTAAGCATCACATTCTCTGTGAAGCCTTTCCTAATCCCTGTACTGCTAGTGCCCTCCTTCCCTCACTACCTTCTATTTATTTGTGTATATTTTCTTTATAATTACTGTGTATACGTACTTTTTATCTCACCCAATATCATGTAAGTTCCTACCAAGTATGGATTATTTCATTCTTTTTATATCTTCCCTTAGCATCTGGAATAGAATCTGGCACATTGTAGGCATTCAGTAAATGATTGTTGGTTGATTATTGAGTATGGTATAATAGATTGATATCTCAATTCCCTGGGAGGAAGTTACAAAGTGGTGGATTCTAACTTTATATAATGAAAAGACATCTGAGCAAAAATGTCCAGTAGGTAAATGGTCTGCATTAGGCTCACCCTTGACTTTTGTTTTGCAATTCAGTATGCACCACCTTATATCATCTCTTTTTGTTTTCATTTACTGTTATTTAACTTTTTGTGTATCTTTGCCTTACTTTCATGATGAAACTGTAAGGGTCCTGGAAAGGATGACTTGGATATCTTTCTGTAGCTCCTCATGACTAGATCAAGGCCTTATGAACGATAGGCTCATAGTAAATATATGTCTATTGATTAGATTCCTGAGAATTGAAGTATGGCCACATTTAGGATAGACAGAAAAATAACTTAAATAGAAGTTGAATCATTCTTTCCTAAAATATGAAATTGCTACAAAAGCATAGAAGATAACCCAACAAGTGAGTCCACTTGTTATTCAGCCCTCAGGAATAGAATGGGTGGAAGAGGGGTGCTCTTTTTAAATAAAGGTATTATTAAGCTCTTGAGATAAAATGATTTTGTCATAAATAATGGCACAAGCTTTAGAAACATAATGGTAGGTATAACCAAATGACACTTTTTACATTTACGTAAAGGAGAAAAAGACAATGTTATTAGGGAAGTAACATTTCTGAAAATAGAGAGGCATAATAGTATTAATACTATAAAATTCAATGATAACTCTTGACTGCCATCAAAATTGGTTAATAAATGAAAAATTTTTTTTGTTTCAACCTCAGTTCCAAAGACAGAATATTGTTTTAAATCACGTTCAAAGATTTTATCAGAGTTGTTTGCTATAAAGTACTGACTTAGCTTGTTTTGCTAAATATGATACATGATTTGTGAATGTTAAGCACATATGTGAACTGCAACATTATAGGTACCAATAAAATCACTGTTGATGTGCAATTTTATAGACCTTCTATTTACCATAGCAGGCAACCATGTATAAATGTGTATTAAATGAGATGCCAAGTCACTTAACGTTCTTACATTTGAATTGGCTCTTTGGGAAAAGAGACATTTAATCAACAATAAACCTCCTTAGGGTAAACTTTTTCAAATATTTTGGAAAGAACTTGATTTTTTTTCCTCTTCAAAACATATGCTTTAATTGATAATATTTCCCATTACAGAAGCAGTAGGGAAGAGAGAAAGTGCTGAGTTGAAGTCAGGAACTTTTGGATTCTAAACCCACCTCTGATATTTTGAAACTTTGGGCAAGTGGTTAACTTCTATGTGTATCAGGAAATTTATGATTCATCCACTGGATCTTATGGGACATGGAATTGCTAACATTTGGAGTTCTCTGTGGAGCAGCTTAATATGTCCATGAATGTCTTTTCATCCTCAATGTGTTTTTTTTTAATTTGTAGAAAATATGTTTAATAACAATAATAGCTAACATTTATCTAGTGCACGGGTGGGGAACCTGCAGCCTTGAGGCCTATGTGCCAGGCTCTGTGCTAAGCACTTTACGAATGTTATAACTCCTTTGAACTTCACAACACACCTGGGAAATAGGTGTTATTATTCTTATCCTCATTTCACAGCTGAGGAAACTGAGGTAGACTGTGGTTAAATGACTTGCCCAGGGTCACACAGCTAGCAAGTATCTGAAGCTAAGTTTGACCACAGGTCTTCCTGACTCAAGGTCCACTGCTATATCCACCGTACTATCTAGCTGGGCTTTTTTATAAGATATTTTTAAATACTCCCCTATAGGGAATAAAGCCGTTACTCATATTCCTTCCAAATTCAGTAGGTGGGAAGAAGACACAGATCATATTCCATTTATCCTTACGTTTGTTTGTTCCTTCTGTATACAAACATGGTGTTGAACTGTGTTCTCCTTGGCTAATTTATAATAAGAAAGCAGTCCTGCTTGGAAGATAGAGATAGTTGTATAAAATTTGTAGCAGAGGAGATTTGTAGCTTATCTGCTTATCTCATGCCTTGGCAGTGACCACACTGCCTCCCTGAATCCCACTGACACAGTCCAACTATCATCAGCAGCAGCAGCCACATTTATTAAGTGCCTGACACTGTGCTACACATTGAAAATATGAAGAAAACCCATCAGAAGGATTTCTTTATCTTTATTTCTATTGGATCCTTTTTTCAACTTTCTCTATGGCATTTTGGTAAGGTTACATGATATGAATTATCTTTACAGTTAGACCAAAACCAAACAGATGAAGAAATTTTCTCCCCTTGAGCAATGATTGTACTTTCCAAGGAATGAACAGATAGTAGAATTCAACAATCATTCATTATTTCACTCTCAAATTTTGTCACCTATACTTGGGAGCAGTTTTGTGTCAATTTGAGGTACTTGACCTCTAACAACAACTGTATACTCCTTTGAAAGGTTCTGGGTCTGTGGGTCACCAAGATTTTGAATGTGTGGAGGCAGTATATGGTAAACACATCAGTTTCAAGTAATCCATTTAGATTTTATGAAAATACTCTTCTACCTGTCTCCCTTATTCCCCTCCAACAGTCAATTTAAGACTCCTTAAAATATATAGTTCCTATAATTCAGTTCCATTTTCTAATCAAGTTTGAGAACTCTAAAATAATTGGAGAAATCATGAAAAATTAAGAGCAGGTGCTGATAAGCTAAGAATTAGGAATGAGGAAATTCCAGTTTCTAATTTAATAAAATGAAAGTTTGACTCTTGAGAGTTGTTTTAGTAATTCCTGAGAGTGATCAAATCAAGTGAATTAAATAAATTAATGCTTTATCATTAAGTGTTTTGCTTTAAAAAGGAAATTGAAAGTATATATTCCTGATTTAACATGCTCATTTAAACCGGACATGTAAGTCTAGAAATTCAAAGAGATAGCATTTTGGGCAAAAAGAGTAATCCTATAGCTACTTTCACATGTAAGAAGATTTTACCCCAAAACAATTGCAATTGATCATGAAAAGCAACTTTTAAAAGAGGGAATTATCCTTCTTCATGTTTATCTTAAGAATAACTCACAGAAAAGATACATATGTATTGGGAGTTTCATTTGCCCTTATGGCTTCCAGAACAAAGTACAAACCACCTCCATAAGTAGAAAGAGTAGCTGCCCCACTGGGGACCCAACTGGCCAGTTGGGCAACACAGCTCGCTCTCTCTCTCTTTCTCTTTCTTTCCTATTCTTTTCTTTCCTATTCTTTTCTTTTCTTTCCTTTCTCTTTCTTTCTTTCTTTCTTTCTTTCTTTCTTCCTTCCTTCCTTCCTTCCTTCCTTTCTTTCTTTCTTTCTTTCCTTTCTGTCTGCCCACATAGAATATCACACCCTTATTTATCTGTGCTCTATTCAAAGGAACATAAATTTTGATCACCAAAACTTTTTTTTTTCTTAAAGACCATTCCTTAAAGCCAAATACCTCTGACTCTCATTGATGGGTTAATAACAGGTCCCAGGCCAAGCCTCACTTTGTCATCATTTGGGCCCAGATTGGTTAAGAATGAAGGTAAATAGCAATTGTTTCTGTTTTGGCCAGAGGATTTTCGTGACTAGGTAAAGAGGCCATTCTCTGCCTTATTTCTTACCTAACCTTAATCACTGAATGGGTCTTGACTCAGTCAAACTGAGACCTGGGAAAGAACTTAGCTTAAAAAGGCTGGGTCTCCCACCGCATCCAGGTCCATCTCCAGTAGTGCTGATCTATATCTCACCACTGGACCCAGATGACTTCAGAGGAGAAAGTGAAGCTGGTGACTTTGCACATCCCTCTGTCATGGCATCATCTCCCTGATGTCATAGTCCTCTTTGAGAAAGAAAGACAAACAACAACAAAACAATTAGACTGCTAGAGTATTAGTTTCTTCTTCCTTCAGTGTTATATAGCTATGGTTTCCTAAACTTTACCCAAAATGCCACACTAACTCAAGGAAACAATGATGCTTTCCTTTATACACAATTCATAGAAATATATTATTTCTGCATGCCTTTTAATCACCCAGTAGGGTTCTGTGTTTTCTCTTCTTTGCTGATAGTTTACTGGGCAAAATTAATAATCATGGATTTACTATATGTAGGATACTCCATTAAATATAAGTGACATGGATTTTATTTTTTAAATTGCTGATGAACAAAAGAGTACAATGCAAAGTCCTGGAGAAATATAGGATATGTGTTATGTAGCCAGTGGGCACCATTCTTCAGAAAGTCTCCTTGATTTGTCGAAAGGATTCTTGACTATATAATGATGCTGATGTATATGTCTTGTCATTATGTATCTGATGATTCTGGTTAAAGCCAATTGCTATTCCTCCCATCTCCCACTTACATGACTTCTGGATTTTGGAAAATTTTCTGACATATTTTAGATCCTCACAAAAATCCAGAAAGGATGTGTTGTACTTATGTTAGTAAAATAAAACCAATTCACAAGTGACTAAAGAAAACTGCTGAATTAATCATATTTAGCTATTTCTTTAAGGTCTAAGCACAATTAGATAATAGCAGTGATCAGATCTCAAAGAATTAGAACATCAATTTATATAATTTAATTTTAAAAAAGAATCTGCACCCTTTAATTGCAAGGAAATTTAGAGATTCTGATGAGTTTTATGAAAGAGCACCCTGGTTAGTAATGTAAAGGGTTTAACTAGCTATTTCAAAGTATACTGAAAGTAAACTTCCTTTAAAATAAACTTAAAGACTACATTTTTAAAGGAACTGTTCTTTTTTAATTGAATCAATCCCTTTAATTTTTAACCTAATCTTCTACTAAGTAAAATGATAAAATGGATCCATCACTTCCATGCTCTCAGCTGATGTTCCCACTTTTGATATTATTCAGCCCTACATATCTATAGACTTTTCCCTTTGAGTTTGAACGAAATATTGTAGATATCCTTCTATACTTTTTTCTCTGAGAAATATTGAATTTATTGCCCAAAAATGAATAAACCAATCACATTCCTTGGGCTTCAGCAAGGGGTTACAAATAAAGGTATGCTTATATAGGCTTTATTTCTATGGAATAAGTATTAGAATATTTGACTTCTTCCAAAAAAAAAAATACCGCAATATCTATCATTAATACAATTCCTAAAGGTCTGCAAAACACTTAAATATTATGTCATTTTATGCTCACAACAACCCTGTGAGGCAGGTATTGTTATAATTATCCCCATTTTACAGATGAGAAAATTGAGGTAGACAGAAGTAAAGTGATTTGCCTAGGGTCATGCAACTGGTGAATATTTGAGGCAAGATTTGAATGCAGGTCTCCCTGACTTTAGGTCCAACACTTCATATAGAGAATGATAGGTGTAGAGTTGGAAGTGGCCTTAGAGATCATCCAAGACTCCTGTTTTACAGATGAGAAAACTGAGGCTCAGAGGGGTCATGTGATTTGCTGAGGACCCACAGGTAGTTAAGTGACTTTAAGTGGCTTTAAGTTAGGTGACTTTAAACCATAGTCATCTTATTATGAGAGCTCTTTTCCATTTTGCCATGTTATTTGCAAATTTCAAAAAATAATTTATTACATGTTTCATAATCTGAAACCAACTCGTCCTTTTGCCCCTAAGTTATCAGGACAAAACAAATGTGAAAACTTGTATCATCCAATGCATTGTCCCCCTCAGTAAATAGCTATGGATACTGTATCATTCCTTCTTCTTTCATAATCTGAAATATTGCATAAAAGTTCTCAAATGAGATTTCTGAATGTAGGTTATATGTCCAAGGATTTTCTTGGTACAAGAGTGGAAGTAGAGGGGAGAAGTAACCCACATGTCTTATGGAGGTATAATATCTATGTAGCATCAGATGCATGAAGACAATAAAATAAACAGTTTTTGGAGATAAGAATGTTAATGATATTCCTTCGTTCATTTTAGACTTTAGTCTTCCTTGTTCTTTGACCTTAGAAATTCCATTTGTCTTAGAAATACAGCAGATGAGAGAATTATGTGGCTTTGGGGCCCTTTTAGTTCCCTCCATTCCTAATCAAACAAATCAACCTTGCTGCTTCATTTTCCTTGGACCTAATAGACCTCAAAGGCTCTTCTTGCTTAATGAAAAATTTTGTAGGAGCACTACTGTTTAAGAAATGGCAACATGTTGGTTTTATGCTTTATGGTTAGTTGATTTATTTGATAACAAGGATTATGATGATTAATGTCTGTCTGTCTGCATCTGTCTATCTATCTATCTATCTATCTATCTATATTTATCTACATATGCACATACATATATGCAACTGAATTGGACAAGTTATAGAACAGAGAATAAAATCTATTACATTGATACATTTATATCAGGGTTCGTGATTCAATATAGTTAATATTTCATGCAAGTGTAGAATGAGAGAAGATAGGAGATAATTATAAGGATAAACAATGAAATGATAAAGAAGAAAAAGTTTAGTATAGGAAAAGTACTTTATCCAATGTGGAAAACAATTAATTTCCTAGTGCTCGTAATGCATAGAAGATCTACCAACCTACAACTTTCAATCCATGCATGGCTGTTAGCACTGCTGTTTTGTGATGATCCAAACTTTCATCTAAAGCCTGTTTGGATTTCCACTTCTGTTCCAAGTAAGAGTTGCCCAGAGACCACCTTCCCCATTATTCTCAAATTGGTCCATTAGTTCACATTTTGTTTAAGTTGCAGCTATGTCTAAAGTGGAATCTGAAGTATGGGTCACCAATAAATGATTCAGTAAATGGCTTCCATCCTTCTCAATGAATAGGTGGAAGCTTCAATTCAGCAAAAACAGAAGTAAGGATAAATATTTTATATTTTGTATTTCTATAGTTTTAAAAATTGTTAATTGGAAAATGAATGGTTTCTCACATACCAAATTTTAAGATTTTAAATTGTTTTTATATTATTGTAGTACTTTAAGTCTGTATTATTTTTGCTATTTCTGTTTAATTAAATATTCTCAAATTTGGGGTGGAGGTTAGTTCATTGCTTTTGCATATATGTACTTATATAATTTCATTTGCTGACTTGTAATTGACTTTCTTCTACAACAATTTGAATTGGACATATTTTCCATCCACATGCCTGTCTTCATTTTGATCTGTAAAAATATGTTGGATATTTGAGTAAAATTGAATTAATCAGTGCCATTTTGAAAGTCACATAATCTCTCCTTTGATAGCTGTGACACATTCTGTAGACAAACAGATTAAACCTGCCTATTAGAAAGTGTGAACATTTTAAATGATGCACAGGATGAAATTATAAGGTAGAGATACTCTAGCTTATTTAAAATTTGCAAAGGAAAAATTAATTGTCAGTTTTTAGTGTTTGGATATTGGATGACTTTTCAGGCTAAGAGGCATTGGTAATATTCCTTTGATACTGGGGGGAAACCTAGATGTTATGTATCATATGAAAGAATCAGGAGAATTATGTTTTTGTTTCTGTTTTTTTTTAATCATAGAATCTCAGAAATTGAAGGAACTTTAGAAATTATGTAATTGAACTAATACTTGAATGGGAATCTTTATTCAGTTTTCATCCTGTGGCCCTCCTTGCCCCACACATACACAAAATGGCAATATAGTCTTTGCTTAAGGACTTGTAGTGGAGAACCCACTATCCTGTGAGAAAGCTCATCCATTTCTGGATGACTATAATTATTTGAAAACATTTCCTAATAAAAAGCCTAACTCTTGTTGTACAGTTTTTTCCACTTGTTCCTAGTTGTCCCCTCTGGCATCAAGCAGAACAAATTTAATCCCTCTCCAGTTAACCCATCACAACTCTTTGAAGATAGCTCTCATATTATCCTTATGTCTTTTCCAAGTTCTTTTCAAGTTCTTTCAATAAACCCTACTATGATATGAATTCTAATTCTCTGACAATCTTGATGAACTTTCTTGGAAATACATGCTTCCTTTTGTCATTGTCCTTCCTGAAATGTGGCATGTTGAGTTGAAAGAGATGACATGTGATCTGACCAGGGCACCACATGACAGGACTATCTCTTCCCTCATTTTGGACAGATGTCTTTATTAACAAGGCCTGAGATTTCACTGCACCATTGAGCTTGCCTTATGTTTGCCAGGTTATTAAGATTTGTCAGGGTTTGTCTCTAATTGGCATAGTTTTCCATGATAATTTCTATGCCAAAATGAGGACCTTGTGGATGATTGAATGTCTAATTGTAAGAGGATTTATCTAGTTTACTTAGGAAACACTCATTTCATAAGACTGGCCACATAGTGATTTGTTTTATTCTTAACTCAATAATACCTCAATAATAGGTTATGATCCTTATTGGTAGAAAGATTACTTAGAAAAAATTAAAATCCCTGATATGTCAAAATATTTCATTATTTTTTGGTTGAAACCTCAGGACCTTTGGAACATAAACATATTCTTAACTCTTGATTTGGATAATTGATACTTTGAATCTAAAGTATTGGACTTCATATTTACGTCTCTTTAATTTAATAATATTAAATTTAGCCTATTATTCCAGTCTGTTGAAATCTTTTTGCATAGTATTTGGTAATGTGTTAATTTTCTTTCTCAACTTTGCGGTGGCAAAAAACTGGAAATTAAGGGGATGCTCATCAATTGGGGAATGGCTAAACAAGGTGTGGTATATGAATGTAATGGAATACTATTGTGTATAAGAAATGAGGGGCGGATGGACTTCATATTTACCTGGAGAGGCTTAAACAAACTGATGCTAAGAGAGAAGAGCAGAACCAGGAGAAATTTGTACACAATGACAGATACAACGTATGTGTGACAACCAACTTTGATAAACTGGACTCTTCTCAACAATGCACAGCTATAAGACAACTATAAAAGTCTCAGGATGGGAGATGTCTACATTCAGAGAAAGATCTAGAAAGAACAGAGTTTACATGGAGACTGAAACAGACTACATGCTCTCTTTCTTTTCCATGTTTGGTTTTGTTTCCTCTTTCCCATTGTTCATTCCATTGGTTACAACCCTTCTGTACAACCAGACTAATGTCCAGTGTGAAAGTATTTGCAGATCCTATACGTGATTGCAAGCTGCCATGGGGGGGGGGGGGAGGGAAAGAGGGAGGGGAGAAAATTTGAAACTCAAGGGATTGTGGAACTGAATCTTGTAAACTAGAAGTAAATAAACAAATCAATTTTTTAAAAAAAGAAAATTCTGCCACCTAAGCCTTCAGTGAAGTCATTTCATTAATTACTCTCTTTGAAAAACAAAGGGACAACATAGAACTGTTGATTTCTTTATTAATCCACTGGAGATCTTCTAGACTGATAGCATTGATTGTAAGGCCCAATCATGCCAGTCAGTCACAAATTCACCCAGTTGTGGCATCGAGCCGGAATCTCTCCTCTTGTCCAGAAAGATCGCTGTAGAGAGTCTGTCAGCCGTTTTGCTGAAATCCAGGTACTTTTAGATTATTATTGTTGTTGTTGTTAATATTAATAGTAATAACCGTTAGCATTTATATAGCATTTTAAGATGTATAAGTGCTTTACAAATGTTAACTCATTTGTTCTTTTATTTAATTTTTTGTTAAAATAGAAAAATCTGACAATTGTTCATTCATAACAGTCTACCTTAACAAAACTTGAGATAAGTAACAAGTCAGTAAGTTTTTAAAATTAATAATACTAGAAAATATAATAAAATATAAGCAATAAATATGATGTTTACATCCTCCTAAAAGAAAGACAGCTATAAAAATCTCTTCATAGTTAATAAATAGTGCCCTATTATAAATAAAATTTTAAAATATGTATATGTACTTATATGTTCCCAGCCTAGATTGTCTCATCCTCTATTATACTCAACAAATATTTTTTAGTGTGTGTGTGTGTGTGTGTGTGTGTGTGTGTGTGTGTATGTGTGTATGTGTGTGTATGTGAATTCAGGTCTATTAATAAATGCATGCTCATGTATCTGTATTTGTACTTTTTTGCATGTGTACATGTATATATACACTATGTATATGCATGTATTTATATGTGTGTCACTATATATAGGCATTTGTAAGTATATTCATTTCTTGTACTCTCTGTCCCTATAATATGCTCAGTGAATGTATTATACATTTGAGTATATGCACATAATCATATGTATACATGTATGGTAATGTATGTGTATATATTTGTGTGTGCGTGTATATATACATGCATAGGTAAACATATTCATTCCCTGTACTGTCTCGCTCTATGATTTCCTCAATGAATATTGTATATATGTGTGTACGTATATATGTCTATACCTATATGTTCTACAGGAAGCTATTCTCAATCCTTCTTACTTCTAGTACACTCCTAATCTTGGTTATTCCCTACTTTTCCTGTAGATAGCTTCTTTGCACATAGATGTTTGTTATCTCTTCCATTAAACTGTGGGCTCTTTGAAGGCATGGGCTGCTATTTTTTGCCTTTCTTTTTATCCCTGGTGCTTAGTACCATGCCTAGAACACAATCAGCACCCAAGAAATGTTTATTGATTGATTGGCTGGTCCTTGGAAAAGAATTTTTGGCTTATTTGGGATGAATATCCATCCACTGATTCTCTAAGTCAAAAAGTATGCTTGTCATTCTGCAACTTCTCTCATATTGACTACACATTTTATTATCTTTATCATTTTGCTGGGTATAAGGTAAAACCTCAAAGATGTTTTCATTTTATCCTCTCTTATTAGTGATTTGGAGTAATACTTATTTTTGTTAATGATTTGCAATTCTTTTAAAAATATATTGTTCATAACCTTTGACTATATGTCTTTTGGGGAAGTCATTAACTCCACCCAGGAACTCCAGGATCTATGTTCCATAATTAATGTCCTTTGGGAAATTCATTCATTCATCTTTGGAACTGCACCCTAGGGTCCAGCCATCTTTACTGATGAGTAAGCATGTGCAAATCCATCTAGCCTTCCTATCGAGCTAGCCTCAAATGCTAAGGTAGGCCTAGAGGTCTTTATCTTCACATTCCATCCAGTCATGCACCTACGTCATTTGTCCCATTTTCTTGCTGCTGTGTACTTCTCCCTCACCGTTGCCATCTTACCCAAACACGCAGGCACATCTTTCTTTCTCTTTTTCTAAGAAGGATGGACATACACAATCAACATCATTATTGTTCAGTCATTCAGTCATGTCTGACTATTGATGATCCTGTGGATCATACTGTCTGTGAAGTTTTCTTGACAAAGATACTGGAATGATTTGCCATTTCCTTCTCCAGTAGATTAAGGCAAACATAGGTTAAGTGACCTGTCCAGGGTGACATAGCTAGTAAGTGTCTGAGGCTGAATTTAAACTCATATCTTCCTGACTCCAGGCCTAGCACTATCCACTGACCCATTTAGTTGCCCCAAAATTAACTGTTCTATGCATCAAGTCACCATTCTCGTGACTCCACATACCAAAACTCTCATCTCCAGCTTCCACTCTTCTGTAATTACTGTCTTACTTTATTGGAATATGAAATGCCAGAAGTCAGGGACTGTCTCACTTTTTTGTACTTGTAGCCCTAGTACTTAGCACAGCATTAGGTGAATGATATAATCCGAATAAATGTCTTTTTCTACTTTCTTTCATTCAAATATGATTCTGATGTTAGAAAGTTTATTTTCTAGCCGGAGAGACAGAACGGAAAAACATTCAAGCCATTAGAGAACAATTAAGTGCTAAGTGGTGTGAAGCTACAAGCACGATAGGAGTTGGCACAAAAGAGTATCATCAGTAACATTTTAAATTCAAAGGGCAGAGACAGTTTCAAAAATAGGTTTCTATGACAGCATAAGTTTATATGGAAAATGAGGTATTATAATTGAAAATTTATTGACAAAAATCCTTCCCAATTTGTTGCTGTTTCCTATGAATTTTTTGCTCCATTCCAATGAAAAGCAGTTAGAGATCAATTTGCATGCTATGTCCCTAAAATATCCAATATTTCACTTTTTTAAACTTTTTTCTTTTTTTGTTTGTAATTTTTTAAATTTTAAACTTAAGAGAAAAAAGAAACAAACTTAAATACTAAATCTAAAATAATACAAAAGAAAAAAGAAAAAAAGGCATTACTATGTGCACAGAAGAACATGAGAGAGGATTCAAAACATACAGCAATAAATTTCCATTTCAAGAAAGCCTGTATAGTAAATGCTACTCATTGTGTTGAGAGCTCTCCTTTTTTTCTTTGCTTCCTTGTAAGTTTTTTTGTTCTCTTCTGTGTACTTTTTAGTTTGTTCTTTTTCCCCCTTCTCCCAGAAAGCTACAATTGGGTGTAGAGATATTTATATACATGCATACTTAAGTATACACACATATACATATATATATATATATATACACACATATATGGACATATATACACATAAACACGAAGATAAACATATATACATAAACACACATTTACCAGAACATGCATACAAAGTACACATGCATATACTTAGATATTTATAATCATAGTAATATATAGATTATACATTCATGCACATCTATGTAAAACTATACTATAATTATTTATCCTCTGTTTCTCTGAGTGTAGATAACCTTTTGCTTCATGGTCTGAGTCTTTCCATATTTTTCCAAGTCTACCAACTCATCACTTCCTACAACACAGTAATATTCCCACTTTATACTGTCTAGTTGTTTTAAATAGTCCAAAACGGCATTTATAAATATGACTGACACATAGTATAGTTTGCCCGTTTTTCTCTTTTGATTAAATCTATTTTAGCTTAAACTTTGTTCGAGATCATGATTACCACTCCTGCTCCTTTTTCCCTAACACTTTCTAATCTATATTTTATGTTTGTGCATATCTCTTATTTCCTATCCTTCCTAACTCCTCTACTTCTACCCAGTCCCTTGCCCCCCTATTACTTAGCCTACCCCCTTCCAAGGATCCCTCCCTTAGCCTCCCATTCCCATTAATCTAAACACCCTTCTAATACCCCCATTAGCCTATTCCCTTACCCTTGGCTCTCACAATCCCTCCCTATCCCCTTAGCATTTATTTCTTTCTGAATTTAGAAAACCACTCTCCTAGATATATGTATTGCTCTCTCTTGAACCCATTTCTGGTGAAGTAGGTTTCCAGAATTACCCCCATCTAATTCCTCTGCATGGGTTCTTCTTCTGGCACTTCATTTGAGTAAGATAATTAATTCCTCTTTTTAGCTCTTCCTAAATGGTTTTGCTTTTTAAAATCATATCATACTCAGGTCTAGCCCTGTCTTTCTTATGAGCTACCCAGTTACAAATAACAATCTTAGACATACATTTTCTATTTCTCTTACATAAAAGGTAAATAGCCAGCCCTTATTGTCTCTGGTAATGACTCTTTGGTATTTACCTTGTCTTTCTCTTGGCTTTTGTGTGTCAAATCTTCTGTTGAGTTCTTTTTCTAGCAAAATCCTGAAATTCTGACAATTCATTAAATATCTTCTTTTTTTTCATTCAGGATTATGCTTAGCTTTGTTGGGTGTGATATTTTTGGCCTGAAATCCCAATTATTTTGCTCTTAAATATATAGTATTCCAAGACTTGCAGTCTTTTAGTCTTGTCACTGCTAGGTCTTATGTGATTCCAATTGGGACACCACCATATTTTAAAAATTGTTTGTTGTTGTTCCTAATATTTTATCCTTGTGGGGGTTTTGGAATTTGACTATAACATTCTTGTGGGTTTTCTTTGTAGAATCTCTTTCAGGTGGTGATAATGGATGTTTTTCCTATCTCTACTTTCCCCTCTTGTTCTAATGCTTCAGGACAATTAAAAAATATATATTTCCAGGGGGTGGCTAGGTGGTGCAATGAATAGAGCTCTGGCCCTGGAGTCAGGAGAACCTGAGTTCAAATGTGACCTCAGACACTTAACACAAAACTAGCCATATGACCTTGGGCGAGTCACTTAACCCCAATTGTCCTACCTTCCCCACTCCAAAAAGCAAAAAAAAAAAAAATTATTTCTAGTATTATTATATCAAGATTATTTTTTTTTTATCATAGCTTTCAGGTAGTTTGATTATTCTTATTTTCCCTGTTCTCCAGATCAGTTGCTTTTGTTATGAGATTCCACATTCTCTTCTATTTTTTCATTCTTTATACTTTGTTTTATTATTTCTTGACCTCTTATGACTTCACTAACTTCCCTTTGCCCAAGTCTGATTTTTCATGGAGTCATTTTCTTCCTTAAGATTCTGTCTTTCCTTTTCTAATTGATTAATTTTCTTTTCATAATCTTGTTTTTCTTGGTTTGTTTCTTTTTAAAATTTTTCCTCAATCACTCTAATCTGATTTTTTAAAGTTCCATGAATTCTTTTTGGGCAGGTGACCATTTGACATTACTTTTTGGGGTAGAAGAGGGTTTCTTTGCTTCATTGTCCTCTTCTGAAGATGAACCCTGGTCATCTCAGTTCACACAGTAACTCTCTATGCTGGGATTCTTTCCTCTTGGACTTTCTTTTTTTTTTCTTTTTTTGTAGCAGCGTAGTAGTTGTTATCACCTCTAGCCCTGGAGTATGGGGAATTGAGCCTCTGACCTCAGATCCCCCTTCAGTTCTCCCTTCTGACCTGGTACTGAAACCAAAACCTCCAGCCCCCTGTAAGTGCCCAAAGCCAGCCATGTCCCCACTCCACTGCTTCTGCACTCAGCGGGCACGTGCTGGTTCCTTCTTGCCCCTGGTTGCACCTCTGCAGCACAGCTGAGTCTGGCATTCCTTGTCAGCAGAGGTTCTCTTGATCTTCTCCAGCTCAGAAGATCAACTGCCTTCACTGTTCCTGGGGTAAAAGTTCCTGTGGCTGGGGCTAAGGCATCCTCCCAATCCAGCTAACCCCACAGTTTGCCACTTGTTTAAGTTGTCCTAGCCTGGACGTAGTTACTTTTCAGGGGCACCAAATTTTTTTCCTGGGATTTTTCTCTAGATCTCTGATTGTCCCTAGAAGAACCTAGCTATGTTCCTACTCTTATTTATTTTTTACTTATTGGATTTCTGTATTTGTATTATTGTATTCACCCTGAGGTTCTGTCTCATTTCTGGGGTAAATCTGGAGAGGCTGGAATTTTCTGGTCTACTCTGTCATTTTCCCAGATTCCCCTGGCTATCCAATATTTTATAGAGGTGGCTAGGGTAGCACAATATAAGAAATGTGATTATCCAGGCAAATTATTTCAATTGAGTTTGCTGAGAAGCACAACAATACCACCGTCATCACATTCACCATCTTATAAATGCCAATACCATGCTCTTTGAAAGGTTCTAGGTCTTATAGTGAAGGGCTTCTGACAGAGAGTCTAATACTTTATTCAAGTATAAAACAGGGAAAGGGGGTTTTCATTAAAATGAGGGGGTGAATTCAATGGCTTCTAAAATCTCTTCCAGCTCCAAATCAATGATCCTGTGATCTTCGTTTCCCATTGCAAACTTATCTTTCAAATTAACATCATATTAAATAATTCATTCAACCTCCACAACTGGTGAAGAAGCATTAAGAAAAATGTAGATATGGGGAGGTTAGGTGGTGCAGTGAACAGAGCACTGGCCTGGAGTCAGGAGGACCTGAGTTCAAATGTGGACTCAGACATTTGACACACTTACTAGCTGTGTGACTTTGGGCAAGTCACTTAACCCCAATTGCTCTCCAAAAAGTCCAAAACAAAAATATAGATACCTTTTAAGTCCCTCCCTCTTTTCCCTTAATTCCCTTCTTTTCTGTGTATCATTTTAAGAACACATCTGCAAGTGACTTCTAGATAACAAAATGTCAATAATGCCAGCTAGTTCCAGAATTTCTTTCTCTAGGAAACTCAAACCCCTTGAGATATTAGCCTCACAACACTCCTCTGAGGTAACTGAATGATATTATCTCTGTTTTCAGATGAGAAAATGTAGACACCGAGAAATGCAACAACTTTATCCAAGTCACTGGTAGAGCCAGGAATAATAATAATTTAAATTTACATAACTTCTTTATTCTGAGGAGTCTGGAACATTTTATATGTGTGATCTCATTTACACTCAAAGTAGCTTTGTGAATTAGCTGAGTAAGCAGTGGAAAGTTCAACATCTTGCCCAAGGTCATGTATAATATTTAGAGGAGAAAACCAGGTCTAGATTCCATTTCCCTTAACTCCTAATTTTTGCTATTTTCCAAGAAATTGCCAGGTCCAGTTTCTGTATAATATATTGCTTTTTAAGTGTATAAAGCTGGTTGTTGCATACACTTTACTATAGATTACCTTATGTTTTGCAGAATGACTGAAACTATGGTAAGAAAGGAAAGTTATTAGCATCTGGACTTTCAGATTAAGGGAAATCTGAATTTACAATTGAATTTATTTGGAAGCTTCTCTGAAATTAGCTAAGTTGATCTTTGGACAGAGACATCCTGGGTATTATGAAGCCTGTACTTAAAGTGTTTCAAGTTTTAAAGGACCTGCCTACTGGCATAACCTTCAAGAGCCCAATGCCACCTCCAGGAGAAATTATGAGAAATCAGCACAAGTCTTCAGTGAATTTCTTGACCTGTTGAGATTGTAATCCACTAAATCACTTTTTAAAAAGTGAATAGTAGTGTAGGATTTAGGCTTGATGATTTATAAGGTGTCTCTGAACTGTAAATTCTATTAAATAGCACATTAACATTTGCAAAGTGCTCTACCGATATGATTTCATTTCTTCCTCACAATGATCCTGACAGTTCTAAGTAGCCTGCATTTTATTACCCATCAATGACTTGCAGAAAAACAATGGCATAAAAAAGCATTATAATAGACACAAATGACTGAGAAAAAAAAAAGAAGTGACCTGGTTATTTAGCAAAAGTGAATTAAGATGAAAAGAACAGACATTTATTAAGCACCTACCATGTGCCAGGCACTGTGCAAATATCATATTTGCTCCCATGGCTGGGATTGTTATCCCTTTTTTTTTTACAGATGAGGAACCTAAGACAAAGAGAGGTTAAGTGACTTGCCTAGGATCACAAAGTTAGTAAGTGTCTGAGGTCAAATTTGAACTCAGGTCCTCCTCATTTCAGGTCCAGTCTTCTGATATGTGAAGTCTTATGTAATTTGAGGCTTGCTTGTCACAAGGATCTTCTGAAGTTCATGAGATGGTTTGGAGGAGTCAGATGTTAAGGGTTTACCCAGTGTTGAGGGTTAGTAGTCCATGAAGGGTAGACTGCCATGAGTAATTTATTGAAATAATTGAATGAGATGAACATAGAAGTCCACTGAGTAAGAAAGCTAGAGAAACCAGAATGAATGTGCTTGGCTGATATAATAGGTAGGGGCTGAGGAATTAGAGGAATAATAAGAGAAAAGACTAGGTTAATCAACCTATGAATGGGGGAGGGAAGTAAAAATTTGTTGGTGGTGTAGAGCTTGATGATGGAGAAATTTAAATTGTGACCATGATAATGTATAGTTACAGTGGGAGTAAAGTGGAGGTCATAGTGATAAAGGATGTTTAGAATTTATCAGGTATAATGTAGAGGGCTTCCTATAAATAAGGGTTTACAAAAGGCTAATACAGGCTGTTGGCAACAACAGGATACTGGTACTAATTTTTTTTAAACTGGCATAATTTTTGTTAGAATAGAGTCAAATATAATGGAGTTGAAATAAGTGTAACTCACATTTAAATATCCACTATGCAAAGAGTTAGGGTTATTTCTGATAGCAATGTTCTTGACCCACAATAATTAGTTCATAGACCTGGCAACAGTTTTTTATGCCAATACATTTTGATAGAAAAATAGAGCTCTTTGTTAGATATATTCTTTACTGTGTCTTGTAAGAAAGTTAAAAATGTATGAAGGTGGAGGAGCACTTAAAATTTTAAAGTATCTACCTTCATATATTTATTGTGGGAAAAAATATGATGAATAAAATAATGGGAACATTTAGGTAGATATGATGAGATTATTCAGCTAGGGTTTGACTAGCATATTAGAACTATTTGAAAAATGCACTAAGATTTTTCTTTTTTAAAATTACTACTTGATGATAAAAAACAAAACAAAAACATTGTGTAATGTTCACTCATAGGGATTAGAATTAGACCTTTATTATCATTGATAAAAGGAACTTCCAAATAAGGAAGTTTCCTCTGCCATTATACTAACTTTACTTCTCTGAAACTTAAGAATCTTAGAGTTGCCTAAAGTGGTAAAAGGTTAAATTACTTGTCCAGGGTCACAGAGCCAATTTATGTCAGAGGAAAGATCAAAGTCTTCCTGGATCTAAAGTCAACTGCCTCTCTCCTATAGTGAGTTAACCTATAGTGGAGGCCTAGTGAAGGGCTATCCTAGTAGAATATATCTTTTTACAGTTTTTACCAAGTCAGAAATATTTCAAGTAAAAGCTTGTTAATACAACTTTTCTCTGTTGTCCAAGAATCAATTGAGCTAGTTTTGAAAAGTCTTACTATCAGGTTGGCCATAAAGGGTGTAGTGCCAATGCAATATTCACAGCACCCACGGTCACTATAAATATACCTACATGGTACTCAATCACAAAATATAACAGACTCTCCATATAGAAGACAGAAACAAAACATTTATTCATATACCAGAAAAACCAAATCCCAAAACCAATCAGCTGAATCCATCATAGTAGCAAAGAAGTTAATAAGCCACAACATCACAGAGAGCCTCAAACCAACACAAGACCAATATTTACTCACAAGCCTATCTGTCTCCCTTGGAAGCATCTCTCCTTCCAACCATCTTGCTTGCTCTGACTCCCAGCTTCCTGAGAGCTCTCTTTTCTCCTCCTCCTCTTCCTCCTCCTCCTCCTTCTCCTCCTCTTTCTCCTTCAGAAGAAGAAGAAGAAGAAGAAGAAGAAGAAGAAGAAGAGAGACCTACAACTATAGGTTCATGAGCTTGACTTCAGTTTCTAGCAATATTCTCTAACTCATTTTTAAAGTTACAGTTAGTGACCATCTATAAAATGATAGAGATTGGTTGAGGAATTAGAGGAATAATGAGAACAAATGATAGGTTTATTGTGTATGAGATGATGAGAGGAGTAGAATTTTAGAAGTGACAGGTGATAGTGGAGTCTGAGTTATAAGCATTCTAATATGAAGTGGGGGTGATGTAGAAATAGCAATAGAGCATGTAAGAACCATCATGGCTCCATCAAGAACAGGTCATGACAGATTCATCTTTTTTCTTCCTTTATAAAACAAGTTTATTAGACTTTATTAGACATAAAGAAATGCTATAGATGTAGATTACTCAAATTTTAGCAAAACATTTGACAGACTATTTCTTGTGATTCTTAGGGGAAAATATGGAGAGATGTGGGCTAGACAAGACAGATAGAAGCATGTATAGGTAGATAGAAAAGTGATTGGCTGGACCCAAAGAAATGTCATGTTTTGATGTCAACTTTGAAGGAGGTCTCCTGGTGGAGGGGGTACCTACACAGATGAAGAACTGAACCATCACAACAAAGTAGAAATAAAAGACACTGGCCATTGTTTGACTAGTGGCTAAAACATACCACTCATGTAGAAGAAGATGGAAGGTGGATAGCCAAAGTGTTTCCCCCTAAGAGGAAGCAAGGACACTCTCCAGTGTCATAGGGGGATCACCTGTGGCAAAATTTGGGGAAGCTATGGATAATTCACCCAGGTGAGTCAGCATGAATGGATTTCAGTTTGCACCATTGGAGAAAGAATTCAGTGGATGAGATCATTTAAGTAGTTCAATATATTTCTTATAATTCCTGTTGGTGACACTGCTATTTATCTAGTTTCCTGTGTTTGAAACTTCTGCATTATTTCAGATTCTTCCATTCCATCTATGACCCTTTCTTTCCTTACCTTGCTTCTTTTCTTTCCTTGACATTTCAGCTGCATGTCTCTCTCTGCTCTTAGTGCCACCAACTACCTATGTACAAATCATCATTACTACTCTACTGCAAAAACCTTCACTTTCTCCCCATTTTAGTCCATCTTTCACATTGGTGCCAGGATAACCTTCCGTATGATCAAGTCATTTTGGTATTTAAGATACTGCAATGGCTACCCATGATTACTGAGGAAATTTCAAACTCCCCTACCTAGAATTAAAGATCTCCACGGTATGGCCTTTCCATTCTCAAATTAGCTCAGATTACTTTATTCCATGTCATCTATTCTCTAGAAAAGCTGGACTAATTTGTTTCCTTTCACCTGGCAGGAACTTTCCTGCATTTTTGCTGATGCTTGGTGTCTGTAACGCCCCTCCTCCATTAATGCTGGAACGTTCTCTGCCCACTCACTTCCAACCCACCCTTTAAAGCCGAACTCAAAACCAGTTGGTCTCAGAACATTCCCTTCGCTAGTAATGATGATTATGTCCCTTCATTTCTTACATGGTGCCACTCTGATATATCTTGCCTTGTATTAATTAGTATTACAGTTATATGAAAATGTGTTTCATGCCCTTGAATAGACCGCTGAATTTGACCTGAGTTTAATCAATACTACATTGTTTATCACCTGCGGAACTTCAAGGAAGTCACTGAATCTCATTTTCATCTATGAAAAAAAAAAGAAGAAAAAAGAAAAAGAGTTGAAGTTGATGATCTGTAAGATCCTTTACCAACTATAAATACTACAATTCAGTTAGATGTAGACTGGATCTCATGTGGGCAAGGGCCTTGTCTTATCTAAACTTTTCATCTTGCCACAGCCCTACCCATCTACCACAGTAGAGAGTACATTTATTTCACTGAATTTCCCATAGCCAAATCAGGTATATACATTCCTTGATCAAATATTGATTTAATATTTCATAAGCAAAACCCGCTATGCTGGGGCAGCTAGGTGGCTCAGTGAATAGAGCACCAGTCCTGGAGTCAGGAGGATCTGAGTCCCCATCTGGCCTCAGACACTTGATGCACTTACCAGCTGTGTGACATTGTGCAAACCCCAATTGCCTTGTCTTCCCCCCACAATAAAACAACTCACTGTGCTAGAACCTGTGGAAGGTAGAAGGAAAAAGAGAATCTCAAAGTTGGAAGTAAGGTCAGAGATTATTTAATCTACCACATACCAGAAGCATGAATCCCTTTCATAATATCTCATAATATCCAACTTCAGTTATCTCCCACTGCATCTGGGGCCATCTCCAGTCATCCTGATCTCTATCTTATCACTAGACCCAGATGGCTCCAGAAGAAAGAGTGAGACTGGTGACTTTGCACAGCCCTCTCTCACTTAAGTCCAGTTCACTTGCAAGTCATGGCATCAACTTTCTAATGTCATGCTCCTCTTCTACAATGAAGGACAAACAACAATAATAAAAATCATTAAGAGATTAATTAATCAATTAATAACAGTTCATTAAAAAATTTGCTATGTGATTCTTTTTATCCATGGTTCTAAGACAAGTGATGTGGATACAAAGATGAAAGCAAAACAGTTATTACCATTAAGAGGTTTACATTCTAATGTATGTATATATTATAAACAAAACATGTACAAATAAAATGCAAGGTCATCTTGAAGACCATTTCACAGGTCAAGGAAAGACCTCCAACACTGGGTGGTCCTTGAGCTGAGTCTTGCAGCAAATCAAGGATTCCAGGAGAGAGAGTTATAGAAGCAGGACATACCAAATATGAGACATAGCCAATGCAAAAGCTTGGATATGAGGAATAGAGCATAATTTGTGAAGAAGAGCAAGTAAGCCAATATAGCTGGACCACAGAAAGCATGGAAGAAACTGATATATATAAGTGTATTGGAAATGTAGAACACCCTTCTATACCCCCTATTTTACCTATTCCCTCACCCTTCTTCCTTTTATTGAGATAATGTATGAAAGGAATGGCCATGTTTGAATTTAGAGGGACCTGAACAGATAAAACTCAAGTTGCAAAAGGCTATGAAATGTCAAAGGGAGGAGTTCATATTTGATTTTACAGATATTAAGGAAGCACTGGAGTTTATTTAGCGCATGCTTGCTGCAGGATAGTTTGGAGGAGAGGTGGGAGTAGGAAAGGATTATATTGCCAGATCTTTGCTTTAGGAAAATCATTTTGTGGTGTGTGTGTGTGTGTGTGTGTGTGTGTGTGTGTGTGTGTGCATGTGTGTGCGTGTGTGTGTGTGTGTGTGTGTGTGTGTGTGTGTGTGTGTGTGTGTAGAGGATGACAGTGTTAAGAGATTAAGAGACATAAGGCAAGGATATATGAAGCAATTGCTATAGTCCTGGTGAACGGTGATGAGCTTCTAAATTGGGGTGGGATGAGATATTTTGTGAAAGGCAAGAAGGGAGTATATCTGAGAGACAGAAATGACAAATTGTTAAGTAATTGGAAGTGAAGTGAGTGAGGATGGGAGTTAAGGGTTAACCAAGCTTGCAGACCTGAGTGACTATAGAAGTATGATGGTGTCCTCAACAATAATAGATAAGTTCAGAAAAGGTAGATTTTGGGGGAAAGATAATCTCCTTCTCTGGTCAAAGACCTTCAGTGAAGGTGCAGCTCAGATCAGTCCATTCCAATTTTAGTCAGCTATATTTATTATTAAGTTCTTTCAAACTTTTTTCATACTTCTTTCTGTTCAATAATCAATCCCTTACCCAAGTCTTTTCCCTCCAACTCTTCTTTTCTTTTGGCTAAACATAAAGAATTTCTCCAATCAATGCTTGTTCTGTTCTTTATCTTTCCTAAAACAGAGTGTCTGCAATAGAGCCCAATACTCCAGATGTGTATGACTGAGGCAGAGCATTGAAATAAATGGCATCTGTACTCATGAAACTTACAATATCATTTTTTCTGTTCTGAGTTAAGATTATGATACCTTCATAAATTCATATTTTCCAAACCTTTCATAGATAATTATATTTTCTGTTGTTTTTACCTGTTGAGATTAATTTTGTTCTGGGATGCTGGAGAGAGATGGGGTTTGGGAAGAAGTAGATGCCATGAAAATAGAATGGTCTAATTTGATTATGTGCACTATTTCTCCCTAACCCAGTTATTAATCAAAATGTGTATCAACAGATTAACAGGTATTAAATATTACCTAATGGAACTAGAAATGATTTCTACAAGATTATTTTTAGCCAGGGGATTCTTTTAAATTAAAAAATTCTCATTGGTTGATTTTGAAAGAAAAACCAGATATAATTTTTGTGGTTTGGCTTTTATCCAATTATACACTGGAAATATAAAGATAAATTTTCTAATTAGATAATGAAAACAGGTAATATCACCATTTTTGTAAAGTATATGAATGTAACCTCAGAGCAAGGTATAAGAATAGAATCATGGTCAATAGAGTTTCACGTAGTGGGTACATATCTAAGAGTTATGCCAGGACTCAAATTATGATAAACTTAAATATGTTCTATAATTTCTCAGAGATGCTATGGCAATACCCAAAGGAGCCAATAAATGAGATTGTAAGAGGCCTTTAAAAAAATACACTATACATCATTTGGGAATTTCTAAGTGCAAATACATTCAGTGCAATATTGAGATACTAGTTAAATGTACTAATGTTTTTCAAAACGTTTTAGAGTGATTCATAAGTGGTAATCACAGATAGAGTTCAGCGACTCATCAAGCAAACCAGAAGACCTGGACGAAAGCTAACTTACATATTCTTTCACTTTTAAGTGACAGAAGCATCTGTAAAGTTTTGTTCTATATCCAGACAAGTGAAGGGAAATGTAGATGAGGTAGATTGGATTGCTTTGTAATTCCCCCAGTATTCAGTCACAAAGGACAATCATTTCAGCCTCATGTGGGGGAAGGGTAATATGTAGTGGCTGCTCTTGACATAAAGGATTGAGAAATGGGAAGAATAATAAGGACAGAATGGAGTATAAAAGGACAGCTTATACTAAATTGATGGGGGAGAACCTCATTCACATTGGTTTATTAAATGAAATCTTTTGCCACTGAGAGGTAAAAACTGTTTTTTTACATATCTTGATTCCTTTTATTGAGATAATATATGAAAGGAATGACCATGTTTGAATTTAGAAAGATCTTAGCAGATAAAACTCAATGTAAACATTAACAAAATTCTCATTAAAATTAAAATTATTTTATGTATTTTCAAATGTGAAAATTAGATTGAGCATCTAAAAGATTTCTCCTAAAAATGTGAGCAAAAAACATGCAAAATTTATTTTATCCATTATGATCTGATAATAATCAACTCATGTTCATATTAAATATTCTTCAGTCTGACTTATTTTTTAGATAAGTATCACCTTGTGTGGTTATTCTTTCTTTTACACAAATATGAAAAATGTGGCTGCTGGGATTTGCTTTTGTCAGCATCCCTTCCCCCATTGCCTGAAACGTTAGCACTTCAAACACTGATGTTATGCTGTACTCTGTGTGTGTGTGTATGTGTTCATATTTGTGTGTATAACCTTAGAATGGAGAGGATGATAAACAGAAAAAGAGAAAAAGAAGTACAGCTTATCCTTTTATGATTTTATTTTTGTAATAGTAAAATAATAGTAAAACTAAGAGCAAAGATGATGCTTTAACATAGTGAAAGGACAGTCTTTTAAATAACTACATAGTGTATTTAAACCAGCAATTCATATGAAAGGAAGGACAGTTTTATTAAATAATTCTGTGATTTCTCAGCCATTTTCTTAAGCAGTTATCCCCCTGTAGCAAAATACATAGATAATCAACACCCCACTCTGTCAGTAAACTTGTTGGGGAATTAAATCCTAAAGGAAGGAGTCCATAGCCCCAGAGGAAGACTGAGTGCATGTTTCACTGTGTCTTTTAAAGCTCATCTCAGTAGTCCCACTGCTAGAATGTGCTCTGTTGTCATGGCAACACCATCTCTTGCTTCATACAGGAAAGATTAGCTCTTACTGTGCAGTGGAGAGAATTTAGGGGAAGTCACACTAATCCCTGGGTGCATTTCGAGAGAAAGGTTGGACCTCGCCTGAGGGATGCTGTATCTGCAATGATAGAATTGGCCTGCCACAGACACTGGTATTTAAGTTGAAGAGCCGAATTCACAGTAAGTGTCAGCTCCTCCAGAGTGGAATATTGATGAATGAGGTTTTTCTAAGTCTTGTTGAAGACTGTCCCATGCCAGCAGTAGAATGACAGTAGGAACCTGTGATTAGAATACCAATGTGTTTCACTAGTTTAGGTGAGATTTCAAGTACAGGTGTTTAAATGCAAAGATTTTACTGGATAGAAAACTTGAGAGCAAATTTCAGAACTACACTTTTGACATGCCTGCATAAAAACCTTAGGAGCATGTCCAATTAGAATGACACAATGAGAAAAGTGAGTTCGTCAAGTGTGCATTGCACTTTGTGCTAAGCATTCATGCTTACGCCTGCAACATTATATGTTTCCATTTCTTAAACTTCAAAAGTTTGAGGGAGAATGGGTAAATCCCTTTGTCTATGCAGTCAAAATTTTCAACATCAAAAGTGCTTAACTGCCTGTTTTAAGTGTGCAAATCTAATTGATTCTCAGTGATATAGTCTCTATCAAAAGCCCTTGTGTAGAATCATAAAAGTAGTGAAATTGTCTTTTAAGATTCAATTGTGACAAGATAAGAGATTTTCTTTGAGGAGGAGTTGGAACAAATTTTTGTTTAGTTTTTCCATTTGATTCTGCTGCTACAACTTGTCACTATAAGTGCAATATGAATGTGTTTCTCTGTTCTCTGTTGCTTGCATCAACTGGATGTTCTGAACTGTGCTGGGGTCTGTTCCTTTGTATGGTTGTTAGTTTGCTTTCTTTTTGAGCTTTTCTTCTACAGTTGCTAAGGTATTGCATTTATATGGCATAAAAGACATAAAAGCCTTGTTGTGAGCTCTGAGATTCTTGATGTTGACATCTTTTGTGATGAGGTCTATCTCACTCTCCCCCCGACACTTGATTATTTTAAATATCCCTTCATATTCATGTTCACAAAAGACAGAATTTGATTAATATAAAAATTTTAATCTAGACTTTAGATAAAGAAGGCACTAAGATCATGTGTGTATTTATGTATTTTTGCCATTTACATTCTGTGTTGTAAAAAATATTAGCATGTTGCATTCTTGATATCCTCTACCACTGCATATTTCAATAATGGATGCATTATTTTTTTAAAGTGTAATTCGTAGACTGATTTTTTCTCCTATACATATTCAAAACCATAGGTCTTACTAGTAGAGTACTTATTTTATGCAGCATAGCTTGTGCTAAATATAGACATTATCTTGAGAAATTATTTTTAATTGTCATTTGAAGTGCATTGATTTCATTTATCAGAAAGAGATTTAGGTACTGCTATAAAATGTAGCATAATTTATGTTCCTTCCCTTTTCCTCAAACTTCTGTCTGATAACGTTACAGAAAATGCAATTTGTTTTAGCAAATATTTACTGGGCACTTGCTATGTGCAAGGTGGATATATTAAAAAAGAATACAAAATTATGAAGCTCTCAGTTGTTCTTTTGTTATCCAGATTATAACCATGTGAGAGGAAATATACAAAAAAGTCAGTGATGTAGGACTTGAGTGTCCCCCTCTGGAATTCAGTGGGTCCCATTTATTGAAAGGATTGTCTTTCTTTTCCAGCTGCTCTCTTCTCCACAAGTTCTCAACATTAGTGCTATTCTTGAAATGTATAGAGAAAAGGAGCCTCCCTGCCCCTCTCTTTAACAGCATGTTTCATATACAAGGAGGCTTTGAGGGGAGGGGAAAAGTATTGATTTTATTGGAAAGGAGAAATTTTGGTTGACTAATTTGAGATTCTGCCATATAATTAAGGGTGAGATGATCTTAGGTTGAACAACAAAAGCAAAAAGGTTGCTGAGGAAGAAAGTGCCGAGGATGGGGAGCAGAGTGCATCAACATAACCTCTGTTTTGCTCTAAAAATATCTCCTTTTAGTAATGAATTGCAGCTAACTTTCCCCTTCAACTGAAGTTTTCCTACAGTTTCCCCTGTTCTTTCTTTTCCTGCCCACTCTGCTAGAGAGAGAGGCAGTAGGCAAGAATAAGTGAGCCTAATGTCATAATTTAGTGCCTGGGTCAACTTATAACCCTCGTATAATTTACAAATGATTGTACTTAAAGAAGGAAAAGGATTCTATAATAGAAATTTCTTCTAAAATCAAGAAACCCAAATTTAAAATTGCCCAACATGGAGTTTTCTAATGTATTTTGTGAAATACATAGTAATAAAGAAAAGTTCAACATAAACATTTACAGATTTACTCTAATCAAACATTTTAGCATTCCTTTTCTGTAGAAAGAAAAAAATAAATGCCTGATAGAGTTCTCTTAAATTCATATTCTGAAACTTCTACTTCCGGTTTTTATTCTGGCTCATATGGTTGAATAATTGAATACTTGCTAGACTGGTTACCTTAGAGAGCTATTAAATAAGAGATTCCTCTTTTCTTTCATAAAAGATGAGATTTAAGTTAACTTATGATTTTCTCCCCTTATCCATTTCCATAATTTGGCCTTTTCATTTCTCAGAATTGACATATAACATGTTCCATTTGTCTACTTCCCTTAGAATTACAAGTAAACAAATTAATTCCTTGGCTGTATTTTTTGTACAATTTGAAAAGGGTTGTTTTTTTTTTTTTTTGGATAGATTTAATTTTATTTTTTCAATGAACAAAATTCTCATTTCTCTCCCATCGGCTTCCCCCTTCCTACTTCTGAATAGGAATAAAAGAAAACAAGCCCATTGAAACCAATAATCCCTAATCTAGCAAAATACCCACTTTGATCTCTGGCCAAAATGTCTCATTGTTCATATTGTGACCCCCTCTTCTGACAGGAGATGGACTATATGCTTCATCCCTAGTCCTCTGAGATCAAGGCTGGTCATGGAATTGACTAGAGCAGAATCTTTGTGAGAAGGCCATCTCTGCATTCCCAGTAGTATCCAGCTCAGAGTAGGGCATTAAGAGACATTTCTTGAAATTGAAAAAGGTTTGGACAATAAAGCTTTACTGGGATGGAGGAACTCAGAGACAGAATGTGAGAAGCTGTTCATTTGTCTGGAGGCAGCTGTACTCTTGAGATCAGATAAGTCTACCTTATCTGTATGTTGACTGGTACCAACTAAGCATAGATGACACCACATTGTATTCTCTTCCACAAGCTCCGTAGATTCCATAGAGTTAGGTGGAAGGTTGATTTCCTTCTGGTTTGATGTTTATGTCAGCACTGATGAGCTGCTAGATCACCCTGATTGTAGAGTCCCTGGAGCCAATTAAAGATTCTCACAAAATTCCTATCAACTGGCAGACATGGTGATGTTGCTGCCTCTCTCTTTCAGAATATGGAATATGGAGCCTTTGGCCTTGGGGACTTCCACTTCTGCCTAGTGGATTTCCACTTTCGCCTCTATCACAGGCTCTCTCTGTTCTCTTAAGTTTGTCAAGGGTGGCTGGATCCTTGATCAATCAATCCTTCTTCTTCCTGAAGGCCGTTCATGTTTGCAATACAGTTCAGTTACAGCAGTAGTCAGAATTTTATTTTGTTTTGTTTTGAACCGTTTGCAGGACATAATTACCACATTATGTCTCAACTACAGGATCATCATTTTTTGGATGCCACTCAGTTCCAAAATTAATTCTTTTAAAAGAGAAAGGGGGGGGGGATCCATTTTTTTGTTTGAATTAATCAAATACTGAAAATTGTATTTTAAGTGGTTTTATTGCCTAAATTATTTTATACTTTGCTTTACCAATACATTAATGGTCTTACTCTGGTTTTTGTCTTCTCATTTCTTCATGTGGCATTGCATTATTCTACTTTCAATGCCAAATAGAAAAGCAATAAATGATTTTGTTTTCAAATGGTTTATTTTTATGCATAAGCAATGGAAAGAAGACAAATGTACCATGACCCATACTAGAACCTTACTTTGTATGTTCCATGGCACAGTGGTGTGACTTGAGTTATGTCTAGAATCACCGGGAATTTTTACTTGCAATCATACACATGCATGAGCTTCCAAATTTTCCCATAGTATGCCAAGTCGGGGCAAAGAAAAATAAATGTGAGGGGGGGAAAGAGCTTTATATCAACTGCTATTATATATACTGCAATAGAGTGAAATGTTGAATATAGATAGGTCTGCCTTAAATTGCAAAGATCCTAGATTATGAATAATCCAATATAATCTAATTCTACAAATTTAAGTACCCATTATGTGCAAGGCATTGTTTTAGTCCCTGGAGATACAAAGACCAAAATAAAAATCCCTTTCATTCTACCAGAAAGAGAGGATGTGGATAAGGTATGTAATCAGTCAAATAAACCTATGTAAAATCATTTGAGGAGGGAGAGGGAAACAACTTTAAAAACAGGAGAATCAGGAATGGGTTTCCATCATAGGCCCACAGAGTCAGAGTGGAAGAAAGATAGGGATTCTAGGAGGAAGAGTTGGGAAGGGCTGCATAATTGGAACAAAGATGGCTTTTGCAAAGGCATTTATTCAGGAGATGGACTGCTGGGCTCAGGGAGCCCTGAGTATGCCAGTTTAGGTAGAACCAATAGTGTTTGATGGGCAAGAAAAGTAAAATCAACCTAGGAAGGTAGACTGGAGCCAGATTGTGAAAGGCTTTAAATGCTAAACAGAGGAGCTTATATTTTACCCTAGAGGGGAGGGGAGAACCTACCCTAGAGCAAGGGTTCTTAATCTGGTGTATTTGAGTTTTTAAAAAATTATATTTTGATAACTATTTCAATAGAATTTGTTCCCTTTGTTATCTTATATATTTTATTTTATGCATTTATAAAAATTATTCTGAGTTCATAGTTATCCCAAGTCTAGCAAAAGGGTTGACTTCGAGCTTTTTGTCTTAAACAAAAAAGCAAAATGTTACTTATAATAATAATAAAAAATGTGAGTTGAATTGGTATTAGCTATATTATTTCAGGGAGAAATTTAAAGATCAAAGAACTATTATCTTCTGTCCTAAACCTACCAATAACTCAAAAAAAAATCTTATGAACTCTGGCTTACTTAGGTAACAGGGAACCCTCAAAGATTCTTGAACAAAGGAATGATATGGTCAGACTTATATTATAGAAAGATTTTTTTTAACAGCAGTGTAAAAACTGAATTAGAAAGGAGTGATTTTTGGAAACTGTTGCCCAATACCTAGAACATACTAGTATTTAACAAGCACTTGCTTGTTGACTGACTGATTGACTGAAAAGTCCAAGCAAGGGGTGATGAAGTCGTGACCTAGGATGACAACCATGTGAGTGGAGAGAAGGCAATGGATATGAGCTGTTTCACAATTTAAAACTGCTGGAGCTTAACACGGTGCCTGGTACATAGTCAGGGTTTAACAAATGTTTAATGATTGATTGGATGAAGAGATTGGGGGAGAGTGTCAAGTTGACAATAATTTTGAGGTAATGTCCTTAGGGGTTACCTGCCACAGGAATAGAGAAGTGTGAAGGAGGGTAGCTTTAGGACAGAAGATAAAAGTTCTTTGGTCTTTAAATTTCTTTCTGTAATAATAGAGCTTATACTAATTCAATTCAACATATATTTATTACATTATATGTAACATTTTGCTTTGATTCAGACAAAAATCTCAATTACTCTATATTCTAAGCACCTATAATTTCTAGCCCTAAGGTTCAGTCCCTTCTTTAATTTGCAGAGGGAGTCTTAACAGAGAGAACACTACCCTGGAAGGCAGTGAAATTCTGGTTGAATAACTTATTCATGACGTGATTCAGTTTCCTAATCTGTAAAATATTTCCTTCCTTACTTCCCAACATTGTTTGTGTGACTTTGGGCAAGTCACTTAACTTCTTACTGCTTTATGCAACAATCTAAGACTCTAAATTTCGGAGACTATGCAGACGTCCCTTGGTAGAAGTCTGTTTATCCAAGTGTTCCATACACTTATTAAATCACAGATCCAGTCCCTAATTCTACTTCACAAGACCATTATGAAAACAAATAAATGTTGTATTTGAATGCATTTACAAACAGAAAAGTGCCGTACAAACTTAAAATGTTAATATTAGCAAGTAGAGGAAGTTGAGTGTGACCACTGAGAGCTATAGTGTAGATTTCTCCTAACGTTTACATTCTGGTCTTATTTCATCATAATGCATTATGTCAAGGTTTCCAATGGTTGCTCCACCTTCTCACTGGTCTTATTTCATCAATCTGTGCCAGATGTAGCTGAGTTTATCTTCTAGGGTATTATTCAACCACTGTTTTAAATCCATAGCAATCTTCACCAGACCTTAAGTGGT
>CM053580.1:392489023-392500611 GCA_028627135.1 Pseudochirops cupreus
GAGGGAAGGAGAGAGGGGAACAGAGGAAGAGAGAGATGATGTTTTTCATTTTATTCTTGGTTTGTATTTTAAGGATCATGGCCAAATATGCTTCTTTGGGAATCTATATCTCTTCCCAGTTATACGATTTGAAGGTAGATGCATTACTTTATATAACAGAAAACATTTCAATAAGATCAAAGTAATTTTTATTTCACATTTCAAAAGAGATAGTAACCATGTTACACTTCAATTTCAGCTACATATAATCAGTTCTAAGTGTGGTAACCCATATTCTACATGGTTAAAATTATTTATGAAAAAAAAACCCTAGGGTGAATTTGGAAAGAACTATAAGAAATTCTTTTAGTTATTATTTTGAACCCAAAAACTTTTCTGGAAAACTGTCATACCCATTAATATTAAAAAGTAAAGAGCACACAATATAAAACTGCTAATCCAAGAGAAACTTAAGAATTGCCTAAAAGAGAAGCTTTATTAGAAAGCATTGCACAGGTGTGATCTCACTCTCAAAATTTCTATAAGCAAATAAAACATATAAGGGTGAAAGTCAAGTTTGTGGAGGTTCAAGCTATTTTTTGTTTTTGTTTTTGTTTTTCTACTCAGATAATTAGATCTCTAGAGATAAATATTGTCCATATTAGGAAATATGAGAAACAACTTCTTAAAACCTGTCATAAAGAAAAGCAGAACTTTCTTTCCCAGCATTTCTTCTTATTGCCACCTACTAAAAGGGGTATAGAAACCCTGAGTGGTATGTCTACATTTTTTCTCCTTTTGTTGTTTTAATTCTTTATGTTATTGTATTTTCTTTAACAATTCATTTTTATATCTCATGTTAGTTAAGGCTGGATCGGGAAGAGAGTCCCCTCATTTTCCAAAAAATAGTGATAACTCAAGGTTGAAAAAGTATTTTCCTCACAATAGGCCTATGAGGCCAGTAGTACAAATATTTTATGCTCATCATATAGATAGAGATAACTGAGGAGAAGAGAGGAAATGTGACTTGCCCAAAATCACAGAGCTTTTGTGTTCCTTTATCTAGCAGTGGTCTTAGAGTCAAAAAGATCTGAGTTCAAATTTGAACTTAGACACGTACAAGCTGTGTGAAACTGGGCAAGTACCTCATTTCCTGATCTTGCATTGCTGGCATCTCTTAGGAAGTTTTTCTGTACATTTAATGAAATTCAATTTGACAGACATTTATTTATTAAGTACATATTATGTGGCAGGCACTGTTCTAGGTGATTGAAAACTGAAAACACAAATAAGTCAGCCCCTGCCCTCAAGAAGCTTATATTCCAGTGTGAGAGACACAACATGTACCCAGATAAGTAAAGTAAATATTTTGAGGGGGATGGGAAAAAGGGGACAGACTGGAGATTTCGCTGATATTCAGCTATTAGTTCCTGCTGAGAAGCTCCCCCTATCAATACACATTAGACCTGTTCTACATCTTCTATTGGAGCCTTCACCTGGGAGGATAGACAGATCAGTGATTGTCCAGGGTAAGCCTGAGAGCATGTGTAAGAAGGTGGACTTGAAGTGTCATTATGCCGTAGTGCCTCTCAAATAAGAGGTCTTTTATTCTTGTGTATAAATGCAAGTGTCGCAGTAATATGGTGGTATGATGGTTTGATACTCTGCTGTGAAGATGAGCAGCATTCTCAGAGCTGTCAGGCACTCTTAATCACTTCTCCTCCCCTGACGTGGACAAGATTACTCTTCCTAGCTCTTTCCATCTAGAGAAGTAATTTTCTTTTCAAACTGGCCATGGGAAGCAAAAGAAAGAATTTGTCTTCCATACCATTTCAACTATTTATAGCACACAAACACACTCCTCTAGCTACATCCCTACCCTCAGTCTGCAGACCCATTGCCTAGGGAGAAGAAAGCCTAGAAAAAATTGTTACCTCTTTTCTCTTTAGAAACTGTTAAAAAAAGAAAAAAAAAAGAATCCAATTCTTTCTTTCAGCTCTGGGACTCAGCTGGAGAACCACTCTGGCAGAATACTCCAGAATGCTGCCTTACGGCTTCCTTTAAGCCCTTCTCTACTGCATTTGAGTGGGGATATAGTTAGATGAGCAATACAATGGTTAACCACTTTCATGATGCTTAAAAGTCAAAATAAACAAAAAAAGATAAACTTTTCAGAAAAAGAGTTAAATTTTGGAAAACAGATATTCATATTCTAGGAGGAAAGGAATGGAAAAGACAGCACTCATCGCACCTCTCCTAATCCACAGCATACTGCTCCAGTACTGGAGTTTGCCACCGAGTCCCTCTGGCACTGTTGTTACCTTCCATGCAATCTTCCCTGCTTGTCACAGTGGTCCCTAGCCCTCGTTTACTTCCCTGAGTTCTTTGGTACCTTTGGTCTGTTTCTTAGATTTTTAGTTGTCCACAGTCCCTAAGATTGGAAGGACGGGTCAAACCCTTCTGTTTATCCCCAGGTTAAGCCAATTCCTCTGAAGAACTGAGAATTGAAACGTTGGCATGATGTCAGCCCATACCAGCAGGAATACTTCCCTAGCATCTTATCTCTTTGGTAACGCCAAGATAGTCCTATATAAGATATATGCAAAATAAATAGAAAATTATTTCAGGAAAGGGTTAAGATGAAAGGCTTGTATCAGAAAAGACATCATCAGTAGGAGGGAGGGCGTGTGCAGGAGCGCCGGGCGTTTGCCAGTCTCGCGGCCCCTCGGGCTCTGCCGCTGCTGACACGATGCAGATGAAGGGGCGCTTCCCCAACTGCCGGACCCTACAGTACCTGAGCCAGAGCGACGTGGTGTTTAAAAACTCGGTCAAGGTCGTGATCGTGAATTACAACACCCAGAGGGAGCTCAGCGAGGGAGCCAGGAAATTTGTGCTTTTCAACATTCCTTAGATTCAGTACAAAAACCCCTGGGTCCAAATCATGATGTTCAAGAACATGACGCCATCACCATTTCTGCGGTTTTATTTAGATTCTGGTGAACAGGTCCTGGTGCAGCACATCAAAAAGATCCTGGGGAAAAATAAGGAAGTCCTCAAGATGGAGGAGCTAGAGAAAAAAAGAAGCTTTCTCACTCAGCTAATTTTGGACCCAAAAAGTATTGCCTGCGGGAATATATTTGTGAAGTGGAAGGACAGGTCCCATGTCCAGCTATTGTGCCTTTTACCCAAAGAAATGAATGGCAAGTACAAAGCTGCTCTAAAAGCCAGTGCTCAAGACTGAGGGTGCACAGTGGAGGCTCCTGATACCTGGGACACCCAAGCTTGTGCTGAAACACAAAGGCTTTAAAGACCAAGTGATGGAGAGGCAGGTACTTATGTGGTCTCAGCAACTGGCAAGCTCCCAGGCCTCTGCAGAGCTAGGGAAGCCCAAGCTGCAACGTATTCTGAAGGCCCCATTTTAGACAGTAGCACAAGGCAAGAGGAGCAAGAAGAAAAAGCAAAGCTGGGGGATTTGAGTGAAGACTTAGTTAAAACACTTTATATTGATTCTATAAAAAAGAAAAGACATGATCCTGTAAGTGATGATGGCTCAGCCAGGTGGTAACAGTGGATAGCTCACAGGGCTTGGAGTCAGGAAGACTCCTATTCTTGAGTTCAAATACAACCTCAGACACTTCCTAGCTGTGTAACCCTGGGCAAGTCACTTACCCTCCTTTGCCTCAATTTTCTCATCTGTAAAATGAACTGGAGAAGGAAATGGCAAAACATTCCATTATCTTTGCCAAGAAAACCTCAAATAGCATCACAAAGTGTTGGACACAAATGAACAACAACAAGAAGAGCTGATATTTGAGCTGAACTTTCTTTGAAAGAAACCTAGATTCTAGAAGTTCCACAAGGTAGAAGTGAGGAGAGAGAATAATTTAAAGACACACATTTGGCACTTTTACCCTTTGCTTTTATATCTTCTCTCTAGGGCTAAGTAGAATAAATCTAACCCCTCTCCCACATAGTCGGTCTTTAAATACTTGAAAGATAGGTATCATGTTCCCGTAAGTCTTCTCTTTTGCTGTGGTAAACATCACATAATATGATTTCTATTTCTATTATTATTACTACTATTACTATATAATCTATATGTTTTATATGACCTATGTACAAACATCTCAAGGCTCACACTTGGTCATTTCATTTTTTCTCAGTCTATCTTTAATATGAAGCAGCTTTTCTGACCTATGCAACATAATAAATGACTCCTTAACATAAAGCAGATTAAGCAAAAACATGGTTATGGTCATTTAAGAAAATATTTTACTGTTATCCTTCGATTAAAATTGTGTACAAATCCTTCCTATCCACCAAAAACAAAACAACAAAACAAAAAGTAAAAAAATGGGGAAAATGTTGGAATTTACAAACCTGTTAATACACTAAATTAAGATGTATGATTCCTGCGTCTATAATAATAGCTAGCATTTATATAGTGCTTTAAGATTTGCCAAGCACATATGTTTTATAGCTTTACATATGTCATTTCAATTAATCATCACAACAACCGTACTAGGTAAGTACTAATATTATCCCTATTTAACAGATGAGGAAACTGAGGCAGACAGAGGTTAAGTAACTTGTTTAAGGTCACACAAATCGTCAGGGCCTGGAGGTAGGATTTGAATTCAGGTTCTACTGATTCTAAGTCCTACATTCTCTCTATTGCACTTCCTAACTGCCTAGCTCCTAACTGTATCCATTCAGATTTAATGTAACAAATATGCATAAAGTACCTACTATGTGTAAGGTACTATACTAGACATGAAGACGACAGCCCCTGTCTTCAAGGGACTTAAATTCTAATAGAGGAGATGAATGTGCAAAACCAATGTGATGCAAGGTTGAACATTACAAAGAAAACTGAAAGAGCCAAAGTGCTCTAAGAAAATTTGAGGAAAGGAAAATCATTTTTAGTCGGGATGAAATGAATTAACTTCATGGAAAAGAGATTACTTGAAAACATTTGTGTCTTCATTTCTTACAGCACAATAGTATTCCATCACATTTATGTACCACAAGTAATTCAGCCATTGCTTAATGGTTAGAAATCCTGTTATTCTCCAGATTTTTTGGTCACTACAAAAAGACTTGCTATAAATACTTTTGTACATAAAGGTCTTTTTCTTCTTTCTTTTGCCTTCTTTCTTTGACTAGGCCTAGCAGTGGTAAAACTATATCAAGGGACATACACTGTTTGGTAATTCTTTGTGTACAATTCCAAATTGTTTTCCAGAATGGTTATACTGCTTCATAGGTCCATCAATTGTACATCAGTTTGTCTATTTTCCCATAGCTCCTTCTACATTTATCATTTCTCTCTCTTTTTTTTTTTTGGTCATCTTTGCCACTCTGAAGGTTGTAAGGTAGCATCTTGGAATTATTTTTTAATTAATAGTAACTCAGAGACACTAACTGTGTGACCCTGGGCAAGTCACTTAAGCTCTCTTTGCCTGAATCCACTGTAAAAAGAAATGGTAATCTCTTCTGTTATCTTTACCAAGAAAACCCCAAATGAGGTTACAAAAAGTTGGACATAACTGAGCAACAACAATAACAAAGCATAAAGGTATCCTTACTTGATAAAAAAGAAAAATAAAGCCTTTTGAAGACAAAATATACAGGACATGAAATTCAGGGTTTTATCTAGCAAAACAGTTAGGATTGACATGTTAACTTTTGCTGAAACCAAGAAAAACTAGGGAAGTTCAAATTTTATTTATCCTGTTGCTATGCCTTATTATAGGTGATATTCTCATAGCATAGGGATATGGAGAAGATTTATTTTCCAAGGTATGAATCGCTTAATCTTTGCATGGTTTGCACCATGCTGTCATAATAGCTGTCATAGTCTTTCCCCTTTCCCCTTTCACTGAAGTGGTAGGTGAAGTGATTTGTACGTGAATAAATGTGCACATTTGTTCATGGTTCAATTTATACCCTTAAGGGTTTCATGGGTGTTTGAGACTCTTATATCTTTGAACTCGTATGGATTACTGCACCCTAAGGACCAGAAGTGAAGAGCACATTTCTAAAAAATTGAACAAATCATAATATGGGAAAGCTCTATCTAAGTGAAATTTTAATAAAAGATACAGTGCCATTATACAGCATTTTATCACTCAGAATGACATGAATTATTTCCTCCCATGCCATGTCTACATGAAAGCAAACAGGCATTTTTTTTTCAAAGACTAGACTAACACATATGGTGTGTCAGTGTCTTAAAAGCTAAAGCTTTCAAAAAGAGGGAGACAAAATATAGGATATTCTTTTTTTCTTCTTCTTCTTCAAATCTTACTTTTCTGACACTCACAAGATCATCAAAAGCATCACAGGGGCTCTGTCCCTCAGGGGGAAAGTACATCTTCAATAGTATTCTTGGTAGTATCAATATAGAGAGAGCTGATGGCAATGAGATCACAGGGAGGCATTGAAGTTCCTTTTTCAGCCATACTAGGAAATACTCTTCCAAACCTAACCATTAAGGGGGAGCACTCTCTCATGTCTTTCGTAAGAGGGTTTGAAACCAGGAGTACTATCTTTAGGCTTCCTGTAGGCTCAGTTTAGATGGCCTCTTAAGTGCTCTTTCAATAGATGATCATAAAGAATTACTGGATATAACTAGAATTTTCTCCAGACATTTTCCTGTCCATCCTTAAGACAAATAGGAAAAAAAGCTATTCATATAAAATTGAAAATACAATAAGATTGAATATCACAACATTACAGAATTTTGAGCAAGAAAGAACCTCAGAGGTCGTCAAGTCTGATGATACTTGAAGAAGAAAATCCTTTCTAAGATCCCTGACTCTATGGGGATAGGGAGTTTGCTGAAAGATTTCTGATGAGGGGGAGCTCACTACTTCCTCAGTTTTGGATAGTTGTAAGTATTAGGAAGTTTTCCCCTTAAGCCTAAATTAATTTTTTTTTGGAACTTTTATTCATTGTTCATAGTTCCATTCTCTAAAGCCAAGTAGAAGTCTAATCCCTTTTCCAAGTGGCATTCTTGCATATATTTGAAAAAGACTAACTTATTCTTGGGGTGGCTAGGTGGCATAGTAGATAGAGTGCCAGGACTGGAATCAGGAAAACTCATCTTCCTGAGTTCAAATCTGGTCTCAGACACTTACTAGCTCTGTGACCTTGGGCAAGCTACTTAACCCTATTTGCCTCAGTTTCCTCATCTGTAAAATGAGTTGGAGAAGGAAATGGCAAACTGCTACAGTATCTTTGCCAAGAAAATCCCAACTGGGGTCAAGAAGAGTCAGACGTGACTGAAAATGACTGAACAATTAACATCTTGTCCTTCTTGAGTAGTCTTTTCACCTACTTCCTTAAACAAATTCTCATAATGCTATGAACTTGAGGTCCCTAACCACGATGGCTCCTCTCCTCTGGATTCTCTCTAGCTTTTCAAGGTCCTTCCTAAAATTTGGCACCTCAAACTGGCCACAATACTCCATATAATTTTTTTTTTTAGCCAGAGTCCAGTACAGTCCTCACTTTCTTATTCTTGGACATTATTCTGTGCAGTCCAAAATAATGTTAACTTTTCCTGAGTACCTTATCATAGGCATTGGTTCTGTGACTTTTAATCTTTTTATCACTGACTTGGCATAACTGACATAAATATAAAATTTACCAGTGGTGCAAAGCTAGTAAGGATAGCTAACATGCTAAATGACAGATTTATGACTCAAAAAGATGTGATAGACTAAAAAAATTAGGTTGAATCTGATAACATGAAAGTTAATAGAGATAATTGCAAAGTCATTTAAGTTTCTTTTAAATGAGCTTCATGATTAAGAGGGTGGAGTGGAGAGAAAAGATGGCTTCCCCAGACTCTTCATGTATTTAGAAAGCAAAACTGGAAAATACCTGACACAAAGAAAACAAAAATATTACCAAAAGAAAAATTGAAATCAGGGCAGAACTATAGCAAGGAATGGAGAGATTAGAGGTGGGTCATTAGGTCTTTGCTGGCATTTTAGAATATAGGACTTCAGCAGAATTTACTGATTGAACTTGTCTTTTATAGGATGAAGGGAAATTCAAAAAAAAATTTCTGGTATTGTCACTATCCCCAAATTTTCCATCCAGTAAACAGATACTGTCATGTACTACACTAGGTTCTTTTACCCAAACATTTCTACTATCCAATCTTGCTTCAAATATAGAACCCAGTGGTTAGGTGGTAGTATACTCTCCAAAAAATAATTAGGGGAGAGAACCTGTCTCTACCTCTATCTGAATATAACGAGTTTTCCTTACTGAAAGCTCTAGGTTAATTTTTCTTTTACTGCTGAGTGTACCACCATCCTCCTGATCACCTGGTCTCAACTTCTCAATCTCTTTCACCCCCTGTCCCAAATCAATCTCTTACCAGGTCCTGTAGAGGCTACCCTTATAATGTCTCTTGTACATGCTCCCTTCCTCTCCCTTCACACTATCACCGTCCTCATGGAAGCTCTCATCACTTCATCCATGGACAATTGCAATAGTCTGCTGGTTTGTCTCCCAGTCTCAAGTCTCTCCCTACTCCAGTCCATCCACCACTCAGCTCTCAAACTGATCTGCTGAGATAAGAGGGACAGGGAGGAGAAAGCAGTAATGAGAAAAGATCCTGGGAGGAGATAGACAAATCCTAGGAAAGATTCTGCTTTACCCTATTTAACAGGGATGAGGAAGCAAGAAAGGATCAAGCTCTGGCTGGCTTACTGCTCCCTCCACAGTAATATCTAACATGACTAAATAGTAAATAAACTCAATGTGAATTAAGCCATTGATGAGTATTTTTGGCCATTCAGATAACTTCAAATCCACTAAACAGAACTGTGGTCTAGTCTACATGTCCATCATTTCTACAAGAAGAATATTAGAGGTTGTTTGAAATATTTGCTAAAATCTAATTAAATTGTATCCATGTCATTAAAATGATCTACCAGTTTATCAATCCTATCATAAAAGCCTCTATCTGTTCTTGATGTAGCTATGCTGGCTCTTTCTGATCACGGATTTTTTTAAGGTATTTGCTAAATATGCCTTTAGAGGCAACTGGTGGATAGGCACTGAGCTTGGAGTCATGAAGAACTGAGTTCAAATGCAGCCCAAAGAACTTCCTAGCTGTGTGACCTTGAGCAAGTCACTTAACCTCCTTTTGCTACTAGAGAAGGAAATGGCAAACCACTCTAGTATCTTTATCAAGAAACTCCCAAGTAGTATGGTCCACAGGGTCACAAAGAGTTGGATATGATTGAAACAACTGAACAAAAGCAAAAAATATGTCTTCAATAATTCATTCTAAAATTTTTTCCAGGAATCAGAATTTAACTCAGAGATCTTTAGAATTTTTTTGATAATTTTTTAGAAAATTTTTGATAATTTGATAATCATTTCTGGCTATATCCTCTTCTACTCTCCTATTCCATAAACCATCTCATACAACAAAGAATAAAAACAAAATATAGAAAAGAAAATGTAGTTCAGCAAAACTAACCAAGACATTAACTGATGCTGACAGGATAGGCAGTGGTCCACACTCACAGATATTTGCTTCTGCAAAAAAGGGGAAGAAATACATGTTCTCTTCTCTTTTTTGGGTCTCAGCTAGATCATTATAATTTCACAGCACTCAGTCTTAAGGTTTTGTTGTTGTTCTTTCCATTTCCTTTGTCTCAGGTATTGCTTATTTTATTTTCCAGTTTTGGCTTACTTTAGTTAGTTTGTTCATGTAAGTCTCCTTATGCCTCTATGAATTATCTGTATTTATAATTTCTTACAACACAGAAATATTTCATTACATTCACATGCCACAATTCTTTTAGTCATTGCATAATCAATGGTCATCTACTTTGTTCCCAGTTTTTTTTTAATCCTAATCTTTTATTTTATAGATAGAGAAACTGAGAGCTAGAGAGAAGTGACTTATTCAAGGTTATATAATTATTTCCCCCTATGATAGGAGGGCCTCCTGGGTGTCACAAGTATGTTGCCCTTGTTGTGTATGTGAAGAGGGCTGGAGAGATGAGAAGAGAAGGCTATAGCAATGGGTAGGCAGGAAATATTGGAGACACAGATTTACCAACTTAAAACACAGACCCTTTTGAACATAAGTGCTGGAAGGCATTTTAGAAATCATCTTGATTATTCCTCTCATTTTACAGAGAGGGAAACTGAGGTTGAAGAAGGTTAAATCACTTGCCCAAGAATACACAGAGAATTGGTGATGGAATCCAGACTGGAGTCAGATCCTTCTGTCTCTTAGCTTGGTGCTGCTTCCATTATACTGCCTCTTTATTTAAAATAATAATAATAATATTTTTTTAGATACTTGATTTTAAAACTTTGAATTCCAGATTCTTTCCCTTCTTCCCTCATCACCCACTCCTACTGGGAAAATAAGAAATTCAATATAGGTTGTACATGTGTAGTTACACAAAACATTTCCATAGTGCATATATTGTGAAAGACTGACTATATTTCCTTCCATACTATCCCAACTCCCACTTGTTCTATTTTCTACTTTGACCTTGTCCCTTTTCAAAAGTGTGTGCTTCTAACTACCCTCCCCCCCAATCTGCCCTCCCTTCTATCATCCTCCCTCTTATCCCCTTTCCCCCTACTTTCCTGTAGGGTAAGATGCCCAATTTAGAGTGCAATCCAAATTCAATGAGAGTAAGGTTGACCCATTCACTTTTGCCTTTCTGTTCTTCCCCTCCATTGTAACAGTTTTTCCTTGCCTCTTTTATATGAGATAATTTACCCTATTCTGTCTCTCACTATTTCTTCTCATTATATTCCTCTCTCACCTTTTAATTTTATTTTTTAAATATCATCTCTTCCTATTCAGTTGATCCTGTGCCCTCTGTCTATGTATACCTTTACACATATATACACATACTCGCATATGTATTCATATGCACATACATCCTCCTATATAGACATATATATGTATTTAGACATACATACATACACACAAATACACATTTATATTCCCTTCAACTATCCTCACACTGAGAAAAGTTTCATAAGTTACAATGATGGTTTTTCCATGTAGGAATGATAAGTTCCTTATTATTTCTTTTCCCTATTTATGTTCTCATGCTTTTCCTGCTTCTTGTATTTGAATGTCAAATTTTCTGTTCAGCTCCGGTTTTTTCATCAAGAATGCTTGAAAGTCCCCCATTTCATTGAATGACCACATTTCCCCCTGAAACATTATACTCAGTTTTGCTGGGTAGGTGATTCTTGGTTTTAATCCTAGCTCCTTTGACCTCTGGAATATCATATTCCAAGCCCTTCGGTCTCTTACTGTAGAAACTGCTAGATCTTGTGTTATCCAGATTGTGTTTCCACAATATTCAAATTGTTACTTTTTGGCTGTTTGTAATATTTTCTCCTTGATCTGGGAACTCCAGAACCTGGATATAACATTCCTAGGAGTTTTCTTTTTGGGATCATTTTCAAGAGGTGATCAGTGAATTCTTTCAAGTTCTATTTTGCTCTCTGGTTCTAAAATATCAGGGAATTTTCCCTGAGAATTTCTTGAAGGATGATTTCTAGGTTCTTTTTTTTGATCATGGCTTTCAGATAGTCCA
>CM053580.1:392501111-392519811 GCA_028627135.1 Pseudochirops cupreus
TTGAAATCGAGAACAATGATGGTAGGTAGGAAGGAGGCTGGGGCCCCCTGGGTTGCCTCAGGAAATAGGGAACTGGGTGCCTTCAATCAGAAGCTAGCTGGCTCCTTGTTGGAAGAGGCTAGAGAGAAAATTCTTGTTCAGCTATGAATTAGACCAGTGATGACCTTAAGGTCCTTTTCAACTTGGAGATTCTAAGATTGTGTCTATAGTTGAGTGTGTATCACACATCTGGCCAACTGTGTGACCTTCCAGCTGTTCCCTGTACCACACAGAACTGCCATCGACTATCTGTTTCTTTACTCACCAATAAAGCTGTTTCTACAATCTAAAAAAAAAAAAAAAAAAAATTCACTAAATATGTATTAAGTGATTAAAATATATCATATCTATAGAGATGTGATTTGAATGTACTGCACTATCTGAAATTTGCTTCATGCCATAATGTTTTTATTCTGTAGGATGAAAGTTCTATAGAAAGTGATGAGTTTGATATGAGTGATTCCACACGCATGTCAGCTGTGAACTCTGACCTTAGTTCTAACCTTGAAGATAGAATGCAGAGCCCCCAGACTGTTCCTGGTCAACAAGATGGTAAGCATTTTGATTTATAATAAAAATACAGTGAATATGAATCTAGTGAAATTTTTTCTCTCTCTCTCAGTGTCACTTAGTTATCTCTTTCTATAGGATCTAATTCCTAGGCAAAGTTATTATTCAAGTATTTTTAGTTTGAACTTGTATATTAGATTTGTTTGTGGCGTATAAATTATTTACAAAATCAATAATATGATGCAACTTTGCAGATTTTTTCCCCATATGTTTCTTCTTATGTTCCTTGGACATAAATTTGCTAAATGCAGTCTAGTTGTGTTTGTTTCAATATCCCAGGAATACAATGCAATTCATGATGATTTCTAAGATTGTCTTTATTTTACAATCAAGAATAATTTTATTGTTTTTCCTTTCAAATGATAGTTTATAACAAAGACTTCAAACTGTAATAACTATCTAATGCACTTAGAATGTTTTTGTTGTGAAAACAAATATTTTGCTTGAATTCTTATTTTTGTCATGCTGTTTTCCATTTTAATAGAAAAATGGAGAGACAGCTTCTACTCTTGATATCTATTAGATGTGAAGGCCCTTAAAAGACTGGCTATATAAGGAATATCCCTCTGCTTCCCTTGCTGAGGGAGATGGTGAATTCAAGAAGCTGGAATGTCAACAAAATTTGTGGCACTTAGAAATTCATCTTCTCTTCTCTCATTTAGGACTTTAGCATGTCAGAATAATATTGAATTATATAGAAATTATATTGAAATATATAGAAACCACTTTAAGTTATTTCTGCTATCTATAGAAATCACCATTTTCATATGTGTAAAATTCTACATACCAGTAATTTTTCCCCCCTTCTTTTTGGCTAATTATATATAAAATCTGCTCTTGGAGGCTTCTAAATGGATAGAAAGGAGCTAATTTTAAACATAATTAGTTGATTTTTATGCAATTATCTAACTATAAAGAGAGTTATTGCCTATATAGTTTTGCACCTACAGGTAACTGCAGGAAATAAAACATTATTGTAGCCAAAAAAGGGGGGGCTACTGTTTGTGTTTCGTCCTTTCTAGAAAACATAAGCTGCAGAATTCCTGTTAGTTTTCTTAGATGCTATTTGTGTTTCATGGACATGATGAAGCTGAGAAAACCCTAATAAAAAAAAAAACAGGGGCTCCAAAAAGGTCCCTTTCCCCTTTTTCACAGAGTTGTCTGAAGGTCATAATTACTTTTAATTGCAAGAGTTATAGAAAGAGATCCTTGTGTGGACATCATCCACAGCACTGCTGGCTTTAATACTGTTATATTTTTTAACAACCTTATAATAGGAAGGTTATTGGAACAGACAGGGCATTTAGCCGGGAACATACAAAGAAAGATGTTTTGCTGGTTAAGAAATAAAATGTCTTGTATATCTTGTCTAAAGTACTAGTATATATAGCTCTGGGTTAATGGAATGGTTTATTGAAATGGACATCAAACCTAGATAAGCTGGCAAAAGGTTTCAGATATTACTTTCTATCTATATTTGGTTTTATATACATCATTCAATAATGTCAGTATATAGCTTTGGTGAATAGTGAACAATGAGTCAATTACTCTTTTGCTATAGAATTGTTTCCTTGAAAGAAATTGCCTAGCTTTGGCTGCTAGGATGCAACTGATATATCTTACAAATCAACACTGACTTGAATGAAATACACAGTAAAACAATGTGAAATATAATTTATGCTGAGAAAAAGATATATTCTTCTTTGGTTTACTGGAGTTAGTTTTAGGAGAAAATATTAGAGAGATCCTGTCCTTGTTCCAACAAGCCTTATCAAGCTTCAATGAACCTGCATAATTTGTACCCTCCTTTGTTCTACCAAGTTGTTCTTATGAACATATAACCTAAAAAATATGCAGAGTTGAAGAAGATATAACTAGTACTTCATAAGAATTTTTTTATATAAGTGAGCCAGTAACTAGATGTAATGTGCCATTTCCTCTTGAATTATCACTTTGGGCATCTTGAAATTGTTGGTTTTGTTTTCTAAACCTTTTGCTTTTTAACAAAGTAACAACTCTTCAATGGACTCATGGCGTCCTAACCAGGTCTCTTCTATAGAAAATGAGATTCTTACTGAAAAAAATGTTACTCTTCCAATTGTCTCTTAATTCATCTTTTATTAGAAGCATTTAATCCTTAGTTAGTCTAATTATTTTTTATGTCCACAAACTGATAATTGACTTATGAAATTATGAAATGGGGCAGACATGCCCAGTTCTTAGCATACTAGTCAGGAAAGCATCTGGAAACAAGACTGCAATCACTTTAATAAGGCCTAGGAGATATAGGGGAAAGCAGAAATGGAAAGTAAAGAAAAAAACAGGCACAAGGGGCCACAGAGCAGAGGTGTGGGATGGGCAGTAGGGTGGTGAAAGAAGGCAGGTAGTATGAGGAAGAAGATGGAGAGGGAATGATAGGTAAGTACATTAAGAGTTTGGAGCACATAAGTAGCACGGAACCTTAGGAGATGAGAGAGTGCACTGGTGAGTAGGAGTTTGAGGTCCCATTTTTATAGGATTGTTTGGGGAACAGACTATCGGTGCCACCTTAGGGTTAGTTCATTACCATATCTGAGTCATCTCAAAGTTGTTGGTAAAACTTTAAAGTTAATATATTCATGTTTCCTCAGACATACAAGCACCGTTTAGTATTCTGCTGGTCTCACTACAGGTATCTGGAACCTATCTGAGATTTACATATGACAGGGCCCCAAGTCCTTGACAGCAAAGTCTAAATGATTTTCTCTGATTTAGCACATATTACCGGAATGTGATTTTTGATTCACCAATTTTGAATTTGTAAATTATGTTCCTTTGATGTTTGGGATGGTTTTGTATGTGAATTTTAGGTTTCCATTTGCAGTCTTCCTGCACTGGCTGCTTATGAACTTACTATGCTGAGTAGAAGGTATAAGGGGAAGGACTCTGGACGGGGAGACCAGAACAAGATACAGTTTTTTTCTTTTCTTTTTTTTTTCTTTTTTGGAGGGCAATTGGGATTAAGTGACTTACCCATGGTCACATGGCTAGGTTTTATGTTAAGTGTCCGAGGCCAGATTTGAACTTAGATCCTCTTGACTCCAGGGCTGGTGCTCTATTCACTGCGCCACCTAGCCGCCCCAAGATATAGTTTTGAACAGTCTGTAACAATACTGATGATAATGGCTGACTTTTGTCTTCCTTTGTGGTTATAAAGGACTCTCACAAATGTGGTTTAATTTGATCCATGTTAAAAAAAAAAGTGTTATAAGATACTGTGTAAGTATTATAGATGGGAAAATTTAGGCTCAGGCAAGTGACTTGCCCATAGTCATCTAGCTAGGATCTTAGGATCTAGAACAGGAAAAAAGAACTCAGAACTAATTCAAACTCCTAATTTTACAGATGGGGAAACTGAGGTCCAGGAAGTTTAAATGATTTTCTCAAGGCCGTGCATATGATAAACATCAAAGTGACAATTTGAACCCTGGCCCTCTAATTCCAGAGAGAATATATTTTTTTTCCTTTTTTTCCTTTCCACTTGAACTTCAGATCCTCTTTGCACTCCTACATAAGAACTTAGCTACATTTGTCACCATTATTATTGTTATTTTAGTATGCAAAAGGTAAAGTTTTTTGTCAGTTTACTTAAGTTGCATAATAACTTTGTGGGCATTATCCCACATGCGAACAAAAATGTTGAGAACTATATTTACTCCATAACTGTACTTAACGACTGCCTATGCACAGAGTTAAATAAACTGATGAAGAAAGATAAAGAACGGCGATGGAGAGCGTTTTCCTTCATTCCTGTTTCCTCTGGTATAAATCTGGTGATGAGAAGGAGGAGGAGGAGGAAGAGAAAGATGAGTAAGAGGAGGAGGAGAAGTTCAAGATCATCATATAACCCAATAATTCAAGCCAAGAAATATTTGTTAAGTAAAAATGTGAGACATATCATTCTAGCAGCATAGAGCCTTGAAATTAAAAGTGACTTTTGAGGTTACATTTAGTCCAGTCTTTGATGAGAAATACTAAAGTGGGTGAGAAATACATTTTCTAGGAATTTGAGGAGCAGATAACAATAATAATAGTTAACATTTATATAAGACCTATCATATGCCAGACATTGTGCTAAGCACTTATAATTACTATCTTATCTGATCTTCACAACAATCTTGAGAAGTGGATTCTATTATTCCCATTTTACAGATGAGGAAATGGAGGCCAACAGAGGTTAAGTGACTTCCTAATAAGTGTCTGAGGTCAGATTTGAACTCAGGCATTCCTAATTCCAGACCCAGTGCTCTATCTATTGCAACACCTACCTCTCCTTCTTACTCCCATCCAGAACTCTTCAGCCAACCTGCTGACATTTGGCCTTCTGAAAGATGGTACTGGGACTTCTTGGGCACCAGTGCCTAGACTTATGACTTGGCATAGGTGGGCACCTTCCTTCCTACTTGGAGTTTGCGTCCAACCTTACCCACTCCAAGGAGGTCAGCACAAGCAACCTTCTCCAGGGGTACAAAGATTTCCTACTACACATATGGGAACCCACATGTCCTTTCCTCAATTTCATTGCTTGGGATCCTAGACTATCATTAGCCACTGTCAGCCCTTACAGAGCTATCTCCCTAGAACTAGAGCTGGATTGAGTCTGTATTACCCCCCTAAACCAGAGTACATGTTTCTGCAGTTCCAGACTCTGCCTTCTTTTTCAACTCAGAAAAAAGAGCTGCATGCAACCATGTAATACTGTTCTCACTCTCCTCTCAGCAACCTCTCTCACCATCCTGTCACAAGACTCTGCCCATTCACAGCAGTCCTCACCATTACTATTTTCTTTTCAGAGGAATAAAAGAACCTGCCAGTGAATATCTCAGTTTCTTGCCCTGGCAAAAAAGTCCTGACCTAAGGCAAAGTTCCTGAGGCTTTGAAGTTTGAAGATAAGAGGGAAGGAGCAGAACATGTTTTTGACTACGGGGTGAACTTTTGTGTAAGGTTGGAGGAATAGGAGCACAAGGGAAACACTTGTGGCAATGGGAATGCAAGAGAGACACTTTAGAGTATAGACATCCTTTAAACTGTAACACTGCTACAACAGAGGATTATTAAATATCCCCTTCTGTCACACTAACATGCATCCATGACAGAAGAAAGGCTGTAAATCTTAGAACATCACAACTCCTACTCCCATCCCCAAAGTGGCAGGTGCCAAGAAGGAATGTGAAAGGATACCTGGTGTGCACAAGTAGTCTATAGGATATTTTCAGCAATAAACCAAGTGCAAAAATAGCTTAAGGGGTGTCTGTAAAGTTGCAGGGGACTTGTCATGTAGCAAGAGGGAGAGATGATGGATGAACGAAATATTGGTACCCATGAAATCTAGAAAGATCTAGAGCAAGGCTTCCAGTATGGTTGGTTGTTGTCTATCATGCTTGAAGAGGACCAAAATGGTATCAGCATATCTTGATCAGGCTACAGTATATTCGACTATGGCTGATCAGATCAAAACAAGCTCAGAAGGCTCTACCACAGATTGGGCACAAATAGTCCATATGAACATATGGAGTAAAGATATCTAAATTTTCCCATCTCAGTTTTCTTTTTGATCTACTACAATTCTGCTTTGCTTACAGAGTGCAGTGCCTTCTTTGATGTGGGCATGCCATACTGGGTGGTCCTGTGCTACTGTCTCCCATATCTCACAATCGATACCAAAGTTCTTCAGAGAGAACTTGAGAGTGTCTTGTGTTGCTCTTTTGACCTCTATGTTAGTGCTTGCCTTGTGTGAGTTCTCCATCAAAAAAATCTTTTAGGCAAGCATATATTTGACATTCAAACAGGGTGGCCAGCCCACTGGAGTTGTGCTCTCTGCAATAGAGTTTGAAAGCTTGGAAGTTCAGCTTGAGAAAGCACCTCAGTGTCTGGTAGCTTATCTTGCCAGGTGATCTTCAGAATCTTCCTAAGGTAATTCACATGGTACGGTATGGAAAGCACGTCCTCTATGAAAGATGCTAAGGGAGAACATAGAGAAGAATTTCACATGACACAAAGGTATAGATGAGTGGTGATCATCATTGGTTAACATTGATGAGGACCCAAATCCAACCACGATATGCCTTCCATGACTCTGGAGCTTTGCAACTAAGTTTCGGTATTTATCCTCTAACACAAATATGATTTAAAAGTACATGAAAAAAGTATTATGTGGAGATCCAGACTAAATGAAGCCTGCCTTTAAAAAGTGAGGAAATAAAATTGCAAAGTCTGTTTGTAGATTCCAAAGTTCTGTTCCTTGTAAAATGCTAATCGCATTAATTTTTTGCAGAGTTGTTATCCTTAATGATAAACACAGAGTTATTTTTATAACACTGCAATGAAAATAATCATTGACCTAATGAAGGTTTTAACAAAGCATTACCATAGCTGACAGGGCTAGGGAAAAACAGAAAGTTTATGTGTGTGTGTGTGTGTGTGTGTGTGTGTGTGTGTGTATGTGTGTAGTACTTGTATAAATACACTACAATAAGCCTATAGTCAGAATAGAAGAGAAGTTACAGAATTTTTTAAATGTAGAAATCATAGATATTTGTGGATACAGTATTATTGGAGCTGATAGCAGAAGTGTCTTTAATTGACTTCTCGTAACACAGTAGTTGTTTGGGCACAGTTCTAGTCTTCTTGTTGTTTTTAGAGGGAGAGAAGAGGCTAAATTTTACTGAAACATGAAGGCTCCCCTAATTTGATAGTTCTCCCCACTTATTTCCTCCTTTGTAGTGGGGGTGTCATCTAAGGCCTGGCCTCAAGATCTCATGGGACTCTCTTTTAAGGAACTATATGACAGTGCAATATATTATTTTGTGTTTTATTAATATGTTTTAGTGGTATAATCACTTCCCAATTGCCCAGTCCATCATTGTACCTTCCCTTACAATGAAAACAACAACAACAAACAATAAGAGACCTAAGCAAAGCCATATCATTCAGTGACCACAATTGACAGAGCATCCAGTAGCCCACACCTGTGACATACCAAGAGGATGAAAGTATTTCCCAGCTTTAATAATCCAGAACTGGTATCATTGATCATTTTAATATATAGCCAACAATCTCTGATCTCAATATATTTATTTTGTTTCCAGGGTTTGTTGGCTTGTTTGCTATTGTTTTTGCTACCAAAAAAAAGTGTTGTTCTGTTTTGTTGTACGTGGGATCTTTCTATCATTGATCTCTTACATATAGTAACAGATTTTCTGGGTCAACAGATAAGAAAAAGTAGCAATTTTCTCACATATATTTCAGTTTTCCTGAATGGTTGGACGGATCTAAAATTCCTCCAATGTTGTAGTAATATTCCTAACTTTCCACAATCCCTTTAACATGATCTATTTTCATCTTTTATCATTTTTGCCAGTTTGATGGGTTAAGGGAAAACAAAACACAACAAACTTCACTTTTAAAAAAGAATATACATTTCTCTTATGAATCATTGGATGCATTTTTCACATAGTTCACATTTCTTCCTTTGAAAACTTTCTATTCATATTCTTTGTCTAACTATCAATTGGGGAATGGCTCAGTCTTATAAATTTGTCAATTCTCTTTGTGTTATGAATGCCAGAATTTTACTGGAGATGCTTGATATAAATAAATACTTGTTCTCCAGTCCTTAGCTTCTCTTTTTGTTTTAGCTATGCTAATTTCCACAAAAATGGGTTAATTTCATTTAACTGAAGTTTCCTCTTTTGCCTTTTTAATCACATATATCTTTTTTGTTTTCAAATTTTCTCCTAATTATACTTATGGAAGATACTTCATTCTATTTCCATTTATATTATGATGTGTCCTTTTCAGATTTACATTGGTTATCTGTTTGGAATATATTGGGGTTTATGGTAGAGCAGCTTAGTGGCATAGTAAATAGAGTACTGGCTCAGGATTTAGGACTTGAGTTCACATCAGGCCTGAGACACTTAATAATTGTGTGATCCTGGGCAAGTCACTTAACTCTGTTTACCTCAGTTCCTCATCTGTAAAATGAGCTGGAGAAGGAAATGGCAAACCACTCTAGGATTTTTGCCAAGAAATCTCAAATGGGTTCACAGAGAGTCAAACACAACTAAAGCGACTCAACAAAAAAAAAGGTCTTTCAGGACTCCTCTGCTCTTGCCACTCAACTCTGACGACTCTTGAAAGTCACTGGCTTGGGTGCTTCTTCCAGGAATGACTTTGTTGGTGCCACCTTTCTCATTACCCATGCATGGGCTTCTGGTTATATTATTGTGTAGTATTGTGGTGGAATAAGGCACTTACTGCACTTTCTTATTAGATTTCTTAGGCATTATTTGGTGTAGTGTGACTTTCAGATATGTGGAAACTGAGCACTTTGGCCAAAGTCCAGCAGTTTACTCTGAAGGTGTATTTATGATCTATAAATTATAATTTCATGCCTCTCTAGATCACCTGTTTAAATAAATGATATAAAAGATATTTATAAATATTTTGGTGACCTCCAAAATTTTGAAGGGTGACTTTCTAATGTTTCTGGACTAAATGTTTGCCCAAATGTGTAATTTTTCTATATACGGATTTTTTTTTCTATAGCAGAATAGTACTTCACACCAAGTAATCACTTAACAGATGTTTTTTTGATTCACTTACTTATTCATTCACTCACTCATTGAAACTTTACAGAATGGGTTCAAGATATCTGGTTCAAATCAACTACATTCTTGAATAATGAAGGAACTCAAATGTTATTTTTGAGTCATCCTTAGTGGTATCTGAAAGATCATGAAGGATTAGAAAGTTACCACAAAACCAGAGAAGGACTAACATTGAATCCTTGCTTCATCTTACCTGACAAGTAGTTATCCAGTTACCTATTAAAGTTCTCTGAGATGGTTTTTGTATCTAAATACACACACACACACACACACACACACACCCACACCCACACATACATACAGGTATATATCCAAATCTAAATCTAAATATATGTATATATAAAATATGATTATAACCTGTTTCTCTTGTAATTTTTATTACAATTTTTAATATTGTCTTGTATCTATTTAGAGTTAGGAATACTTTTATATAAATATAAACATTTAGCTAATAGCTATTTCCAATAGATAAGTGATCAAAGGATATGAACAAACAGTTCTCAAGAGAAGAAATGCAGAGTATGCACAACTAGATCCACAAAGATGCACAACAAATCACTAATAATGAAAGAAATTTCAATCAAAACAATTCTGAGGTTTCACCTCATATATGCAAATGAGCAAAAATGACCCAAAATTGTAATATTCAGTGTTGGAGAGATTGTGGAATGATAGGCACACTAATACATTGTTGGAGGAACTGTGGAAAGGTACGACCATTTTGGAAGGCAAACTGGAATTTTATGAATAAAATGACTACTGAGACTCCTTTAATGGACTTATGCTCCAAGGCAGCTATCAAAAACTAAGTCCTTATATACCCCAAAATATTTATAGCAGCACTTTTTATGATAGCAAAGAATAGGAAACAAAGTAGGTGCTCATCAATTGGGGAATGACTAAACAAATTGCAATGCATAAATGTGAAGGAGTATTACTGTGCTGAAATAATGAGTGTGATGAATAAAGAGAAACATAGAAAGATCTATGTGAAATGATACCGAATGGTATATGCCGAGACAAAAAACAATATACATAGAAACAAAATTAATGTAAATGGAAAGAACAATTATACACCAAAAAAATCAAAAGTAAATGTAACAAAATTTTAAAGATTAAGCATGACTCAAAGACAGGTGAGAGGGTATCACCAACCCACCCCTTTGTGGAGATAAGAGGTCATTGTACATTTTTGGACTTTTTCAATCTATTGATTAAATATATTCATTTCTTTTTCTTCTCTTAAAAAATAATACTATTGGCTATATAGGCTGGCAGTCTGGGAGGGATAAGGGAAGGGAACCTTGAGATAATTAGGGTGACATAAGAAATAGAATATATCAATACAAATAATTTTATAACAAGTTTTCTTAACCTTTCCTCCTCCAGCTAGGGTTCAGGGAATTGATTTTTTTCTAAACTCAAGTGTAAGATTTTATATTTATCTCTTTCAAATTCCTTCTTATTCAATTCAGCCCAATGTTTTACCCCTGTTAAGAACTTTGAATCTGCATTTTATCCTCCAGTTTATTACCTAGTCCTCTCCAGCATCTTTGTTTCATCTGCATATTTGATAAGCATGTAACATATACCTTTTCCCAAGTAATTGATAAAAAACATTGCCACGTCTAATAGTCTTTCCTTAATCTTCGTTCTTAATGACTTCTCAGCAGCTTTAGCATTGCTAATCATCATCTTCTTGATACTCTATTCTCTCTGTGTTTCTGTGACTTCGCTTCTTCCTGTTTCTCCTCCTCCCTAGATTCTTTCTTTTCAGTCTCTTTTGCTGGATTTTTAAACATATCATACCCAGTAAGTGTGGATCTCTCCTGGACCCCCTTCTTATCTCTCTCTATGTTATTTTATTTGGTGACCTCATCAGACCCATGAACATGGTTCTTGGATCTATATATTAGTCTTTACTCTCTCTTCTTAACTATAGCCCTATGTAATCCACTGTCTATTGGATATCTTGAACTGGATGCCTCATAGACATCTATAATTCAATATGTCCAAAATGGAACTCACTATATTTCACCCCAAGCCTTCCTGCTTTCCTAACTTCCCTAATACCATCAAGGGTCCCACAATTCTCTCAGTCATCAAGGCTCACAACCCAATTATTATCCTCAACTCTTCATCCTTTCTCTTCTTCTGCCCCCAGTCCAATTGTTTATCAAGCCCTGGTTAATTCTATCTTCAAACATTTGTGTAATATGCCCCACCTCGACCCTGCCACCAGCCTGATGTAGCTTCTTATTACCTTATGCCTGAACTATTAAAACTATTGAAACTGCCTTCTAGGCACTTCTGTCACCACAATCCATTCACTATTATTCTATATAAATGATCTTCCTAAAGTACAGGTCTATATCATCCCTCCCCTCATTCAATAAACTCCAGTGACTCCATATCACCTCCAGGATCAAATATAAATTTTCTGCCTGGCATTAAAAGCCACCCATGACCTTCCCTTCATCTCCCCTCCCCCCCAACTGTACCTTTCCAGTCTTTTTATATCTTAAACTCTACACACACATACTCTGAGTTCCCATGTCACTGACCTCCTTGCCATTACTTTCACAGGACACTCCATTTCCTAACTCTCAGAATTTTCATTGGCTATTCCCCATGCCTAGAATGCTCTGCCTTCTTGAATCTACCTCCTGGTTCCTCTGAATTCCTTCAATTTTCAGATAAATTTATAACTTCTGTAAGAAATCCTTCTTGATCTCCTTAATTCTAGTGTCTTCTTTATGAGATTATTTCCAGTTTATCCTGTATCTTATTTGCACACAATTGTTTGTATGTTGTCCTTGCCCCCCCCACATTATATTGTGAGTTCCTTGACTGTAGTTACTGTTTTTAAACTTTGTGTATCAATAACATGTCTAGCATATAGTTTGAACTTTATAAATATTGTTTTCTAACTTGACTTAATATTGAACACTTAATGGCCAAACATATGTATCTCAAGTAAGCCCCTCGACACCTGCTTCAAGTCAGCACCAAACCATTAATGAATGATCATTCTTTAGAGCTGACTATTTAACTGGTTGTGAATGTCCCTAATTGTACTATTTTCTATACTGATATATCTGCAGTTTTCTATAAGAATAGTATGAAATAAACTTTATCAAATGCTTTGCTAAAATGCATATGTTGCTCACTAAAATTGAAATGATACAAAGAAACTTAACATGGCCCCTGCACAAGGATGGCATGCAAATTCATGGCACATTCCATATTTTTGAGAGGGTAAAATAGAAATTGAAAAAATCTACCAATCACCTCCTCAAAGAGATGCCAAAATGAAAAGTCCCAGGAATATTATAGCCAAATTCCAGAGCTCACAGATCAGAGAGAAAATAAATCAAGTAGCTAGAAGGAAAGACTTCCAAATATCATGAAGCTACAGTCAGGATCATAGGATTTATCAGCTTCCTCATTAAAGGAGTAGATGGCTTGGAATATGATATTCTAGAAGGTGAAGGAGCTAGGATTACATCCAATAATAACCTACCCAGCAAAACTGATATAATGCTTCAGGGGAAAAATGGATATTTAATGAAATAAAAGACTTTCAAGCATTCTTGATGAAAAGATCAGAGCTGAATAGAAAATCTGACATTTAAACATAAGACTCAAAAGAAGCATAAAAGGCAAACATGTAAAAGGTATCATAAAGAACTCAGTAAGTTAAACTATTTGCATTCCTATATGAGAAGAGAACTTTATCATTATTAGGGTGGTTTGAAAGTATCTATTTAGAGAAAGGGCATAAATATGAGTTGATCATACCGAGATGATCTCCAAAAAAAGGGGGAGATGAGAAAGAGGGATGCACTGGGAGAGAGGGAAGGAGAAAGGTAGAATAGGGAAAATTTTCTCACATGAAAGGGGCACAAAAGGAAGAACTTTTATAGCAGAGGGGAAAACGCAAGTGTGTGGGTGGCGGGCAATGCTTGAACCTCACTCTCATTGGAATTGATTCAAAGAAGGAAGAATAAATATGTACACACACATACACACACAAACACTCAGCAGGGTATATAAATCTACTTTATCCATTAGAGAATTTGAAAAGGAAGGGGATAAGAGATATGGGGAGAGGTGACAAAAGGGAGGTTGAATTAAGGAAGGCGAAGTCAGAAGCAAAACAGACTTTTGAGGGAGGGACAGGATGAAGAGAGAGAGAGAAGAAGAAACAGAAAAAATAGGATGAGGGGAAATACACAGTTAACAATCATAACTGTCAATGGGATGAACTTACCTATAAAATGGAAGTGGATAACAGAATGGATTAAAAACCAAAATCTAACAATATGTTGTTTATAAGAGACGCACTTGAAACAGAAACACATACAAAGAGTTAAAATAAAGGTCTGGAGCAGAATCTATTATGTTTAAGCTAAAGTAAAGAAGGCAGAGATTGTATCATGATATCAGAGAGGTCAAAAGCAAAAAAATTAATTAAAACAAATAATTGGGGAAACTACATTTTGTGAAAAGGCACCATAGACAATGAAGTAATATATATAAAAAAGCAAGTTTCTGTGATAAAGGATTCATTTCTCAGATATATAGGGAACCAGGTCAAATTTATTTCTTAAAAAAAGAGTGATTCCCCAATTGATAAATGATCAAAGTATATGAATAAATTTCAGGAGAAATCAAAGATGTGTATTGTCATATAAAAATGTTCTAAATCACTATTGATTAAATACAAATTAAAGTCATTATGAGATATCATTTCACATCTATCAGAAATGACAGATGTTGGAAGAGATAAGGGAAAATAGGTATACTAATAACCTATTTTTGGAGTTGTGAACTAGTCCAACTGTTCCAGAAAACAATTTGAAAATATACCCAAAGGGTATATAAAACTGTTCATGCCCTTTGACCCATCAATATTACTAGTAAGTCTCTACTACAAAGGGATAAAAGGAAAAGGACCTATATGTACAAAAAGATTTATATCAACTCTTTTTGTGGTGGCAAAGAATTGGAAATTGAAGGAATGCTCATTACTTGGGGAATGGCTGAACAAGTTGTAGCATGTGATTGTGTAGTACCAATACAATATTCACAGCACCAACAACAACTATGAATATGCCAGCATAATTCAGAATCACAAAATATAACAGACTCTCCATATAGAAGGCAGAAACAAAACATTTATTCAGATACCAGAAAGCCAAATCCCAACCACAGAAAGTTGTCAGGGTTCTCTTTCAGAGTACCCTAACTTGCCAGCAGGGGCAACTGGTTACTCACCCTGTTAATTGATGCTAGCATATCTTTTAGGACAGAAGAGTCATGTCACTGAGGTCCAAACAGAAAAGGTTTATTAAGGTCTCTCTATGGGAAAGCCTTACAGCCAGATCTTAAGGCAGCCTTCAAAGATATCTCCAAGGCTTAGATCTTATATATCCCCCAGATCCACCTACCACATGTGACAGAGCCGAGATGAACAGAATTGTGAGAGGGGGAATGCAATTACAAGAGTATGGAGGCCCCAGGGTGTGAAGAAGCCAATCAGGAACATCAGGTATCCCCACTCAAGAGAGTCCTGAGCAATGCAGTATCCCCTGGCCGGGGACAGTGCAGTGTGCTCTGACCTCTACGTGATCCAACTGATTCCTGGGCCTCAAACACTTCCCTGTGCCTCAACATAAATATTTGCAATCTTGCACATATTTTTAATCCTCACACAGCCCCTTTTTTGGTTTGTGCATCACGCTCACACTGGAGTGTGATCTGGGCTTTGAGCAGACTCAAAGGATTTTTTTCCATATGCTAACATCATGTCTTATACCCATAGGAATACAGAATAATAAAGCAAGAAAACAAAAGACTAGTAATCCAAAAACCAGCAATCAATTTCCAATCCCAGACCCACTATGACACATTCTTCAATTTGTTCAACAAGTCAGCACAACATCCTGTGGGGACAAGCCCCTATGGTCGGCACGACCCATGTCCCACAACAGTTCACCCAGGTCCATCCCCTCGGCTGACAAACCACCCCATTCTATAAGGCCATACAGGTGGTGCTTAATGGCTTCCCACTGCAATCCAATGGCATAGTAAGGGGCGGGAGTGACACAAATGGAAGTCTGTTGGCAATTTTCAAAGTCCTGCCAGTTCAGTCTTTGTAGTGCTGAAATAGTTCCTTTGCAAGACTCAGTAATAGTCACATCAACTGAGAAACAGGGCATGGTGGAACAGAAGGCTGAAAGCATGTTCCCAGACAGGAGTCACCACCATGAGGCTGGCCACATTGACAAGCCTTGCCCCCAAGAGACAGTGCAATCAGCAGGAAACACAGCTGTTGCATGGTCTTAGCTCGGCTTCTCTTCTGCCTCTGTCACCTCTTGGGTCTCCTTTTCTTCCTCCGCTTCCTTTTGTTGCTGCTGTGGGATAACCTGGACCCTTCAGACAGGATACCAGCATGGCCCAATGTTCTGTGGAAACATAAACATACCCTTCTCCCCTTATAGTTATTTCCTAAGGGCCCATCCACACTTCTCCTTTCTGCACCATAGCTTGTTCCCCAGCACTAGCCTTAACCAGAGGTGGGACACGTAGCTGTCCTCTCTGGCACAAAAGATGTCTCATAGCCAGTGTCATTTTTTAATTTTGGTGATAGTGCCAGATCTATAGGTTTCTGTCTGATGGGGCCCCTTTTTTGTTTAGCCACGATCGCCTTTAGTGTGCTGTTAGTACATTCACTATAGGTAAAGGTGTAAATACCTGGTTTTCTATAGGGCATATATACATTACAGAATGCAAGTGAACTGTTTTTAAACAAATTCCACATCTTTTGATTCCAACAAATTTCAACTTAAATATTTGCTGATAACGCTACTTCTGGCTTACACTTGAATTTTACTATAGTTAAGCGAAAGCTACTAACAAAATTTTTGGCTTTTCTCTTCTCTTCACAGCTGAATGGAGAGGTTCATTTGCTTATCTAAACAAGGTGTGGGCTTCAGGGTGCCTCAGGGTTTTTGCTAGTGGGCTCCTTGTTAAAACTTAAATTCCCTATTGTTTCTGCAGGACTTTCTCTTTTAATTAGCTAATTTTACCTTGTACTTCAGTGTTTAAGTTTATTCCTAAGAATTTAGAGAGTGAAATGCTTCTCAACCCCCCCACTCAAAGGTAGTGGAACTTCTGAAAAAATTCTCAGAGGGTGCCTTGTTCCACTTCCCCAAAACTGGGGAACCTGAAGTTCCCACTTTTTTAGATGTTTCTTTAGCAAAACTGCAATTTGCCTAAATGCCAATTAGTATAGTATTCTGATTTATCTTAGCACAAGGTTATGAATGGTATTAATTCACTTTTTCACATTTCCCTTAAAATGACCAAAACAAGTTCAAATTGAAACTCAAAATTTTTTTCTCTAATAGGTGAGTCAGGGAATGGTTAATTACTTTTTTCTTTTCAATCCAAGGGAAAATTCCCACATTATTTTTCCTCACCTTTTCTTCACTCCACTTGGCCAGAGTGGAATGAAGGGAAAGAGATTTTTAAACCTTTGAAAGTCTAAGAACTCCTGTTTACACTTTTTTGACAAAATGACAAATGACTCTCACACACTTGCTCACATAAAGACATAAAGACAAAACAGAGAGACACAAATAGACAAAATGGATTCAAAAGCTTTATATACAATTTATAGGAGATCTCCTGAAAAAAATTTTTTTAAGGTTGCTAGCTCTCCAGATAGCAACAGAAGCCAGGTGAAACTTACTTGATAACATTAGAAACAGCTGTATCATACCAACGCGTTCAAGCCACCTCTGGCACTTTTCAGTTCTGATGCTAAACTTATCATTAATGTACTCCACAGAAAAACAGCAGAAATTGGGAAAAGCTGGAGTCCCTCCTTCTCCCATTTCAAATGAAATTGTGAAATATATGCCGAGGAGACTCCCTCCCATCCCAGCCACCAGGGTCTCAGCCGGCAGAGACTCCCATTCAGGACACCACATCTCCTCATTGGTGATGGGTACTTTAGCCTGTAACCACTTGCATAATTTATTGTGGGATCCACAAAGGGGCTGCCCCAGGGGTTTCCTGAGCCTGCATTGTGGAGCAAAGTGACCTGACCTGCCACAATCAAAGCAAGCCTGATCCTCAAACACCCTATGCAAAGCAGCAGCCATGGAGGGACCTGTAAAATATCTTCAACAAATTTTTGTGCCCTTTTGGGTGAGATGTTCAAGCCTTGCTTTTTAACAAGCGTCTCAACCTGTTTAGCATACACTTCTAAATCCTGAGCCTCCATCACTATATCCCCCATCCTGGGCTTCTGGGCCAAGTACTGCAGCAACTATTCCCAGGCTCTTTTGTCCTCTCGGAGAGGATCCTCTTTGAGAGTCCTCTCTGCCAGCCTTCCTATCATCCCTGCTCCTTTCCCAATCCCTGGTGTCCCTGTTGTGGGCACTACTTGTCAGCGTTCTCTTTCAGAGTACCCTAACTTGTCAGCAGGGGCAACCGGTTACTCACCCTATTAATTGACACTAGTGTACCTTTTAGGACCGACAAGTTATGGCTCTGAGGTCCAAACAGAAAAGGTTTATGGGGAAGCCTTACAGCCAGATCTTAAGGCAGGCTTCAAAGATATCTCCAAGGCTTAGATCTTATATATCCCCTAGATCCACTTACCACACGTGACAGAGCCCAGCTGAATATAATTGTGAGAGGGGGAGTGTAATTACAAGGGTATGGAGGCCCCAATCAGGAACATCAGGTATCCCCACTCAAGAGAGTCCTGAGCAATGCAGTATCCCCTGGCTGGGGACAGTGCAGTGTGCTCTGACCTCTACATGACCCAACTGATTCCTGGGCCTCAAACACTTCCCTGTGCCTCAACATAACTGTTTGTAATCTTGCACATATTTTTAATCCTCACAGAAGGTCAAATCCATTATAGCAACAAAGAAGCTAATATACCACAACACAGTAGGGAGCCACATCATCCTTTAGCCTTCCCACAAACAAACACTCACAGGCCTAGCTGTCTCCTTGCCAGCATCTTCTCTCCTCCTTCTGTCTAACTGCTCTAACTCACAGCTTCCTCTGGGCTCTTCTCTACCTGTTCAGCAAACTCCTCTCACCACAAGCTCCACATGATTACATTCAGCTTATTAGGGGTCAGGGAAGATCTACAAATTCCCATTACCATTACCAGTTGTAATGGAGTACTTTTGTACCATGAGAAATGAGGAGCAGAGTGGTTTTAGGAAAAAAACAAACAAACAAGGAAAGACCTATATGAACTGATGCCAAGTGAAAAAAGAAACATCATTATGTACAGCAACAGCAGTGTTGTAATGATGATAAATTTTTGAAAGACTTGGCAACTCTGATCAAGACAATGATTCAAGAAATTCCAAATTCCAAAGGACTCATGATGAAAAAATGTTATC
>CM053580.1:392526665-392550984 GCA_028627135.1 Pseudochirops cupreus
ACTTGTAGTTGTCTTTTAGCTGTGCGTTAAGGATAGTCCAGTTTATCAAGGTTGGTCATCACACGTACGATGTGTCTGTGATTGTGTACAAGTTTTTCCTTGAATGAAATGTGGGAGTTGGATTTTTCAGAGCAAGAGTAAATGGAAGACATTCAAGATTGAAATAACAGGATGAGAGATAGAAAGAAGCATCATATATTAAGAGAAATGTAAGAAGATTGATGTGGTTAAAGCTAGCATGATAAAGTTAGGGGAAATATCTAAGACCAGTTGATAGAAAATCCAGGATTCCAGCAGTTTGGACAAGGTTCTGACGGACAAAAAGGAGCCCTAGTAGGTTTTTTAGCAAGTGGTAAGGTAAAGAAAATGGTATTTTGGGAAGATGAGTCTTGGCAGTGTGTTGCAAGATAGACTTGAGCAGGGAGCCAGCCAGAGGGCTAATGGAACAACTGAAGTGTGAGGTGATGAGTTAGGGGCTGAGAGTGGGAAGACTGAATGGAAAAGCCCTGACAAAGAGAGATAAAGAAGAACTGGAAAATTGATGTTTTGGACCTGGAGAATGGGATTTAGAGAGAGGTGTCAGGGTTAAATATAAGTTCAAGGTTATGAATCTGAGTAGTTTCATTCACTATTGGTCCCATATTTTGAAGGAGACAGATTTGTCTTTGAACCTTTTAAAAAATTACTTCTTTTACAATTTAAACTTGTCCCTTCCCTAGAAAGCTTCAGGAATCCTTAAAACTAAGAATCTGGCCTGGATTTGCCCCAAGGCTAGAAGGTAATCCCTGCTAGGTCCCTGGCGCATGAAATCACACTATTAGTTAATGTTACAGGGTTAGACCATCTACAAATCTTAGAAATGTCTTCTAGGATAATGCTATCCAAACTCTATGGAGTGAAAACACCCTTCCTTTTTTCCCCACAAAAACAGTCTTGTCCTCCATGCTTTGCCTGAAATACTCTACACTGATAATTTTTTTAGCTGACAAAAGACACTTCTGACACCAACTGGCTGTGTGATCCTGGGCAAAGCAACTGTCTAAGTCAAGACAATAAACTGCAGAGGAGGGGGCAACCTACATTGTTAGAGAGAATTTCCTCACCTGGGATTTCCTTATACCAGTGAAGTCACAGGTCCAGCCTCTAGTCATCAGTATTTGGTTCCTATAAAATTAAAGGTTTATTATAATTTTAGAATAACATACAAATGCTAATTGTATAAAAAAATTTGCATGAAAAGTGCAAATAGTGATTTAGTACATTTACATTAACTATCATTGAATTGTAAGTATTATAGATTTAAAGATGGTCTTTGAAGTCATTTTACAGTTGAGGAAAATGAGGTCAACAGGTTACGTGATTATCTCAGGGACACTGGAGTCATAAGTTCAGTATCAGGATTTGAATTTAGCTCTTCAGACTTTTAAATCCAACATTCTTTCCATTGAATCACCCACTGTTCTAATGGTAAAAACGTGCTGTAACCACAAAGGAGAAAGGTGCCTCTCCCATACCTCCAACTTTGATACTGCTTTACATGGATCATATTCGATTCCTGAAATCCAGGGTGCGACAAAGGTATGGGATTATTGCCAACCCTCCATAAGTGTATTCTAACAAGACTCTGTAGTCTGTTACTCTTACCAAGTTTGCCTTCCAGGCTGGCCCCAGAAACTCCTTTACCCACCAGGGTAAGGGAGGACCAGGATAAGTGGAGGGGGGGGGCTGGGGAGACAATTTTCCTTGGTACCTATCACTCTTCCCTCAGAACCTGTGGGTACTATGTGCACAGAGCCACAGAACTACCTGCTCATGATGGTACTATTATGGGGAAACTGATAATAATACCACCATACTGCCTCCACTACAGGGTCTTGGCCTTTTCTCTCTGTGGCCAGATCTCCACCAAGAACAGAAGGAGTAAACAGGCAAACTCAGAACCACCCCATGGCAATCCTGTCCCCAATACCACCTCCAAACCCGCAGATGCAAAGTAGTTCTGTTAATCTCATCCTTGATAACTTTAGTTTGAATTTTCTTCTCCCTGAACAGAAAATGTTTGTACTGGAGTTGTCCTCAAAAACATCTGATAGTTTTGGACAAATTTGATATTGGTAGCAGGCCCACAGTTTTTGGAAGAACTTAGTCTAAGGAGTCTCAGCCTGTAACAAAATCATCCTAGTTTGTTATTAAATCATTTTACTCCTATTTACCTCTTTCTAGCCACCTGTGTAGACTGGGAGAGAACAAGGAGATTTAATTACATAAACTCTATGACAGGCTTTGGATTCCTTTGGGCTTAGTATTGACCTACCTCCTAGTATTATTTTGAAGAAGAGTTAACAAAAATGATACCAAAGCACTTTGGAAGATGCAGAATACTCTAAAGTGCTTAAAAAGGAATTCACTGACTGGCATGTGTTATTTATGTTTACTGATTCCGTATCACTATGAGAACGTACCCATTAATCTAGGTAACAGACACAGTATCGCCAATCTAAAAAATGAATGTGTTATGTGAAGAGTGTCTAATATAAATTTTTTCCTTATCAATGGCCACCACATTTATAAAAGACAAATGGAAATATTAGAGAGAGTTCAGAGGAGGGCAATAACTACCAAAGATTAAAAAAAAAGAATGATGAGGAAAGGTGAAACAAAGGGGAGAAATAATTATCTACAAATATAAAATATCTGAGGACATTTTTCTCAGTTGTCTATGAGAAGAGAATGAAAAATAATGAGTATTTATTGTTTGGAAAATGTAGATTTCATGTAAGAATAAAACCTCATAACTCTAGAAACAGGCTGTATTTAAAAACAAAGTACCATTTTTTTTGTTTCTAAATGCTTTCTATTTTTATCCTGGTATATACGACCCAGAACCATTATTTGCTTAACTTTGTAAAGCATACAGTAGCAAGATTCTTTTCAAGTACTTCAGATAGCCATAATTACGTCAGTGTGGTTACTCCCTCCACTAAAAGCAATCACAACTCCTACAGAACTTAGTGGAGAGTCTTTGAGACTTGTTCTATCTACGAAAACCATTCACTCCACCACCAAGCCAGTCAGGAACATTCCTGAACTTAGCTAAGCTGGTCCCCACTTTTCAAATGCATATTCTATCAATGAGTACATACTTTAAATCAGGGGCTCCTTGTGTGTGTGTGTGTGTGTGTGTGTGTGTGTGTGTGTATGTGTGTGTGTGATGGACTCCTATAGACACCATCTGGTGAGGCCTATGGGCCCCTTCTCAGAATAATTTTTGAATGCATAAAATAAATAGGATTATAAAGGAAATCAATGATATTGAAATACACAAGTCTTTTTTTTCTATACAAATTCTCAGACTCCTTAAAATCTATTCATAGAACCCTAGGGATCTATGCACTACAGGTTAAGGACCCTTCCTCTCTTTCCAGTTTGGTAGCCCTAGCCTCTTTTCTGCAGGCATACTCTTGGAACCAATGATCACTTGGGATTCCATTGGTAGAATTTGCAAAGAATAATGCTTCAAAATTAATTTGAGAGAATATTTATGAGGTAAGAAATGGCACCAAATGCACTGCCTATTTGGTATTTTAATCTGGTTACCAAGATACTTTTCTCTGCTTGCTAGTTTTAAACTGTTTTATCTTCTTCCATATATTCTCCTTGACATTTCTCAGTCTTTTCTTTAGATGTTTCACTTGTCAAAGACATTTTCTCTTGAAAATTAAAATCCAGATTAACAAATGTAAGCAGCAGCATTGGTGTCATTATATGTGGTGATGGTCTCCAAAAAATATAAGCATGTACCCAAATCAGCAAAAAAGAGCATGAACTCTTATTATATCTGTTTACTTATTTAAAAATTAGGTGTACTATCGTGCTGATAATTATGTACATTATAAAACTTTCACAAAAATAAATTTTAAAAAGAAAAGAGAAGAAAAAATAGCATTTGATCCTTCAATTAGTAGGAAATCACTAGAAATTTTTGTATAGGAGAATGATATGGTCAAACATGCACTTTAGGAAAATTGCATTATGCTTCTATGGAGGATAGTTTTGAGTGGGGGACATGCATTACAGAGTTCAAAGAGGTGGCAATTATAATAATCCACTTGAGAGGTGATTAGGACCTGAGCTAGAATGTTGCCTAAGTGGAGAAGAGAGATGTGAGAGATGTTAAAGACATAGAAATGAGAAGATTTGGCAACGAATTGAATATAGGGAGTAAGAGTAAGGAATCAATTATGTCAACAAGGTTGTGAACCTGGGTAACTGGAAAGATGGTGGTACCTTAGAAAATCATAGGGAAGATTAGAATAATGTACTAAAGGGGAGAGATAATGTAATGGGATATGTGATACACATCACAACCCATGGCATGCTTATCCTGTGTGTAACTCACTCTGTCTCACCCACGATGAAAAGGGAAGAGATTGATCACTGCCTCAGAACAGAGCCCTCTTTTTGAGGGACACCTTAGGTGTCCATGAGGTGATCTTGGGAGGGGAAATGGGGCAATTATGTTATGGGCAGGAGATTTTCTCAATCACATCTGCACAACTACTGTGGTTGTCCAGGTAGTGTTAGGGTATAACTACTCTGAAGGGCTGACACATGGCTCAAAAAAGGAGATGTTAGTAGCTTACATTTGGGGAAGGGGAGAACAGAGAGGGAGAATGGAATGTTGGAAGATGAGGGTAGGTTATGATATATAGGAAATAAAATCACAAGATTATTATGGGGTTATTATGGGCAGGGAAGAGTATGACCCATTTACCTCCCTCTGATTTGTGGTTGTCCACCTCCTTGGAATCAGGCCATGATGATATGCTATGTGCCAAAGCTTCACTTTGGAGAGCACCAAACTATTAACACTTCACCAGGTCTGTGCTATAGCTGGCAATAGAAAGAGCTTTATTGCATTGAAAGTGCCTTCAATGAGTTTTTCAGTTAGATGTTAGCCAATTCTACTTAGCAGATAACTTTTTCCTAAGTGGTTAAAAGAAAGTCCACTCATAACTCAGATGTGGAATATATTGAAGGCCCAATGTCAAAATGGTAACATATTTTAAAACAATAGACCTGGAACTGTGCACTTTTGGGAACTCAGCCCATCTATTTCTTTCATTCTGATGAATTGTAATTCATCTCTTCATAGTTAGGAATGAGTAGAGGCCAGGAGCCAAGATGGCAGAGCAAGCAGTAAATCATTGTAGCTCTCCCATACTCACCTCCAAACAACCATAAAATAGCACCCCAGGACAAAACTAGAACAGCAGAACCAGCAGAAAGATGGAGTGGAGCAGTCTTTTAGCCCAGGAGAGTTGAAGGATTGGCAAAAAAGGTCCATCTCATTCAGGTAAAAGGGGAGCACATTCCCAGACAGGAAGCATCTTAGTAAGCCAGAACAAGCCCCACCTCAGCAAACCAGCAGGCAATCCTGAGCCTTAGTGTGGTGGAGCAGGGCAAACACCCACATCAGGACCCCCCACATGTCTCAGGATAGCTAGAGGAAACGACAAGCTCCAACTCTGAAACCAGCACATGCTTCAGTGTAGCCCCAGGTGGGTGTTCATCCTCCAGGGACCAGACCTCCACTTTTTTCAGTGTAGGCCTGGGAAAATGCAGAAAAATCCCACTGGAACTTCTGCACATGCCAGACACCACCAAGAGGACCTCAGCTCAGCACCAGGTAAGCTGCTAGACCCCTATAGCCTCCAGCAGCACCAGCAACCCTCCACCATATACCCTTAACACAGCACCAAACATGAGTGTCCTTCATGGACATCAGAGCAACATCAGTGAAGCCCCAGGAAAACAGCCAGGGCTTTGGACCACTGATACAAGAAGCCTGAGAAAGAGCCCCTTCCACCCTGGAAGCAGAGATCAAATTTTAAAAGAAGGAAAAAGGCCAAAAAAAATGAGAAAGAAGAAGAAGAACAACAAGAACAAGAGCAAGAACAAGAAGAACAAGGAAGAAGAAGAAGGAAGAAAGAAAAAGTTAGACAGTTAGACAGAAAAAAGACAATTAGAAAGAAGAAGAAGAAGAAGAAGAAGAAGAAGAAGAAGAAGAAGAAGAAGAAGAAGAAGAAGAAAGAAGGAGAAGAATCTAACCATAGAAAGTTACTGTGGTGACTCAGAAGAGGACAATCATGTTAAAACACCTGTGGACAAAACCTCATAGAAAATTGGAAGTGGTCTCAAGCCCAAACATAACTTGTGGAAGAGCTCAAAATAGAACTTAAAAATCATATGAGAGAGGTAGAAAAAAATTGAGAAAAGAAATATGAGTGATGCAAGAGAATTATGAAAATAAAAGAGTCAACAGCTTGGAAAACTGCTTAAAAAGTAGAATCAACCAAATGGAAAAGGAGATACAAAAATCCATTGAAGAAAACAACTCCTTAAAGAGTACAATTGGCTAAACGGAAAAGGAAGTGCAAAAGCTAACTGAGTAAAGCAACACCTTACAGGTTAGAATTGGGCAAATGGAAGCTAATGACTCTTTGAGACATCATGAAACAATCAAATAAATTCTAAAGAATGAAAAAATGGAAGAAAATATAAAATACCTCATGGGACAAAACAATTGACCTGGAAAATATATCCAGGAGAGACAATGTCAGAATCATGGGACCACCTAAAAGCCATAATCAAAAAGAAGATCTGGACAGCCTCTTTCAAGAAATTATCTAGGAAAACTGCCTCCGTGTCCTAGAACCAGAAGACAAAATAGGAATTGAAAGAATCCACTGATCACCTCAGGAAAGAGATCCTAGAATAAAACCCCAAGGAACATTATAGCCAATTTTCAGAATGATCAGGCCAAGGAAAAAAATACAAGTGTCCAGAAAGATACAATTCAAATATTGGAGAGCCACAATCAGGATCACAAAGGACCTGGAAGCTGCCACATTAAAAGATCGGAGGTGATGGGACATGATATTCTGGAAGGCAAAGGAGCTAGGACTACAACCAAGAGTCACTTACCTGGAAAAAAATAAGCATAATGGATCAAGTGGAAAATGGTCATTCAATGAAATAGAAGGAGAAGACCAGAACTAAACAAAAAATTTGACCTCCAAGATCAAGACCCAAGAGAAGCATAAACAGGTAAAAAAAAAAAAAATAGAAGGCGGGGGGTGTGGCAGAGAAAACATAAGAGATTCAATAGAGCTCATCTGTTGATATTCCTATGTGGGAAGATGATACTTGTAACTCTTAAAAATTGTATCACTAATAGTACAGTTAGAAAGAATATACATACACAGATGGTATGGGTATAAGGTGAATTTGACAGAATGACAAAAGAATTAAGGGATAAGAAAGAGGAATAGAATGAGTACAGAAGAAAGGGAAAGGTAAAAGGCAGTAAATTATCTCACATGAAGAAGCAAGAAAGATCTATTATATTGGAGGGGAAAATGGTCGAGGGGAGGGGGCGATGGGCATTGCTTGAACCTTACTCTCATCAGTATTGAGTCAAAGAGGGAATAATATGCACAGTCAATTGAATATAGAAATCTATCTTACCTGACAGGGAAGTAGGAGGGGAGGAGATAAGTAAAGGATGTTGGGTGGAACTGAAAGAAAGGAGGACAGGTCAGGGGAGGTGGTAGACAGAAGCAAAACACTGGTAAGGTGTGAAATGATGAAAGGAGAGTGAGGACAAAAGGAGGAAGAATAGGATGGAGGAAAACACACAGTTAGTAATCATAACTGTGAATGTGAATGGGATGAACGCTCCCATAAAATGGAAGCAGATAGCAGAGAGGATCAAAAACCAGAGTCCTACAATATGTTGCTTACGAAAAACACACTTGAAGCAGAGACAGATACACAGAGTAAAAGTAAGAGACTGGAGCAGAATCTGTTATGTTTCAGCTAAAGTTAATAAAGCAGGAATAGCAATCCTGATCTTAGACAAAGTAAAAGCAAAACCAGACCTAATTAAAAAACATGAGGAAGAATACTCCATCTTACTAAAAGGCACTATAGAAAATGAAGCAATCAAATCAGAAGAGCAAGGAATAGTCTACCTGTCAGATCTATGGGGAGGGGAAGAATTCATGACCAAACAAGAGATACAGAGCATTATGAAATGTAGAATAGATAATTTTGATCATATTAAATTGAAAAGTCTTTGTACAAACAAAACCAATGCAAAAAAGATTAAAAGGAAAGCAGAAATTTGGGGAACAAGCTTTACAGCAAATATCTCTGATAAAGACCTCAATTCTCAAATATATAGAAAAACTGAGTTAAATTTATAAGAATACAAGCCATTCCCCAACTGATATATGATCATAGGATATGAACAGGCCATTTTTAGATGAAGAAATTGAAGATATCTATAAGCATATGAAGAAGTGCTTTAAATCACTTTTGACTGGAGAATTGCAAATTAAAACAACTTTGAGGTGCCACCTCACACCAGTCAGATCAGCTAATATAATTTCCTTTTCCAAAAAAGGAAAATGATAAATGTTGGAGAAGATGTGGGAAAATTGGGACACAAATGCACTGTTGGTAGAATTGAGAACTGATCCAGCCCTTCTGGAGAGCAATTTGGCATTATGCCCAAAGGGCAACCAAACTGTGCATACCTTTTGATACAACAATACCACTACTATGTTTGTATCATGAAGAGATCATAAAAAAGGGGAAAACTACATGTGCAAAAATATTTTGAGCAGCTGTATTCATGGTGGCAAAATATTGAAAATTGGGGGATTACCCATGAATTGGGGAATGGCTGAACAGGCTGTGGTATATGAATGCAATGGAATACTGTTGTGTAATAAGAAATGATGAACAGGCATGCTGGAAAGACTTATACAAACTGATGCAAAATGAAATGAGCAGAATGAGGAAAATAATATGCACAGCATCAGCAAAACCATGTGATGATAAACTATAAATGACTCAGCTTTTCTGAGCAACACAATGATCCAAGACAAGTACAAAGGACTCATGAAGGGAATTCTATCCATATCCAGACAAAGGTCTGATGAACTCTGAATGCAGATCAAAGAATAGGTTTTTTTTCTTTACTTTATTTTTCTCATAACTTTTTTTTCTTTCATTTATTTCTTCCATGACTGTGACCAATGGAAATATGTTTTACATGAAAGCATTTATAAACTATATCAAACTGCCTACAATTTTCAAAAGAGTGGTGGGAAGGGAGGGAGAAAAATTTGGAAATAAAAATCTTGTAAAAATAAATGCTAAAAAATTTCTTGATATGTAATTGTGGGTAAAAATAAAATACTATTTAAAGGAAAAAAAAGAGGAATTAATAGAGGCCCAGAACTTTTAACATCACTGTGATGCAGAGACTGGGGAACCTAAGAGCCATGAAGTTAGACCTTGACTGACTTTTTTTAAAAATTTTTTAATTGATGCTTTTTTATTCATCACCATCACTTCCCATTGAATCCCATTTCTCTAAGAAAACACAGAAGTACAATTAAGCAAAACAAATGAACATATGTCTGAAAATAGTTGCCTCATTTTTCACATAAACTCTACTAGCTCTCTGCCAAGAAAAGGGAGATGTGATCCAACATCATCCTTTGAAAGCATGGAATTAGTCCTTGCTTATATCAGAATTCTGATGCCTGTCAGCGTTGTTTTCCTTTACATTATTGTGGTAACTGAAAAAAACATGGAACACATGATAAATTGGTGGGCCCATTCCTCACTATATCAAGTAACAGATAAATGGTATAATGAATAGCCTGCTAAACCTGGATTTGGGAAGACCTGAGTTCAGATCCAGCATCAGACACTTACTAGCTATGTGACACTGGGAAAGTCATTTAACCTCTCCAAGCTCAGTTTCCTCATCTATAAAATAAGAATAATAATAGCACCTACCTCTTAGGGTTGTTATGAAAATGACATGTGATAATGTTTGAAAACCATAAAGCACTATGTAAATGTTATTATTACTGTCATTTTCCATTCAACTATTGATATTTTTCATTCAGTCCTTTATAAGGAGTAGGGAAATGCCAGAAAAAAGTCATCAAACACCGAGTTGACAAATATTTAGAAAAGGAAGCAGTGATTATAAAGGGCCAGCATTATTTCACCTAGAACAGGTCATTACATACTAACTATATTTGCTTTTTTGACAGGATTCATAAACTAGCAGATGAGAAGAGAGTACTATGGAAATAACTTATGTAAATTTTAGCAAAACTTTTTATAATATATTGCATACTATGTGGATAGATACAAATTTGACCAGGGGTTGACTTCTAATTCTTTTATATCATGGACACCTTTGACTGTGGAATGGAATTGTGATAAAGGTCACAACCCATGCAGGCTTATACTGGACAATTCACTTTGTCCCACCGAAAGGCTTCTGAAGCCTAGAACCCTTAATCATAATAATTTTTTTGAATGTATAAAATGAGATACATAAGATCACAAAGAAAACCAATTATATTGGAATAGCTATAAAATATATGTTATCTATATGATGACATATATACAGAAATATATGTGTATGAATATGCATGTATATATGTATATGTATATATGCATATATATACATATAAAGTATTTATTTAAATCATGAGCTCTCATAAAATTTATTCAAGGCCCCCTTGCAGGGGTGAGGGAGTGTCGACACCAGATGAAGAAGTCCAGGATTGATTGGATGCTATTGCAATGAGATAGATTCAGAATTGGCTGGCTAACTAGACTAACAGTGGTTGTTAATAGTTCCACATATATTAAGATGAAGAGAAATAGATAGACAGTATTTCTAAAAAGGAGAGGAGAGGTGGGGTTGGTAGACTGCAAGCTTAGTATATGGGTCACCTGTAGGATATGAAAGCCAAAAACTCTCACGCCATCTTGATACATTAGGAAGGACATTTGTTATTGTTGTTCAGTTGTTTCAGTCATGTCCAATTCTTCATGAACCCATTTGGGGTTTTCTTGGCAAAGGTACTGGAGTGGTTTGCCATTTCCTTTTTCCAGTTCATTTTATTAATGAGGAAACTGTGGCCAGTTGGCCAGTAGGTCAGGAAACAGGATTAAGTGACTTGGCCATGGTCACAAAGCTAGTAAGTGCCTGAGACCAAATCTGAATTCAGGCAACTGAGTCTTCTTAACTTCAGGTCCAGTGCTCTATCCACTCTGCTACCTAATTGCCCTTAGAAAGTACATAGCTTACAGTAATGAAGGAATGATAACTCCACTGAACACTGCATATATCACTTGGAGTATTTCACTCAGTTCTGGACGTTATGATTTAAGAAGGATATTGATAAGCTGGAGAGTCAGGAGAAGGGCAACAAGGAACAGCGAAAGGCCTTGATTCTATGTCAGATAAGCATCAGTTGGTGAAACTAGGCATGTTTAGCCTGGAAAAAGAGGAGACACATAGGAACACATGATAGCTGTGTCCAAGTATTTGAAGGACTGTTATACAGAGGAAGTTTGGATTTGTTCTGTTTGGCTCAAGAGAGCCAAATCTAGAGGACTGGGTAGACTTGCAAAGAAGAAAGTTTAGGTTTTATGGTGGGGAAAACTTCTTAACAATTAGAATTCTCCAAAAGTTGAATGGCTTTTTTGTCCCTTTATTCTCATTTTGTAGTTGTAGTTAGTGCACACTTATGGCTGCTTTTTTAAAATCTTTGTATTATTTTATAAACATATTACCATGTTTATTTATAGTCTTTATAACAATCTGTCTTAATTTCTTTCTTTCTTTCTTTAAATTTTTGTTTGGTTTTGGAGGCTGTGGGGGGTTAAGTGACTTGCCGAGGGTCACACACCTAGTAAATGTTTGAGGCAGGATTTGAACTCATGTCCTCTTGACTTCAAGTTCAATGCTCTATCCATTGTATCACCTAGTTGTCCCATCTTAAATTCACTATAATATTCAATCAAACTAACACCTCACCATTAATTGAGCATTCTGCTGTTCTTGGATGGTGATGATTACAAATAATTGTAGTACAAATAAGCATATGGCTATTCTTTTCATTTTGTGATACCCAGAGTGTCTTGTCAGCATCAGAATTATCAAGTCATAGTATATGATTGTTTTATAACTTCTAATGAATTATGTCATATTACTTGTCAGAAAGATTCTCCTGATTTTGAGTTCTACCATCAACAAATGTACCTATTCCTCTGAAACTCCATTAGCTTTGACTTTCATCATTTAATTATCTGTGCCAATTTGATATTAACCTCTAATTATGGTCCAATAAACCAAAATAACTGGTCCAAGAAAGGAGACTTTTGTGGTGTTCTGGCATTTAGCAATGTTGCATTTACACTGACGTCATCAGTTAAAAACAAACAAACAAACAAAACTTTTTGGAAATGAAAAAAAGATACATGTACCCAAACCTTAGCCAGTCCTCAGGTGCCATAGACTTATCAGCAATCAGTAAACTGGATGACATAGAAAGTATTTGACTTCTCCTGATGATAAGGAAGTAACGAACATGCCCAGAAGCAATCTTTACACATTTCAAAGTGATTGGCAGATCTAGAAACTGAATAAAGTGTTCAACATTGGTGCAGATTTGGAAGGCACAATTACTTAGTTGGCAACTCATTCAAATAGTGCAATCAGAAAGTTAGTGTATGCTAAGCAGTCTGCATGTTATACGTTATACTTGAAGGTAACATAAATCATTCATTTTTGACATGTCTAAGAGTATACAAGTAATTATCTGTGTAGACTGTTAAAAAGCTTGAAATGTGGCACATAATAAGGGTGACCTGACTGTCAGCGTCATTGTATTCAGCCATGAAGACATAAAGCCTCTTCATTAACTTCCATTACAAGCAAATATCAACTGCCAAATCTTGCCATTTCTACCTCCACAGCATTTCTCACATCCCGTTCCCTCTTTTTGCACACATAGCCACCACCTTAATTCAGGACTTCGTTACCTACAATATTGTAGTGACCTCCTAACTGGTCTCCCTGCCTCAAGTCTCTTTCCACTACAATCCACATTTCCTGCAGCTGCCAAAGTAATTTTCCTTAGGCATAGACTTGACTATGTCCCTTTTCTACTCAGTAAATTCCAGCAGCTCCCCATTGCCTTAAGGATAATATATGAAAACCTCTTTATTTGATCACCCTTCACAGCCTGACCCCAGCCTATCTTTCCAGCATCATCATACATTACTCCTCTTACCCCACAATAGTCCTGCCAAAGTAGATCTCTCTTTGTTCCTTATGTACCTCATTTTAACTCCTGTCTCATTGCCTTGGCACTAGTCATTGACATTCAGTCTCACTCCATCTCTTTCCTTCAGAATAATTTTCTTCCTTCAAGACACAGCTTATGTATCATCTTCTGCATGCTGCCTTTCCTCATCATCTGAGCAATTAATGCCCTATGTCCTAGACAACCTTGTATATATATATATATATATATATATATATATATATATATATATATACAACTGTCTTGTATATATAGTGTATATTATTATATATGTACATGGTATCTCTCCCGAAAGAATGAAAGCTCCTTGAGAAAAGGGGTTGATTTTTTGTGTTTTTATCCCTAAGCACATCACACAGTGCCATCTACAAAATAGACATTTAATAAATACTTGGAAATTAATTGATGGATACAAGACCTGATATATATTTCAGCATGTGTAATCTAAACTACTGAGATTCAAATCAGTCTTGAGTTTATGTAACATCCTTTAAAAGGTGACATCAGTGCCTCTTCATTTTCCCTCTCTGTTTATTTCTGTTTCTGCTTCTACTCTTTCCTCTCCTTCTCTCAGAAACATCATGGAAAATAGGAAAGTTACTGTAAGATTGTTGAAGAGCTAAAGCTATCCTGATTTTCAGAAACCTAGAAAAGAATACTGACTGAATATTATCAATAGGTGAGCATGGCTTTGAATCTCAGCAAAATTCTACAACATATTTTTAAAAGGGTACTTAGTGATCATCTGGAAAAGGAAAAAGGAAGTGGCAGTCATAAGAGTCAACATAGCTTCATCAAGGATAAACCATGGTGGATTGACCTCATTTCCTTTTTTGCAGAGTTATGAAGATATAATTTACCTAGATTTTTAGCAATTCATTTGACAGAGTCCTTCATTCTCTTCTTGTGAACAAAATGGAGAGATGCAGGCAAGGTGATAGCATAGATGGATTCACAGAATTACCTAGTCCATTTTGTACTGGAAATGGAACCTTCTCCATAATGTTTTCAACATGTGTTTATCCAGCTTTTGTTGAAGAGCAAATGTAAGGGGGGACACATTGCCTACCAAAGCAATTCGTTTCACTTTTCAGTAGCTGTAATTATCAATAAATCTTTCCCCACATTAAGCTTAAATCTACCTATGTAACTTCTACTCATTGTTCCCATGAAGGCTACTGAAGCAGGGACTGCGTAATGCTTAGAGTTTGGTCAGACATCGAAGATGCCAAGATCATCCAGTGCATCCTGGGTCGTCACTGGTTGTCTTGACTTATGTCTTGCCCCTGGATTTTAATGACTCTGGAAAAGAGAGTGAGGCTTGTGACTTTGTGTAGCTATGCCTCACTTAAAACCAGTTCACTTTCAAATCAGGACACTACACCATCATGTCAGTGGTCCTCTTCCAAAATGAAGGACTTACAACAACATTGTCTGGGGCCATTCATAACAAACCCAAATCTTTGTTTAGTGACAACTCTTCATTCAGAACAATTGGTTGAATGACTGTGCCCAATTTTAGAAAGAGGCCTCTAGTGGAGAGCACCAGTGATACGGATCCATTCTGTGCCGTTTCTTATTTTTGATGGATTTGGACAAAGATATAGATAACATGCTCCTAAAATATGCAGAGGACATGAAACAGAGAGTAATCTACATCAAGGAGAGCAAAGAGGAGCCTTGAGAACGTATCCCATGAGAAGTAGCTGCAAGAACTAGGAATATTTAATCTGGTGATGAGAAGACTTTGGACTGGGGTGGAGGATGGGATGTGTTATGATAGTCATTTTCAAGTATTTAAAATGCTATCACATAGAAAAAGGACTATACTCATTTTTCCTTGGCCTGAGAGGGAGCTCATGGAAAAATGGGTAGAAATTACAAAGAAGCAGATTTAGATTTGATAATAAGGAAAACATTTCTAATAATTAGAACTATCTAAAACCATGTCTAACATACTGTAGTGGATACTTAATAATTTTCCTTTAAGTAGCTTGTTGGAAAGTCAGTCTAACTGAAGTAATTAGGCAACTGTAGGGAGAGGCAGCATGTATGTGTCATGTCAAGACACCACAACTACTCTTAGACTCTATGAGTGACAGCTGATGACCCAGAACCAAAGAGCCTTAGGAAAAGCAATACCCTCCCAATCATGAGACCTATTTCTAGCCCAGCCTCCACAGCTATCACTAAGGATAGAAATCATTGTGGAGAGGGGACTTATATTTCTCACTGCCAAAATGGTAATAGAATTTGGAGATGCCCTTGTATTGGCTTGGTTTGAGGCTTGTGAATCCCACTTGTGGGATGGACTTGTTGACGTGAAGAGAGAGGGCTGAAGTGGGAGGAGCCATGAATTGGGAGAGAGGCCCAAGCTTAGAGAAGTCCAGAAGAACTTTTGGGAGAGCAGTATCCAGTATCATGGAGCCTGAGTTGCTGAGAGAAAGACTGCTGAGAGCCCATTGGAGCTGCCCAGGACTTTTGAGAACTGCCACCCAGAGCTGCCAAGAACGAAGGAGGCATGGCTGTGATGTCAGTATTTTGTCTGTGTGTTTTGATGTTGTTTTGCCAAATTCACCTGCTGGTGAAGGACAGTGCTGCTGTTGCAGAGGTCCTGGAACCTTGCTGTTGGTTCAGAAGCACTGAAGGAGACTTTTCCTGTTGCATGTTTACGGAAATCCTGGAACATCCTTGCTGATGTTTTCAGGGGTTCTGGGACTATTCTACAGGCAGAGAGTGACTTGATGAGGACACTGGCTATGGCTTTGTTGAGCCTTGTCTCCCCAGGAACTGAGACTGCTGTCTCCCCAGGAACTGAGAGTGAAGATGAAAGAAGGGCTGTTCCTTGAGTATTTAATGCTGAGATGATATCTTAACCTTGTTGTAACTTAAGGGTGGATGGCCTTTTGTGCTCTCCTGCCCCTTTTGAGATTCAGGGGTGGGAAGCCTTTGAGTTTTTTGTGCTCTGTGATTGACCAAGTGAATGCACTTTGTTTATGACTGGAGACTAATCTCCATTTGAGAGGAGAGATTTGTTGACTGACTAAATGTACTGTCCAGGAGTGGGCTACTTTGACTAATGTGCTGGCCAGGGGTGGGATACTTGGACCTTGATACTTTGTAATTGAATTGAGAACTTACTTCCTAAATGAACAAGTTACACTGTATTTTGACTTTCTCTGTTGTGTGAATGTTTGCTGAATAAATGGGGTTTGCTATGCTGGTAATCCCAGTCTTGGAAGTTGCCTTTGCTTGGCATTACAACCACCACCTCCTGTCAACTGTTTAACAACTGCCACCAGCAATTAGGCATAGCAACCCTGAGAGTGGTAATATCCTCAAGACCACTGGTTTTGCATGTATGCTAGGTCATCATCCAGGGAAGCAATTCCTATGGAGAAGAGGTCAACCATTCCCCCAAACCCCAAGCCATGTACAAAATATAGAGCAGATAGGCGAGACTAGCTGAATCAGTAGAGTACCCAGATGATGAGACAAGAAAGACCATATGCTAAATCCACCCCCCACACACATAACTTTGACATCCATCACCCCTGGGATCCTGTTGGACACAGCCTAAGACCCTAAACCTAAGACCCTTGAGAATGTACCCAAGATCTCAGTTATCATTCTGAGAAGCAATTCTTGTGGAGATGTATCCTGCCAACTGCTCGTGTAGGTACTACAGTCATAGCTAGTGAAGATCCTGAAAGCAAAGTTCTTGCCCTCAGTTCTTGGCAGTGTCAAATGGTTCATCATAAAAAACTGACATGATTTTGCCAAACTAGCATTAAATAAGGAGCGCAAACATCTGTTCTGATAAAGATCAATGGACTTTTCCATCTGTCTTGCTGCTGAAATCTTCCATATGTGTTTTTGGTTCCCTCATTAGAATGTGGGATCCATGAGAGCAGAGACTGTGTTACTTTCCTCTTTATAGGAAATTTCCAGATTTTAGCACAGAGCTCTACATGTAGAGCTTAATAAATGTTTCATTCATTCATTGTGGGATTGACTTTCTCTGGAAGTACTGGGCTCCTCTCCCTAGAGTATTTTTTTTTAATTGTCAGTTTCAAATTCTCTACTTCCATTCAACCCTGCTGCCCCCATTAAGAAGGCAAGAAATAAGATGCCCATTATTCATGTGAAGTCATGTAAGACATATTTCCACATTAGTCAAGTTCTGAAGGAAAAAATGAGAAAGAAATGGGAAAAACAGGTTTCAATCTATATTCTGAGTTCATCAGTTCTCTATCTGGAGGTGGATAGCAATTTTATCATGAGTTCACAGCTAGGTGGCTCAGGGGAGTATTGGGCAATTAATATTTATCCAGTTATTTATATCTGTCTTTATCTGTATGAAGAATGTTTTGTAATTATGTTCATATAGTTCCATGTATGTCTTGGCAAGTAGACTCCAAGTATTTTAAGCTATCTGAAGTTATTTTAAATGGAATTTAAGTATACTGTCAAATCATCTGCAAAATATGATGGTTTTCTTTCCTCATTGCTTGTGTTAATTTCTTTTTCTTGTCTTATTGCTATAGCTAGCATTTCTAGAACAATATTGAATAATAATGGCAATAATAAATGTCATTGCTTCACCCCAAATATTATTAGAAAGGCTTCTATTTTATCCCCACTACAGATAATGCTTGCTTTTGGTTTTAGATAGATATTGCTTATCATTTCAATAAAAACTCCATTTATTCCTATGCTTTTCAATGTTTTTAATAGGAATGGATGTTGCATTTTGTCAAAAACTTTTTCTACATCTGTTCATATAATCATATGATTTTTGTTGTTTTTGTTATTGATATGGTCACTTTTGCATGTAGTTTTCCTAATATTGAAACAGCCCTGCAGTCCTGACATAAATTCTACCTAATCATAGTACATTATTTTGTCATATCTTCTTACAATCTCCTTGCTAGTGTTTTATTTAAAATTTTTGTATCAATATTCATTAGGGAAGTTTGTCTATAAATTCATTATCTGTCTTTGCTATCCCTGGTTTAGCTATCACAACCATATTTGTGACATAGAAGGAATTTGGTAAGACTCCTCCTTTTCCCTGACTAGAAATTGATAGTGAAATATTATATTCCGAAGTCTGAGGAGCATGAAGGTTCCTATCTGTAGACTCTATTGACTAATTATAAGGTGTGATATATTTTTGGACTTTGTACCCATAATATGACAGAGTGGTTCCCTAGTATCATGAAACATACTACTCATTTTTCATGATTTTAACAGTTTGTGGGAACAAGTAACTGCCAGAAGACATCAATATTGTTTAAAGCCTTTGAGGTCTTAAACAGAAAGTTTAGAATACTGTGGCTTTTCCTAGGAGGATGTTAGGGAATGAAAATTCAGAGAATAGTAAATAATCCAGGTTATCTGGCAAATCCTCCAGAAGTTTGCCCTCTTGCTCATCTCTGTTTTCTTTTATCTTCAGTTCATTTGATTTAATAATAATTACTAAGCTTATACTATTATAAACTTGTAATAGCAGTAGCAAGAAGGCTAAAGCCACCAAATGAATAGAGACTTGTACTGTTAAAAAAACCATATTTTTATGATTTAAAGTTTTGTTTTAATTTTTAAAATGAACAAAGAAGTGATTAAAACATTTGAAAATTTGGAGATAAGTGGAGTGAGGTGAAGATCTAAGCTGAAAAGAGGATGATTACATCTTCTTAAGAAGCAAACTGGCCATCTGATATGTAACCTAGATTTTTTAAAGTGGAGATAACATTTCAAAATATTCAGAGGAAAGATAATTCCATGGACTACGAGAAAAGGCATGGGAAATACTCAAAAAATGAAATGCTGAAAACACAAACAGAAATGAAGGAGGAAGGAAATGAGGATTTTTATTAGAGTCCAATGGGAATTCATCAACCTAATCCCAACAGGGAATTCTTAAAATCCAGGTTGGTTAATGAAAACATATACAGAAGCTTGTAACAGCAATGCTACTTACAGCTCCTGTGGGAGTATAAGACCAATAACACCAAGACACAGGAGGGCTGCTAGCACAGCTTCTTTGATCTGCTTTTCTAAAGGAAAGCAACTCAAAAGGGGTCAACAATCTTACTTTAATCAAACATATGTATCTTTTACTTAGTTCAGGGGGAAAAGTCAACACCCTGAACTTCAGAGAAAATACAAACAGAAATACGAGCAGAAATAATAGCATAAAGACCAACAGACAGGACTTCTAATCATCTGACCAAATAATACGTACATCATAGATCAATAGACAGATCCAACTGTCTGACGATTACATACATACATACATACATACATACATCATTCAAACACTATTCCCACGAAGTAAGCCTCAAATCAAAATGCTAACCTCAGAGTACATATATACTTCTTCAGGGTGAAAGGGCATCACAGCCCTCATGACCCACTGCCTAATTACAAAGTAACAGAAGTTGTGGGCCTTCCTGGAAAAACAAAGCCCCCCCTAGTCAAGCTTCTCTTGTTGGGCTCCACATGAGGCCTATTAATGGGCTGGGAAGATCTTCAACTTCCATTAACATTACAAAGGTATAAGCAAAAGTAGATATCAGGGGATGAAAATAAAAGTGTGAAATGGTTTATCAGAATTTTTTCATGAATACTAAAGGTCAAAATGAGACTGGAAGTGTTTTTTTTAAAATATATTAAACATTTTTAGATATATTAAACAAAATATAACATTAAAGAAGAGTTGGGACAAGTTTTCAGAGTAGATGAGATGTAGTCAGCTAATGACAGAATGTAGTCAGAGCTGCTGGTTGTGCTTCTCTTTTTTTTTCTGCCAAGGGCCTTAGACTGAACAGGATAGAACATAAGTGACTTACCAGGAGGTGATAGTTAAGGTAAATAAGGACATAGCAAGAGAGTATCTTAATGAATTCAAGTCATCTGACCCAGATAACATACATCCATGGCTTCTGAAAGAACTAGCAAATATTATTGCTGAGCCACTGTCAGTGACATGTAAAAGTTCATACAGAAGAGGAGATAAACCAAAGGATTGAGAAAGATCATCTCAATTTTCCAAAAGAGACAGAGACAGAGAGAGACAGGGACAGACAGAGACAGAGACAGAAAGACAGAGAAGAGAATGAAATCTGAAAACTATAGTCAGTTAGTCTGACTGAGATTCCTGGCAAAGTTTTAGAAGAGATGGTCATTCAATTTCTAGAGCAAGAAGTAGTATTCACAGAGCCTTCATGGTTTCATCAAGAAAAAATCATATAAGACTCATTTGATTTCCTCTTTTAGAAAAATAATAGGTTAACTATAGATTGATCAGATAGATGTTATAAATATAGTTTTCCTTGTGTATTTTACAAAGTCCTTTATGGATATTCTGGTAGAGCTAGCTAAGATGCTTTTAAAATAGTTTACTCAGAACAAGAGAAAGAATGGAACTAAATTAGTTGCAATAGGAATGGAAAAGAAGTGATAAATCAGTGAGAGCAAGTCTGTAATTTTGTATATCATCTGCATATATGTGATAACTAAGCTATAGAAGTAAAGGATAGAGCATGTTATACAGTTTTGTAGAGAGGAGGGTTAGCTAGATAATATGGTCAGGAGAACATAGGACTTTGACCAAAGACCAAAAACAAAGAATCAAACTGAGGCAGCTTCATTCCCAATCATCCACCCCTACTCTAATTCATCTGAAGGTCCTATAGATACAGATTCTAATAAATATCTCCATGGATAGGAACCATGAGGTGACATGACACCATCAACTTAGAAATAATGAAAACGAAGAATAGGAAAGAAATTATTAGCTAGTAGAAGTGTACCCTCCAAAGCAGATCTACCCAGTGCATTGGGAATCTCATTATTTTAATACCTTGGGAATATCAATCTATCACCAAGGATATCTGTCTTTTATTTTCTATATGTGACTTGTTTGCCTTCTCTACTAATGTCACAGAATCACAGAATTTCATAATTTAAAGGTATGCATCAATGTAGTCCAATACACATATGTAAGGAATACTGACTATAAGATGTCTAAATGGTCCTCCAGCCTCTGTTTGAAGGAGAGAGAATCTTCACTGAGAAAAATCAATCCTTTTTTGAAGTAGCCCATTCCACTTTTGGGTGGAGGAGTTATGTCTTCAACAGATTTCTCACTTTTGATAGGTCATCATAGGTGAAGACTCCCACAAGTCTGGAGTTAGATGACTTATGTTCAAACTCCAACCCTACCATTTAATCCTACTCCTGGTGCCTTACTAGAACATAGTTTCTTCATATGAAAAATAAAGAAGTTTTACTAGATGGCCTCTAGTATTCCTTTCAGCTATTATGATCCTGAGATCTTTAGTTCATTTGTGATTTTAGTTGTACTAGTATTATGGTGCCCCATGATTCATAGATATAGCATCAGTGGAAGAATGCCAGAGTTGAAGAAAGGGATTCTTCTGGTGATGAGAGATTTTGAATATACACATAGTGTAAATTTTGTGAAATGCAGTCTGGCCCAATCTCCCCTACCAAGAGAATTCTGGTAATTTTTACAGTAACTGTACAGGGCATTTCTGTTTAGAATTATGGTCAGAGGAACCCAGTTCTCTCATGCTTGCTCCAACAATGATTTTAAAAGAGTATTAGAATGGACAATGTAAGAAAACCAAAAAAAAACATCAGTAAGTTATTTCATTTATCTCAGAATTGTACAAAAAGACAGCCAGAACCAGTAAACACTGAACAAAGGTCCTGCTGGAAAAATCAGTAATAAAGGCAAGTATACAGACTGGAAACCAAGGAAGCCTTGGCATGCACACCCTGACCATGAAAGCCTCAGAGTGTACAGAGGTGTCAGTACCCTGCACAGACAACCACAAAGCTCTGCCTGTCTGAAGCTGAAGCTTGTCACTACCTCAAGGACAGATGTACCAGGAGAAGTGGAAGCCTTTGTTAGGATACCAGGAAATCAAGGTCAGGACCAAAGAAAGCCCTACCTCTATGTTTAAGAGTGCAGTTCTGGGTGGAGTCTGGCCTTAGAACAAAAGTCAAGATGAAGAACTGAGACCTGAGATGTGAATAAACAGAAAAGCAAACACTGAATGCTATAAAGAAATGTTGAGTTAAATAAATATCCAGGAGATAAACCAAGAAGAATAGAGTAATCCCCCAACAACTACAAGCAGAGTCTCAGAGAAAAATTGCCTTTCCTTCAAGGACTATAAAAATACCTGCAAGAATTGAAGTAAAAAAATTTTTTAATTATAAATTAAATAGGAGCTCTGGAGAACTGGGAAAAAAAGGATAAATAGCATGGAAGAGAAAGGGTAAAACTTTACTCAAGTAGTATACTCTGGAAATTAGAACAGACCAAAAAGTATTCAATGATTCTAAGAAAAAAAAATGACACTTATTAGAACAGAATCAAAAGATTGAAAAATAGAAGGAAATATAGAATATCTACTCATTTTTTAAAAACAAGTGACCTGGAAAACAGTTTAAGGAGACACAATTTAAGAATCATTAGGTTTCCTGAAAACCCTCCAAGAAAGCCTGGCTATCTTATTTCAAGAAATCTTAAGTGAGAGCTGCCCAGATTTATTAGGGTTGCAGGTCAAAGTGAAAATAGGAAGATTTCATCAGTCACCTTTTGAAAGGAACTCCAAACTGAAAACTTTCAGAAATATCATAATAAAAAACTGAAGCTTCCAGGTCAATGAAGAGAAAACGTATATCCCTAAACAACCTACATCAGTAAAAGAGAGAAGAAACAAAAGAAAATTGCACTTACAGCTAAAAAAGAAAAACTAGAAAAACAAAGAATTTTTTTAAAACCCTGAAGTAAAAAAAAAAAAGACATTCTGAAAAATCAAAGAAGAAATTAAAAAAATTAAAAGCAAAAAACAAATCCTCATCGAATAACTATAAATAGAAACCATTACAATTAAATAAATAAATACAATTAGTTTCTTAAAAACTAATGAAGTAAATAAACTATTAGCCAATATAAATTTTTTGAATTGTCAAAGCAAATTAGGACCAAATCCTCATAAGTAAATTATCAAATATTCAAGGAACAATAATTACAATATTACTTAAACTACTTCAAAAAATTGAAAGAAAAAAAAGCTTTAAAGACTCCTACCAAACTATTTTTATGATACAGATATGGTCCTGTTACTTAAACCAAGGGCAGATAAAGCAAAGAAAGATAACTATAGTCTACTATCCCTAATGAATAGTGATGTAAAAATGTTGAATAAATTATTTATAGAGTGGCTACAGCCACATATTAAAAACAATTATATACAAAACAGGTTGGAGTTATACCAGGAATGCAAAGTTTGTTTAATTAGGAAAACCATAAACATAGTTAACCATATTAATATGTAAACCATATATAAAAATATATTATTATATCAAGAGATATCCAAAAATGCTTTTAACAGAATATAACAAGGACAAACAGCAGTTCAAATTATTTAGCACTTTGTTTTACAAACTACCTGCTAGATGTTATCTTATTTGACCTTCATAACAATCCACTAAAGGTGGGCAATATATGATTTAGATGCATTTTGGTTTTCCCTTGCGGATGGTTAGATTGATTTTTTTTCTTATTGCTATTGATTTTACTGAGGAAGCTTTATATTATTCTATATTTTGATTCAAATAATACAGTGTCATATGCAAATAGGAATATTTTGAAAACCCATCTTCATCAGTTACATCTCACTTGATATCACTATTCAGAAGACTGTTGAACAAAATTGTTTCAATTGTGATGTATCATAGGATCATGAACCTATAGATAGAAAGTACTTTAGACACTGTCTATTCCAATACCTTCATTTTGCAAATGAGGAGACTGAGGCCTGGAGAGGTTATGTGACTCATCCAAAGTCACAAAAATAGTAAAAGTCAGAAGTGGAATGTAATCCAAAGACCTCTGGGCTTGTGTGGGATGTGCGGTCTGAGGAGAGCTTTCAGATTTGCATTTTGTTCTCATTAGTCAATTTTTTTTTCAAAATCATTACACAACAAAGTGAGTGGCAAGAGCTTTTTTTAAAAACCTCTTGCCAGTTTAGCTACTATAAATATGTGGTCTGGGG
>CM053580.1:392551484-392680039 GCA_028627135.1 Pseudochirops cupreus
GAAGAAGAAGAAGAAGAAGAAGAAGAAGAAGAAGAAGAAGAAGAAGAAGAAGAAGAAGAAGAAGAAGAAGAAGAAGAAGAAGAAGAAACTATCAATTGAAGATTACAGTTTTTTTCTATATGGGTACTCTAAGTTATCTTAGCATAGATATATGATAAATATGATTTTAATGTGTTGACTATTTTATTATGGAGTATATGGAAACTAGGGTTTGGACATGATCCAGACACTAGAATTGGAAAACTAAAAAAGTAAACACTGGATAAAAGAAATAAAAGTAAGAATGATCCCTGAAAATCCCATGACCTATTCCTCACTACATCTTCATCAGATCCATCCTTTATTTTTCTCACCCATTTCTCAGCCAAATTCCTAGAAAATAGTCCTCCCTTGCTACCTCTTCTTGCTCACTTCTTAGTCCCTAAATCTTTGAAATCTGGTTTCTGATCTTGTCACTCAGCTAAAACTACTGTCACTAAAGTTACTGGAAAGTGAACTTTCTTCAAAATTAATGATCTATTAATAACCAAGTCAGATGATTCTCATCCATCTTGACCCTTCTGATGCATTTATCATGTATATGTTGTGCAGGCCCACCACCATGCTATATACTCTCTCCTGTTTGCTTATTTGTATCACTGCTGTCTCCTGGTTCTCATTCTATCTGTCTTTCCCTTCCTTTTCAGTCTCCTTTGGAGGTTCACCATTAATATCATGCCTCCTAACTATGTATATTTTCTCAGATTTACTCCTGTCTCTCTCTCTCTCTCTTTCTCTCTCTCTCTCTCTTTTTGTCTCTCTCTCTCCCCTCCCTCACTCTGACTCATGAATTCCTGTAAGTATAGTCATCATCTCTATGCATATGAATCACAGAAATCTAGTCCCAGTCTTGCCCCTAGGCTTCAGTCCTGCCTTGAGAATTACCTACTGGACTGTTTAAATTGGCTGTCCTAAAGATGTCACAAACTTAACATGTCCACAACAGAGCTAATTATCTATCAGCTCCTTCATCCCCACAACCCACCCCTCTTTCCAACTTCTCTATTTCTGTCAGAGCCACTGCTATTCATCTAGTTCCTCTAGTTCACAACATCAGTCCTATACTTGACTCCTAAATCACCCCATGTATCCAATTAATTGTCAAATCATACATTTTCAACTTGTACGATATCTCACTCATATGACTCCTCCATTCTACTCACATAGTTAGTTCAGGTTCTCATCACTCCTCATCTAGATTACTGTAATAGCCTCCTAATTGGACTCTTCATCTCAAGTCTCTACCCCACTACAGCTGATCTTCCATGAAGCTGGCAAAGTGTTTTTCATTAAGCACAGATCTGACTGTGACATTCCCCTGCACAATAAACTCCAATGGCTCACTAGTGTCACTAGGATCAAATACAAAATTATCTGTTTTTTAAAGTCCTTCACAACCTGATTCCAAGTCATATTTGCAGCCTCATTTACTTACTTTCCTGCTTCCCTTTGTGAGCCAGTCAAAATGGCTTGTTCTCTAGCATTCTATTTTCTGTTTCCATATTTTTGCAGTGGACTTCCACAGGTCTGAAAATGCAGTGTCTCTTCACCTCTGCTTCATGGAATCTCTCTCTTATTTTAAGAAGCAGCATAAATACAACCTTTTACACAAAGCCTTTTCTTAAACCTCCAAACTGCTAATGACATTCTATGTGTGTGTGTTGTTGCTGCTGGTCCTGTTGTTGTTCAGTCGTTTTTAGTCCATGACCCTATTTGGGGTTTTTCTTTGCAAAGAAACTAGTAGCCTGGTTTGTCATTTCCTTCGCCATCTCATTTTACAGATGAGGAAACTGAGGCAAACAGGGTTAAGTGGCTTGCCCAGTGTCATACAATCAGTAAGTGTCTGAGGTCAGATTTGAACTCAGGAGGACAAATCTTCCTGACTCCAGGCTCAGCACTACTCTATCCATCCTGCCCCCTATGTACTACAGGTAGATAGGGAGAGAGAGAGAGAGAGAGAGAGAGAGAGAGAGAGAGAGAGAGAGAGAGAGAGAGATAAAGATAGATGTGTGTGTGTGTATATATATATATGTATGCATATATGTGTGTGTGTATACTACATTGTATATATACTGTGTATGTATATACATACATACATACATACATACTTCCTTTCCTGAGAGAATGAATTATTTCATTTTTTATTTGTATCCCCAGGACCTAACAAAACTCCTGGTACATAGTGGGTCTGAATAAGTTCTTGTTGATTCATTAACGTATCTTTTTCAATTTTTTCTGGTAAAGGCTTACCAAAAGGATGATATTTGAAAAACAAGGAATAAATTCATACATCAGTGGCATAAATAGCACTTTTCTTCCACAGGTGGCAAACCTCACAAAACATACTGAGGTAAGCAGTATTAAATGTGTCCTCAAATCAATTTTTAACAAAAATTCAATTAGTGAAGTTAGGAATGATGTATGGGAAAAAAGATTGAGTCCCAAAGGTATGGTGAGAATGGTCTTCTACCAGGGTAGACAGAGGAAACATCTGGCAGCTTCCTATTTTAAATTATTATATTTTTCTAACTAGATATTTAGATCATTTATTTTTATAATGGTTTAACTGCTTATTAATATCCTCTAAATTTCAGTGCCCTATGGTCAAAACATGGTTTGCCCTGCCCTAGTTACAATTCTATATAGCATAAAAATGTATTTTTTAGCTCCCTCCCCCACCCAAAAAATCATCATCTACTAACATTGTATATGGGAATGAACAGATGTTTCCTATTCTACCTACTACTTTTAGAAAAAGGGAAGACTTTTATATTAACCTACTCACTTACCTACTAAGTCCACAATATATGGTAATCTGTATTATGGAGGGAATTCCCATAGCAGGTTGTTCTCATGCTAACAAAATTATAGATCCTTTATATGTAAAATAGTACATCCTTACATAATATTTTCTAGAAAAATGGCAACTACATAACTTTGGAAAAGTCACTTCAGGCACTCAGTTTTCTCTTCTGTAAAGTATTTCATGGTTTCCTCAACTTACTTCTTTATAAAATGAGAAAGTTGGACTATATATGATCTCTAAGTTTTCCCCCATAAGCCCCATGTCCTGTGAACTTACTGATAAATCATGTTACTTTATATGTATTAATATTTAATGTTACATAATATTAATAAATGGTTCCTTTCTGTACTCTAGCAGATTATTTTTACTCCATCTTTGGGTCTCTCTCCTCTTATATACTCTACCTACCTCCACTAACTGAATTTTGTTAAAAAATTAATATGCTATTAATCTACAGTGTCCCCAAGATGTATATTAATCCTCTTTGTAAAAATGGTAGCTTTGTTTAGCTTATTTCTTTATCAATGTAGTATTTCAGTTTTTAAAGATAGAGATGGCCAAAATATGACCAAATTCTTTGGAGTGATCATGGGGCTCATATAAGAGGCTTGGCAATATTTCTGAGATTGATGCAAAAGCTTGCCATGACTCTTGAGGAAGCACAACACACAAATTTGTATAAAATTCCAAGCGTGGTACAGTGGAAAGCACATAGGATTTGGAGTCAGAGAATTAGGATTAAAATCCCAGCTCTGCCACTTGCTGCCTGAGTGACTTTAGGCAAGTCATAACCTCTCTGAACCTCAGTGTTTTTATTTGAGGAAACTGGACTCAATGATCTCTAAAGCTCCTTCTAATTCTAAATCCATGAGCCTATAAACTATATGCATAGAAAGAAACCAAGTTGGTGAAAAATGGCTGATTGTTCAAACTCTAATATATCATTGGATAGATAAGCTATAGGACTTGTCCATGAATAATTATATGATTTTGTGTATATAAGTAAATATGTAAATATGTTGTATGACTGAACATCACAGTACACTCTAAACTCTGAAAAACTGAAATTGGTGTTCACACAAAGGCCAGTGGAGAGAAGTACACAGTGAACTTGAATAAGCAACTTTACATTACAAAGAACTACAAAGGAGAAATGGTATAAAGGAGGTCAACAAAGAAATACATATAAGAGCAGAAAAGAAGATTGGTTGTTCATATAGCAAGACTGAAAAATAACCTATGGACAGCCTTTTAATATCCTCATAATGACCAGAGAATACAAAAATACAAGAAAGATCCCCAGTATGTTGGGTGAACTTTTGGTGGTGAACCTAGAGGAAGATATGGCTGAAAAGGGCGCAAGGTGGGCAGGCAGAGATTGGTTGCAATTTGTATCCATTGTAACTCTGGGGATAAATGTCAATGTCCTTCTCATGTGGATTAAATTAGAAATTAAGTAATTAAATTAGAAATAATGTTAAAATGCAATTGCCAGGCCACGCATTTGTATGTATTACTATAGCTTTTATATATACAGTTAAATAAGAAATAACATTAAAACTCAATTGCCATGCCATCTGTTTGTATATATTGCTATATCTTTTCACATATACATTTGTATATATACTTATATCTTTCACACAATTAATTTTTCAAAACAAAGCACTTTTGATAACACTTTTTGGTTTAACATTTTAATTCTGAGATAGTATTTATCAAACAATTAACATTTATTAAGCTTCCATATAAGCCGTTGGTGAGCTATAGAAGGACCCTTGGAGTCCTTCTGTCTATAATATCCAGGCAGGTGTTCTTCCAGTCTCTGCTTGAACGGTTTTAGTCACGGGGAGGTGAATATTACCTGAGGAGGTGACCCATTTACTATAGTTCTAATTGTTGTGAATTTTTTTCTTGTTAATGATTCAGAAGTAGGAACATCTAGTACTTCCTAATTCTTTCCTGGTCCTAATGTCCTCTAGAGCCAATCACAATAAGTTTATTCTCATTTCCACATGTCTTTCAAATGTTTTTTTGTTACTTGATCAGTTAGTTGTGTCTGACTCTTTGTGAACCCCTGGCCCAGACTGGAGTGGTTTGCTATTTCCTTCTCCAGTGCATTAAATCAAACAGAGGTTAAGTAACTCGCCCCAGGTCAAACAGCTAGTAAGTGTCTGAGACTGAATTTTGACTCAGGTCTTCCAGATTACAGACCTAGCACTCTATCCATTGAGCTACCTAGCTGCCTCTTTAAATTGTTATCATTCCCATTTCTGTGTTCTCACCCTGAATCTCCCAAACCCATTCACATAGACACGACAACCTTGCCCCCAGCCCCAGTCCTGGTTCTCATTTTTTATATCACAATCCCAGAGATTCTGATCCACAGCATTTCTCATCATGCATTCTGTGTCTCAGAGGCACTCGACTTATGGGAGCACTCATATTTTTCTTTTGGAGAATATGATTCTAAACAGTAACTTAAAAATAAAGACACACAAACATACTAAGGAGGATAGAATTAGAATTTCTCTTGGACTCAGTTAAACTGACATAGAATCAAGTCAGCTTCCCAATTCCAAATACAAAAGAAAGGTAGAGAGAGGTAGAAAGAAACTGCTTTGAAATTTTCCTCTGCCTACAAAAATAACACTGGGCCCAGTGCTGTTCTGCCTGCCAAGAAGGGCAGAGAAAGAACTTGTGGGGAAAAAAAAGGCAAGAATGAGGGAGTGGGGTCCATCTGCTGGCCTCCTTGATACCTGCCGACCCAGCCTCTGCCCTCTATGGTTGCCTGCAAGTTTCAGCAGGGAGAGAGCACCTAGAACAGCAGTTCTCAACCTGTGGGTCACGACACCCTTGGGGGTCGAATGACCCTTTCACAGGGGTCACCTAAGACCATCGGAAAACACATATTTCTGATGGTCTTGGGAACTAAGACATCACTCTTTTATCCATCTCCAGGCAGGTCCACCCATATGCAGATACACCCACATACAAGTATTAAAGGGTCACTAGAAGGTTGAGAACCACTGATTCCTAGAACCTAGAGAACTACTTCAGTGGCTGGTGTGACGCAGACCTGAGCCCCACTGGGCACAAGGAGGCTAATCATGACCAAACATTACAAATGCTGGTTATGAAGTTGATATCTGCTTTACCCCTGTCCAGAAGAGAGTAATTTGCACCCTTTGGACAATATTAGATATGGTTGCCTGTAGTGAAGACTTAGTGTCTAAGTGTATGATGCTATAGAGGTCTGATGGGCCTCAACAAAGCAGTGAGAGCAGCTAAGCATGGTGAGGCTCGGGCGAAGATGTAGCAATGATCCTACAACATTCTGCCACATCCAGTAGAGGCTGTCTGCCCTCTCAACAGCAACACAGCAAGGACTGTTACGTGGATCATACTGGGGACCAGCTGCCCTCCTGTGAGAGCCTGAAAGACATTGTTGCTCAGGCTCTGCCTTTCTAGCATGAGGAAATCATCGCCCAGATCAAGGAAGGAAAATGTGTTCTGATTGCAGCTCATGGCAATAGTCTTCATAGGATTGTCAAACATCTTGAGGATCTGTTTGAAGAAGCAATTGTGGAGTTGAATCTGCGCATTGGTATTCCTCTCATGCACCAGTTGAACAAAAATATAAAAACCACTGAGCCCATGCAGTTCCTCAGGGATGAAGATACTGTGGGCCAAGCCATGGAGGCTGTGGCAGCCCAAGGCAAAGTCAGGAAGTAAAAGCAGGGGGTACCATACTAGCATGTACCGGCAGTAGCCAGGTCCTTTCCCTCTCAATGTTTCCACCACATCTCTCCCCTGCCCGTTCCACACAATGACCATCACCTTAGGGATCACAACAGATAGCTACAGGTGTGATACTAATGATTCCTTCTTTTACTTCTTCCCTATGTCAGATGAGTTCCTTTCTTTCCTGTTGCCCTCAACCACATTAGTCAAAATGTCTCCTGTGTGGTTTGGCTCAATGAGGACCCAGTTGGGGTTTAACGATGGGGACATGGTAAGAAGTGACCAATGTGGGGAGTTGAAAGAAGCAATTGTTCCGGTTATTCCTATGAACCAGTCCTGCCAGTAGGTCAGCCTTTCAGAGGGTTTTGTAGGCAGCTGCCCATACATTGGGTGTTATTTAATAAATCCCCAGTCTCATGTGGATAATGTTTCCTCCCTAACCCAAGAAAAATGGATCTGGGAGTTTGGGAGTCTGTCCCAATGTTTACTTGCTGCATTTACTTTCACAAAAGATCTTTCTAGACTGGGGTATTAGTGGCTTTTAAAATTAATCTGTCCCCCATGGTAGTCATCAGAGATGTCAGGAGAATTCTTTGATTTCTAAGGGGTGGATGAGTAGATCCCACTATGCATTTTGGAGCCTCTCCTCTGTTCTGTGGCAGCAAAATGCCCCCTTGATCATGTCAAAATGTGTCTCACTATCCCATTGTCTTCCACATCATGTCCAGCAACCTAGACCTGCCACAGGGGTCCTCATCAGTTTTAGCATAACTGCACTAACCTTGACCTCTCCCTCCCTTTTTTTTGTTGTTCACTATAATGGAGTAATGCACAATTAAAAATTAATAATAATTAGAGAGGTCACAAACCTGGACATCTTTTTATAAGTAAGATTCCATCTTGTCAGAGTCTGCTTTGCAATAAAATTTCAGCTCATAGGATCACATGCTTTGCTATAAAGAACCTTAGAAGCCATCAATTCCATCTCCCACCCCTCTAGTTTTACACATGAGCTTTTAGAAACTTGTGGAGATTAAGTGACTTGTCTAAGGTGATACACTAAGTGGAGGGACTGAGATTCAAACTGAGGCCTTCTGACGCCAAACCCAGTATCCTGTGAAAAGTGACCTGCACTGGCCTTCCTATTTGGCCTAAAGCTTGAATTATAAGAAGGTATTAAATGGCCTCCAATTCTTAGTACTTCCTATCAGACTCCACACCATGGTTGCTTCTACTACACCCCTTATCTCTATTTTCTCGAATACCAGACCCTTGAACTCTGCCCCCCTCAGCATTTTGTCCATTACATGGACCCCTTCCTAGCCCTCTCTATACCATGCTGACTGCCCCTATACCATTTTTTTTCTAGTTCCTCTTTATAGGTTATCTTGCCCATTGGAATGTAGGCTCTTAGAGATCAGGGATTGTCTTGACTCCTTGCATTCATATCCCAAGTACTTAGTGTGAAAATATGGACAAATGAGCCCAGAGCACAAACATTAACTCCCTTTCCTAAAGTCACAAAGATAGTGGCAGAGTTCAGGATTAAAACTCAGGTCTTTTGACTCAAAGTTAAATCCCCTTCCCACACCTCATTATATCCCACTGCTTTATACCACATTCTCTATATAGTATCTGAGATTTTTTAGTGTTTGCTTATTTGTTTGTTTTTCATTTTGTAAACCTATACTAGAGATAGGGACTCAACCTGTTATTTCATTAATATAGGGAGTTCCCAGGAAATAGAAATCCTTCCATCAATTTGGTAGAAATTCTCTAAGGGTATATGAGTACATCCCACTATGCATTTTAGAACCTCTCCTCTGTTCTGTGACAGCAAAATGATCCAGGGCCTAGGTCATGTCAAAATGTGTCTCAGTGTCCCTTCCACATCATGTCTAGCAACCTGGACCTGCCACCTGGGTCCTTATCAGTTTTAACATAAATGTACTGATCCTATGCTAATCCTGCTCTGCAGAGAATTTTCCCTCCTTCTCTGCAATTTAGTCTTAGAGGGTTGCCTAGAGCCCTGATAGGTTGCTACTTTCCCCAAATCACACAGCTAGAATAATCAGAGGCAAAACTTGAAGCTACTTATTCCTGCCTTAAAGGCTGGCTCTCTGTCTATCATGTCATACTACCTCTCAAACCTTTAACATAAATATAATTATTTTCCCATGACATTAGTACCATGATTACTGGGTTTAAGCATTACCACTTAGCCTCCAAATTTTAAGACTGCTATCAACAGCAGCAGCAGCAAGAGATTAATCAGTATCTCCTGGGCACCTTGCACTCTGGCATATCTATAAAATAAAGTGGTATGATCTTAGCTCTTTTGGTTAGAGATAGTGCCAATGACTTCAGGCTAATGATCTAAGCTTTTGTAGTGGCCACATAGCTTCAAGCTTTAAAATAGAGTGTGGTTACAAGGGCTTTAGGAAAAGGGAGAGCAAATGCATTACCAAAAAATACATCATTTCTTTGAAAGGAATCAAAGGACATAGTCACTGATCAGTATTATATTTGTACATAAAAAGCAGCATTATTATAAGCTCATAGCATTCAGTGAGCCAAAGAGCAAGAAGAGGGAAAAGCATCATTACCGACATTTATTGATCATGCACTATTTGAGAGTAACAATATGAGATGGTAGAAATTGATGTGTATAGCTCTCAAAACTCTCGTGGTCTAGCTGATAAAAAACATTCAAAATTAGCGATATATGATATCATATAATAAGTGCCAAATAATTGGAACACAAAATAAGCTCTGTAGGATGTGTGTAAATAGACACATGGGAATCATATTGCATAAACAGATATAAACATAAAAATAAAGAATATATGAATATAGTAAAAACTTACTGTCATTTTGGAGATTAATGGTATATCTGAACTGAGTTCTTTGTGAAGTAAAGATTTTAAGAAATGATGTTTGCATTTAAAGAGACATGGTTTTCTGGAGAAGAAAGAGCAACGGTTGCTGTCAAATACATAGCTTGGGAAGAGGACTGGAGGTAAAAGCAGGAACAATACTAGTAGAGAATGGTCAGAGCTGAAGTCATAAGAATAAAAGAAAAAGTGTAATAAGGTAGAATAGGACCAGCCTTCCCCTTTGCCGTTACCCCCCCTCCCTTTCCTTGTCCCACAAATGCCTTGAATTTTATGACCTGTAGTTATACTTTGAGTTATTGGATAATTTGACTTTATTATAAAAGAAGGTGATATGTGAAAAGTATAGGTTCTAAGGATGAACTGGAATGGGAGAAATTAAGGAATAGCCCATTATTATATCTGTTAAATTATATCTATTATATCTATTGAATAATGCCCTAGTAAGCTAAAAAGGTTCACGTGGCTTTCCAAAGTTACTTATTTTAAGGCAAAGTATCCCTTAGGCACTAGAGAAATATGAATAAAAGTAATTTCTTTAGATTGAAATTGTCAGCTTACACTAGAATTTCTGGACTGGGAGATTGCTGCATGTTCAGATTGTTGGAGTATTTCTAAGAGGTTCAGAATTCAAATAGTTTTGTGTGTCCTTTCCAAATATCTACCAAGTAAATCACCATTTTCTATGAAAGGCTTTTGAATTTTAAGAATTTTTTCCTGTGACATCATTGTCACTACTCCCAAAGAGGGAGAAAAGAAACTAATGTATTATGAAACTCTAGAAAAGTATTTTCTTGCTTTGAGGAATTTGAAGTAAACTTTCTCCGTAGAATGATAGAGACTGAATTTTTCCATTAGAAATAGTATATTTGGGGGGCGTCTAGGTGGTGCAGTGAATAGAGTACCAGTCCTGGAGTCAGGAGGACCTGAGTTCAAATCCTGTTTCTGACACTTAAAACTAGTCTTGTGACCTTGGGCAAGTCATTTAACCCCAATGGCCCTGCCCTCCTCCCTCCAAAAAAGAAAAAAAAATAATATATTTTGTCAGGTGCTGCTGTTGTCAAGTTTTTTGATACTTATACCTCAGTGCTTCAAGGATCAGTAATTTCTTTGGTATTTCCTCAGTAGGGAGTCCTCCCTCTTGGGACATAGAACTCCTGTCATCTATGCAACAATACATGGTCCTTATGAGTTGCACTCCTCAGATGTATTATATATGCACTCCTCAAACATGAACTCATGAAAACCATTTTGCCATAGGTGGAAGGCATCCTAAATATTCTCCCTTTAGCAATAGAAGGAAAAGCAAAAGTTTTCACATATCTCTCATCTGTGAAACATTGCTTTTTCCTTGGAGACTGCTTTCCCTTGAAAGAGGGTCATATAAAATGACACTTTGAGCATGCTTGTTTCACATGACACTTTTTTGTTCTTTGGGGTCAATTTTTTAAAGATGTAATATGATGGTAGAAGAATCATAGAAAACTTTTACTAAGAAGCATTTTTATAGGAGATATAAGTAAAAAGGATAAACGACCCTTTCACTCCTCTGCCCCCATTGACATTCTACTTCTCCAACTTGTTTCATCTTTCTCACATTTCTGTTCCCAACAATAGTTCAAAGTATAGTTTGAAGAACACTGCTTTTAGAGTGAAAGAACCTGCTTCAGATCCTGCTTGCATCATTTATTTTCTGTGTGACTTTGAGCAAGTCCATTAACTTCTGTGGGCCTCAGTTTCCTTATCTGTAAAAGGAGGGAGTTGGCCCCCAAGTTTCCTTCCAGCTCCCAATCTATTATTCTGTGAGTTAGAAGGACTTGGCTGAATATATTCTTAAGAGAATCCGTGTGACCATACATCTAAACTTTAGAGTTATTCTATTTTTTTAGAGTCAATTTTCTTTTTGATTCATTTTGAAATAAATTTGAGAGTATTTAAACCCCATGAATACAATGAACTAATGAAATGAGAAAAGTTAATCACATATCACCTATCAGAAAGAGATGATATTTTTCTAGATCAGCTTTGGAGACCTCATATGAGAAATAGGAGAATGTATTTTGTAACAATTAAAATAAAAACCTTTATATATGGTATTCTCTTATAAAGAAAGTCAAACTAACCAACAACTTTAAATATTTAAATGAGAATCATTAAATTGTTGAATGTATGCTTTCCATGTGTATTTGATTCATACCTCAGAGTACCATGCACTAGCAAGATTTTTTGGATAAATAAAGATTTTATTGTTATTGTAAACTTGCAGTTGGTGATATTGAAGAGTAATTTCATGTACTCATAATCAGAATGGAAAGTTATGCAAATACTAAACACAATTTCAGGTTAAGAGAATTAAACAGAAAAAGAATTAGATTTCCATAGTACCAAATCTATTTTCCTATTGATGTAGGAGTGTCTCTCATTAGCATTCTCCTATTAACATTTATGGGAAATTTATGCATATGATGATGGGAGAATTAACCTCTGAATCTCTAATGTCAAGTGTTTTCCATAAAAAGCTTATAGAGATACCTGCTTGAAGAATTTTGCTGTTTATAATCAGAGATTCCACTACTAATTTTACAAAAATGCTTTTATTAATTTTACTTGTAGATATATCAAATGTGAAAATGTATAGGGCACAATTTCGTCTAATTTTATTGCTCCATGGACTCATCTCCACGTATTCCCTACATGGATTAGATATCTCTGTAATTAGCTGATGAGAATCCTGAGTTACTGCACATCTCGATTTCCTAGCCACACAAAAAGCTACCACCACCCATAATAGTCAGTAAAATAAATTACAATGTCATAGTTTCAATGAAAAAATGGTAACAGATGATTAATGGATGATTTCCAGAAAACTTAAGCATGCAAGTTAATTTAATGGTTGGCAGTGCTGTTACTATTGTGGAGCAAAGATGATACTTAATTTAGATAATACATTCATACTTCCCAGCACCAATTCTTTCCAAAGAAACTGCAATATATGAAAATATAGATATAAACTCATCTTTGGGGAAAAATACAACAGTTTTGTGAGGAAATTTTCATGATTGGAGTAGACTGTAGGGGAAATCATCATTTATGATAGAATATTGAATCGTAATTTTCATTATTTTATTATAATCATAGACTCATTACCCTTTAAATTATAACTTTAGTAATCAAATACTACCATCTCATTTACCAGCTAAGGAAACTGAGACTCATGAATGACTTTATCAAGGTCACATCTGGTTAGTAGAGACAGAACTAGGATCAATATTCAGGTTCCCTTCCAGTCCATATCTCTCTACTATGCAATGCCTTCCATTATATGATGGGGGGGAGGGGGAATCCATCTTTCCTTCTGATTTTTCCAAGGTCCAAAGGAGTCAGGAGCTCCAAACAAATAGTCAGACGTTGTTGCAATTCTGTTTGTCAACATGTGAACAAAAGAATAAAGTATTTCAATTTTTATTCTTATTCAAGAATTCCAAATTCCATGATGTATACATACACATATACACACATATGTGTGTATACACACACATACATGATATTCATTGTACTGGGGCAAAAGGGAAAAGTTTAAATCTGAAGGGGAGGTACAGGGAGGAGTTATATTCCACTTAATCAAGAAATTTCTCTAGTGGTTAAGGGAATTTCAAATGACCTTTGAAAGAGGAAGAAAAGAATGTCTTAATTATTAAGGTGTTGTTTTTGTTAGTATAATGGCATTTTCAGGCATGTAATTAAAGTGTCAGATTAGGGTGGAATAAATAGTGAGTTATTTAGATTGGGTGGTACGGGGCGAAATGTGCAAAGAGTAGGGGAGGTAGGGAAAGTGTAAGAGTATGATTTATAGTATATGAAAAAATATCATTATGATTTCAGTGATTGACAACTATGAAGTATACATACTATGTGCAAGGTATTTGTGGTGGCATATCAAGAAGAGTATAGAACCAAACATGGTTCTAGTTGTGAAAAGAAATAGAAAGCACATACGTGAGCAATGATGTTAACTTGTCTGTTTCTTGTTTGATTTGGGGAGAAACCAGTCATTCTGGACTGAGCTTATCAGGGAAAGAGGAGGTAAAATTAATATAGGCAAAAAGATGGAAAATAATATAAGCAAAGAGGTAGGATTGTATAAATTATATTCTAGGAACAATGAATAGACCATTCTAACAGCATCAGATAGTTAACAAAGGGGAGTAATGTTAGAAAAAATTTGGAAAGGAAGGTAATGGAGGACATTGAATACCATTCTAATAAGTTTGTACAAGGTGTCATAGGTGATGTGTACCCATCAGGTATTGTTTTAGAACAGAGAAGTAACATGATAAAAGTGGCATATGTGTGATATTATACTGAGGGCAATATTCAAGATGCATTGTAGAGGGAGACTGGAAGCAGAGAAATCATTTAGAATAATGACAAATGTCTAGTCATGGGCTAATGAAAACAGGATAAGGAAGCATCAGTTAAAATGAAAAGGATATGAGTTGAAACGCTATGAAGAAAAAATTCAAAGAATTAAAAAAAAATCAAGATAATTTCAGCACTAGGTAAGTATAGTAGAAGGATGATAATCCAAGTAACCAAAATGTAAGAAGGCAGAAATTATTTGGGGAGGATAGTGATATCAAGCCTTTCTTAATCCCTCAATTTGTGAGAGACTCACTCTGCCCTGGAAATTATTTTATATATCATGTGCCATATACATGTACATACATGTGTACATATGTTTTTACTCCCCCAAAGGATGTAAATTGAGGATTGGGAATGTATTGTTCTTTGGTTCTATGTAATAAGCACCTAGTACAATGCCTAGCACACAGTAGGTAATTAATAAATGCATGTTAAAATGTATGTTTTAGAGATGTTGAGTTTAAGGTGATGGAAAGACATCCAGTAAAATCCAGAGGTCCAGAAGGTAGTTGAAATGTAAATCTTCCCTACAGTTAAAGGGAGATGTCAGGATTGGATATGCAGATTTCTGAGTTATCTAAACTAAGGTGATAGTTGATATACAGGTTAATAAAATATCCAAAGCAAAGAGTGAAAGAAAGAAAAGAATACCTGCAGTTTCTGTTGTGTTCATATTTTGTGTTCATCCCATAGCCTTGGGTTGGTTGGTTGGTTGGTTGGTTTTTCTCAGCTCTTTTTTAAGTCAGACCCACAGCTATACATAGTCAGCATAACAAGAGTCCCTTAAACCAAAATGTTTTTTAATTGTTTTTCCTTTTTTACTATTAACTATCTTTATAGCTATGAATAAATTCTTTTCAATTCCCATTATACCCTTGACTAGGGCCATGGAGATTACCCAAGAGCTATTCTCAGAAAGACTGAAGGAAATGGATGGAACTAACTACTTTTTTTCCTATATCATACCTTGTATCATTTACATTCAGGTCACTGCTCTACCATCTCTATGGTACTAGAATCCCTCATCTCCTTACAGGTTGGACTGAACACTTTTGTTTCTGTTCATACTCAAAGCCCAGTCTAATTTTGGTTACCATTACTATAGGACAAGTGTGATTCATAAACCTGTCTTGTGAGTCACAATAAGCTTCACTTCCTTTGTGACATGATTACCCTTCCTAGAAAGTACTCTTTCTCAGACTAATTAGGGCAGAATCTGAGTCTGGGTGAGAAGATAAAAATGATATTGATATCATTTATCCTGACATCACTCCAAGCATTCAGAAGGTAGTAGTCATATATCAATAATGTTGATGTTGCCATATGGCTGCACAATGCAGACTTCTACTGTCACTCCGTTCCCACACCCATGCACTAAATAAAACTGTCCTATGCCCTGTGACTCAGTGACTTATGTAATTTTACTACTAGTCCTCTTCTCTTCAAGCCTCAGATTGTCTGCTTCTTACCATCCCAAGAGCATTGGTTTTAAAGGCCGCCACTACTGTGCTGTACCCAGGACTATCTGCCATTTTCTTTCTTTCTTTCTTTCTTTTTTTTTTGGCATCTGGAAAGGCAGACATGTAATATCAGAAGCCCTCTCTTTGGAATCAGTGGACATAAGATTGAATCTCAGCTCTGACATTATTTGCTAATGTATTTGACTTTAGCAAAGACATTTTCCTTAGGCTAAGGGGGGTTCATAAATCACATAAATTTGTTTATCTCTATAGGTGTTTTTAGTATGTAAACTCCTTGAAGGTAGGAATTCTTTTCTTTTTGTCTTTGCATCTGCAGTGCCTAGTATATATCAGTATATATATTATCTTTGTGAGTGCATATGCCTGCTTATATTTGTATGTATACACACTTATATAATTATATACTACTATGTACAACATATACACATATATACATACACATACACATGAATACATGTATTTGTACTTATGGGTATACATATGTGTGTATACATATATGTATGTGTGTGTAAAATTTCAGCGATGGGAGGTGAAAGCACTGATTGGAGTTATCAGGACAGTGTGCTTGTAGGAAATGGTTCCTTGAACTGGGCCTTAATATATGAAGGATGATCCAGCAAAAGAGAATGAGTAGAATCAGCCCATCATGGAGCAAGAGAATTAGGAGAGAGAATGGTCATCAAAATCTGCAGAATTCAAGAAATGAAGTCTCAGAAAAGGTCATTGAATTTAGTAATTAAGAGATCATGATTAACCTTGGAAAAAGCAGTTTCCTTAGTGTAGTGGGGTGAGAAGCCACATTGCAAGGGTTTGAAAAGTAAGTGAGGGGATTTGGCTTAAGGAGGAAATACCATTAATACTCAATTGGGATCTTACCCTACAGGAAAGAAGGGAGAAGGGAATAAAAGGGGGGATGATAGAAGGGAGGGCAAATTGGGGGGAGAGGGCAGTTAGAAGCAAACACTTTTGAAAAGGGACAAAGTCAAAAGAGAAAATAGAATAAATGGGGGGGGTGAGATAGGATGCAGAGAAATATAGTTAGTCTTTTGCAACATGACCACTATGGAAATGTTTTGTGTAACTACACATGTATAACCTATATTGAATTGCTCATCTTCCCAGTAGGGGTGGGTGAGGAGGGAGGAAGAGAGAGAATCTGGAACTCAAAGTTTTAAAAACAAATGTTAAAAATTGCATTTTACATGCAACCAGGAAATAAGATACACAGGCAATGGGGTATAGAAATCTATCTTGCCCTAGAAAAAAGTAAGGGGGGGGCAATAGAGGGGATATAAGAGAGGGCAGGTTGGGGGAAGGGGTATTCAGTATGTTTGCCTTCAAAGGGTGGGGGGTAGGGGAGAGACAGGGAGAAAATTTGTAACTCAAAATCTGTGGAAATGAATGTTGAAAACTAGAAAATAAATAAATACATTGCAAAAAAAAATTGCATTAGGGATGAGCAAGTTTCCTCTGTCCACATGTGGTCTGTTCTCAGGTAAGTATCCTTTGCAGCTGTTTGGAGAATCTTTGATTTCAAAAAGAGCAATCAATTTCTGCTTGCTGTATTCTAGGCATTCTGGCTCATTTATAAATCACTAGTGTCTAATGGTTTTCTATTCCAGAAATCAAACACTGTGTCACAATGCTTAAAGGTATTCATTAATGCATCTTTTAGCATTTCCTCTGCCTTGCCTGTCTGCCATCATCACAGCTCATTTTTTTAATGTAACAGCTGTTTGGATAGTCTGCTATCATTTATCTTCGATGTATATCAGAACTGAAATAGAGCAAATAGTTTTATTATTGGTAGACAGGACGCACTGTGGGGCTCAGTTGTTGATGACTATCTTGCCATTTTATGTGAAGTAGAACTTTAAGTGATACTGGTGACCTTTCTCAAAGATTAAAAATTATATCTCTGGCATGTCCAACCCTCAGAGGTATGTAGTACTTTGACAAGAAGTGTTCATAGTTAAATTTGCAGTTTGTTTCATTCAATCTGCAGTATATCCAAATGAGAGGCTTCATGGAAGATACTCAATAGAACCTTAAGTTTCAGCTAAATATGATTAAAGTGACTTTTCCATTTATGAGGTAATTAGACTATCATCCTAGTCCTGTGTTGAACCAAATAAGGATAGCATCCCTTCTTAACTAAAAACAAAATGAAAACACATTTTGCTTTTAGACATTATATAACTACTATTGTCTAGGAATTAGAATGTGATTATCCCCTAGTTAAAATTTGAACCGTGAGAGAAACATAGAGAAAGCTAATGTTTTAACGTGAATATAAATTTATATAAAATGCTTTAAGGTTTGCAGAGTACTTACACATATGAATATGTATATGATAATATGAATATGATATATATGAATATGACCATATATATCACACATAGATAATGCATCTCATTTGATCCCAACAACCTTTTGAAGTAAGTTTTATTGTTATCCCAAGTTTATTAATGAAAGACCTGAGATTGAGAGATTAAATTATTTAGCTATAAAGAGTTTAAGACAGGACTTGAATTTAGATCTTCTTGATTCCACGTCCAATGTTCTATCCACCCTACTTAAAACTCAAAGAATTGGAATCGATATTGAATTCTCTAACAGCAGTTCTCAACCTGTGGGTTGTGACCCCTTTGGGGGTCACCTAAGACCATCAGAAAACACATATTTCCAATGGTCTTAGGAACCGAGACACCACTCCTCTATCAGTCTCCAGGCGGGTCCGCCCACATGCAGGTACGCCCACATACAAGTATTAAAGGGTCGCGGCATTAGGAATGTTGAGAACCACTGCTCTAACAGAAAGATTATACCTTTATTTAAATATAATGCCAGTGCTTTACATTGGTGTGGTTATTTCAAAGAGATTTCACATATATTAACCTTGTTTGATTGTTACAGTGACCCCATCAAATATTTAGGGCAGGTATCTTTATCCTCATTTACAAATGGGGAAACTAAAAATCAAAGAGATTGCTCATTAAGGAGCAGAGTTGGAGTTTGAACTGAAGGCATCTGATTCCAAGGTCAGGATTCTTTCTTTCCATCATTCTCCTTTTCTTATTTCTATGTTTCTTTCATTTGTCTTTTTCTTCTTTCTGTCTTCTTTTTTCCAATAAATTAATGAATATGTGAACAAAGAAAATTATTGTTTATTGATGCTTTTTTCTATATCACTGCCATGTTATTTGTTTTCTTGGGGTTTTTTTGTCTTTGTTTTGGATCTTTTTGGAGGAGGGAAGGTAGGGCTATTGGGGTTAAGTGACTTGCCCAAGATCACACAGCTATTAAGTGTTAAGGGTCTGAGGTCGACTTTGAACTCAGGTCATCCTGACTCCAAGGCTGGTGCTCTATTCACTGCGCCACCTAGCTGCCCTGTTGTTGTTTTTGTTTTGTTTTGTATCACTGCCACTTTACAGTGATTATCTAGCTCAGACCCACTGTCTTTTAACAAAAAAGTACAATTAAGCAAAACAAATCAACAAATGGGACATACCAGTCACTCTACACCCCTTTCAACATTCTTCTGAGAGAAGGAATTCTTCTGCAAGAGTCCTCTAATATCATGATTGGGCACTGCATTGATCAGCGATTTCTAATGCCTTTTAATACCCTTTTCCTTTACACTATTGTGATCATTGTGTAAAGTGTTCTGGTTTGCTTACTTAAATCTATAGCAGTTCATTCAAGTCTTCCCAAATATCCCTAAATTCTTAATATTCCTTGTTTCTGGAAATGTAATAGTATTATATTCCGCTTACATACTTCAATTTACTATTCATACTTTGCTGTTACAAAAGCACTGATATAATTATTTTTGTATATACAGGACCTTTGCTTCTGTTTGTATATGTAAGACTTTTACTTCTTTAGGAAGGTCTCTTTTGGACATGAACGAAAGATGGACTAGAGGGGGGAGAGATTTGAGTCAGGAAGACCCACCAGTTTAGTCCAGGGATGAGATGATGAGGACCTGCACAGGATGGCATCAGTGTCAGAGACAAAGAGAAGAAAGCAAGCAATGTTGTGAAAGTAGAACTGACAGAGCTTGACAACAGCTTGACAATATAGGGTGGGGTTGTGGGGCATGAGAGAGAATGAAGAGTCAAAAATAACACCTGGATTGTGAACCATGGTGATTAAGAGCACCGCAGTGACCTCAACATGAAAAGAGACATTTGGAAGATGAGAAAGTTTGAGACAAAAGATAATGAGTTCAGTTTTTAATATGTTTAGTTTAAGATGTCTGCAGTATAACCATTTTGAAATGTCCAATAGACAGAAGAAAATGTAAGACTAGAGTTAAGAAGAGAGATTAGGACTGAGTGAATAGATCTGAGAAGCTTTTGCCTAGAGATGATAACTGAATGAACTAACGAGATCATCACGTAAGATATTAGAACATTCTGAGCTTGTATTGGTCTGATCAGCCACAGTTGGACACACTGAAACTCAGCTCTAGCACAGTGATGTCACTTTGGTCCTCCTCGAGAACTAAGGACAACAACCAAGAACCAGTACTACTTAACCAAGTTACTTACTAAGTTATTATGTCTGATTGCTTTCGGAGCTCTGTGATCCAATTTGTACCTTTGAGCAACATTTCCACTTTTAACTAGTACCAAGCAATTGTGTTATTTACTGTTTTATATTATAGTTGGAGATATGGGAATAACTCCCTCCTTTCTATTTTTTCATTGTTTCTTTAAATAGTCTTGATCTTTGTTCTTCAAATGAATTTTGTTATTGTTGTATCTCATTATATAATAAAATTATCCCTTGCTAGTTTGCATGGCGTCTTATTAAATCTGTAAATTAATGCATATAGTACTGTTATCATTTTAATTATACTGATACAGCTCAGTTGTGAACAAATATCTTCCTAATTATGTAAGTCATATGTTATTTCTAGCAATACTTTTGTAGTTATATTCATATAAATCCTGATTGTGTCTTACTAGGTTAACTCTTAGATATTTTTGTATATTTTTTCAGTTATTGTGAATGGCCTTTCCTTTTCTATGATCTACTGCTGGTCTTCATTATTATATAAACGTGCTTGTGAATTTCATGGTTTTATTTTTTAAGCTGACAGGTTACTAAAAATATTCCTTCAGAGTTTTTGGTAGGATCTTTGGAATTCTTCAAGTAAATCATCATATCATCTGAAAATTAAGATAATTTTTTTTTCTATATCTTTGCCTTTTTCTGTTTCTCTGTTTCATTCCCACAATTTCTTTTTTCTTATTGCCCTAGCCGCATCAACAGAATTTTGTCATTTGTCTATATAAATATGAACTTTCTGTGTAATCTACAAATTTCTTATCTTTATATATCTTCTATACATAAATGAAGGACAATCAGTGAGGGTGTTAGTGGAGAACATGCTGCTGTTGAAAGTGATATTCAACAAGAGATCACATCTTTACCATTTCACTAATAATCAAAAACTGTAGCTACTATAAAATCCCCGTTTTTTAAACTGTTTATTGATTACCAAAAAAAAGTTAATTTGGTGCAATAAACTACCACTATAGATTCTTTACAATTTGTTTCCCATCCATGAATCACAATCAGTCAAGATTCCATGAAAGATGTAACAGAAATAACACTGTTCCAAAGGCCTTCTGATAATAAACACCAGAAGAGGCATAAAAAAGGGTTGATGTTGGTTTGCCCAAAGTATTTGCCACTGTGGTGGGAAATATCCACTACAAAGTATATATACATCCCTCAAAGAGGGATCCCCTGTGGATCATAAGATCGTCTAAAATTTAGAGCCGAAATGCTCCTTTCTTTTTTGATAACACCATGCTAAACACATCATTCCCCAGAACATCGCAGATGTAATCTGAAACAGATCTGTAATCCCATTGGAAGAGTATGGACTGTCCATCCATACACAGAAGATCAAATGGACGTAGAATTCTGTTGTCCAGATGTCATCACATATTTGAATGGACACACTATAGATTGTGTCCATATTATGTGTTTCTGGGACAGATATTACAAAGGAACAGTGATTGGAGCCCAGATCTAAATGGATGAAGGAGAGTTTAGGCAATTGCAAAGTTCCTTTAATAAGTTCCTTTAAGTTTTCCAGGAAGACAAAGGCCCATCTTTTTTAATATTAGCATTCTACCGGTGTTGCTATATGGCCTCAAGACATCAAATATAGCTGCCTCTGAGTAATTAAATATGAGTACCACATAGAAGGAAATGAAGAATACATGGTGGCAGGCTGCAACACACAACACATGAGGAACTCTGAAAAACAGGAGTTAAAAAAATAGCAAGGAATCACAAAATTTGAAAGGTTAAAGGGAACTCAACAGCCATAAACTCTGACTCTTATACACGAGAAATCTCCACTATAATACACCCAACTCTCCTTAAGTCTTCCCAGAGGTTTTTAAGCACAAACTAGTGAGCCAAATCATTCCGAGTTTAGATAGGCCTAATTGTTAGGTAATGTTTTTGTGGGCTTTCTTTTTCTCCAAAAGTTAAGTATCAATGTGTTTGTTTGAAGTTGTTTTTTTTTTTTTGCAACTTGTACTCATTCCATCTCATAGAACATTGTCTAAACTCTCTTTGACATAAAATCTTTTAAATAATTTGACAGCTATCATTCATTGTCTCCTAACCCTAATTAAAAATGCCCAAATCCTTTACTTTCTTCAATACACTCTCCTTAATGTCATTGTCCTCCTTAAACCAGAGTATCTAGACATGAAATCAATGTTCCAGATGAATAGGGCAGAGTACAGTGAGCCTAGGAATTCCCTGCTTGTGGAAGCTATACCTGTCTCAAAGCAGCCTAACACCACATTAGCTTTTTGGTTGCTACATCACATTGTTGATTCATATTGAGCTTGCTGCCTACAGACTATCAGAGAAAACAAACAAAAAGACATCTTTTGCAGAACAATTGCTGTCTATCCAGGCCTCCATCTTATATTTCTTCAACTCTTTTCTAGATCAATCAGTTTTAATAATAGCAGTCTCATCTGTCCTTTCAATTTTCTGTCTTTTGACTTTGCTCTAATATGATTAATTACTGAATTTTTGTGTATTGTTTCATTCTGTTTTTCAAGGGATCTATTATTTTCATAAAGTTTTAAGCCTCTCCTCTAAGCTGTTTATCCTCTCTCCAAGTTTTTCCTCAGGACATCTAATTTCAGTCCTTATCTCTTCCTCAGTATGTCACTGGCTTTCATAATTTGCGTTGCCAATGCAGTATCTTTTCGGATGTTCTGTTTGCAGTTATGACTGAATTGTTTTCTTCTTCTGGAGTCTTATCCTGGAGTTCTCTTAACTCATAGAAATCCTTCATTGTCTCTGGGAGTCGTGTTTGTTCATTGCTTCAGTCTCTCCACTAGAGATGGTTAATGAAGATTCCCATTGATTCCCCACCCCCACTGCCAACCCAGCCCTGAAATTTCTCCTAAACTTCTATTCGTTCTGCTATTGCTCAAGCTGCTGCTACTCAGTCCTTCAGACAAGGTCCAGGGAGAAAGCTGAGAGCTCCACATAGCCATTAAAGGCTCTAGGCCCTTGGTCTGGAGAAGAGGTAAGAAATTCTGACTGATAAGATTTTCTTGGCCCTCCTCTCTCCGGAGGAGTCCAAATGGGGCGAGTGCACAGAGTCAAGTGATCATGGATGGTGGGGGCATAACTTCAAATTCGATTGGCATTGGAAAGAAGCCAAATCCAGATAATCAGTGTCTCACCCTCTCTCTCCCCTCAGTCTTTTCTCCTATGAAGGGGCCAGTGAGAGCCAAGAACTAGGGGATGTTTAACTTTCCCTTTAGATTTGGGATGACAGTCAGTCGGCTAGCACCTATCAACGCCCTGCTGTGTGACAGGCACTGTGCCCAGTGCCAGGGGGATGAAGAAAGGCAGAAGTCAAATAGCCCCTACTTTCAAGGACTATATTGAGGGAGACAATATGAAAACCACTAAGTACAAACAAGATTCATGCAGGACTGAGAATAGTTTCAGAAGAGAGGCACCAAGAATTAGGATTGGTGAAGGTTTATTGCAGATTGTAGAAATTTAACTGAGATTTACTAGAAGCTAGGAGGTGGAGATCATTTAGGGGAGCGTTCCAGGTTTTTTTTGGGGGGGGGCATCCAGAGAAAGTGCCCCATGAGCAGATTGAGTATTTTTGATTGAGGACAATTAGGACAGTGTCACTGATTAAAGAGTACAGGAAGGGAAGTGATGTGTAAAAAGACTGGAAAGGAAGGAAGGGCTATAAGACAGGCAATAAAGGGCTTTGGAAACCAAACAGAGGCATTAAGATAATAATTGTACCTATGGGAGATGATAAGGTCACCAAGTGAAAAAGTATAAATAAAAGACGATAGGGCTTGGGACAGAAGAGCTCCTGAATTCATCCATAGTCAGAGGGCATGAATTTAATGAGGTAGAAGTGGAAAAATAATTCCAATACTTAATTTTGAATAACACAAAACAAGTTATCCTTTTAAAAACTAAATATTTAATCAGGTACAAATTTTCTTTCCCTCTCAGTGGGATGCTGCTAAGATAGCCTGTTTTCTGTAAAACCGACTACATCTATAAAGGGTGTACCAAATATTTTAGTGCAGTTTTATATTTTAAGAATTTCAGAAGTATAAGTGTTGTGAATCTATAAAACCCATCATTTGAAAACTATATCATCTAAATTTGTTTTATACTTATTTAGTTTTATGGATTTGGAGTAATAATTTTTAAGTTTTTAACAAGATGGGATGCCCTGTCACCCTGAATTGCACATGGAACAGTTCCAGAAGACATTTTCTTAGACTAGTGCATCAGAAGATATTTTATTATGTAAACACACATATATAGAGATACATAATTTACTTCATTAAACACTTCCCAGTTGCCTTTTTAAAAAATTTCACATTAATTTCTTTTTAATTCTGAGTTCCAAATTCTCTCCCTCTCTTCTGCCCCTTCTCCATCCTTAGGGAAGGAAAGCAACATGATATTGATTATGCACGTGAAATCATACAGAACATATCTCCTCACTAGCACTGTTGCCAAGGAACACACACACACACACACACACACACACACACACACACACACACTCAAGAAAAATAAAATGATGGAAAAAAAATTCACCAGTTCTCTTTCTGGAGATAGATAGCATTAGTACAGATTTTGATTGGCTACCCTGGTTACCTGATCCATCTCCATTAGACTTTTGTCCTGTGGGGTCACATCAAAACCGTCATGAATGCTTCAAAACCTAAATCTTTGTTTGATTCTAAGGATTACAAATGCAATCCTTTCTGTCATTGAGCATCAACTGATGAAAATTTTCACAAAGTTGGAAAATTGACTAGAGCAGTCTATAGCACAAGATAATGGTCATAATGAATTTTAGTAAGAAATCTATCTATATTATAAATCTTAAAATAATTAACCTTTCAAATTTGGTTTTTATATGTTTGTAGCATTTACACTTCTGAAGTTATTAAAGATTTAAGCCACACTAACACTTTTGGGACAACCTGTAATTTGCCTATAGTTCACTGTTCTTTCCTGTTATAAAATAGAACAATGCTCATTCATTCATTAAACAACCATTTATTAAGAGCCTACTGTAAGAAAATCAGTGCTTGGAGATGTAAAAAAAAAATAACATGTATTTTGAGATGTTAATAAATGAACTCCTGTACTAGGATGTTTTTGACATTATTTCTTATTGTTTAAACACTATTTTTAATAGCTATTACCTTAGTAAGATTTCTGCTGAAAACTATTATAAGGACATACAGTATAATGTGAGCACTTGAAGAGCAATATTAGTGTCAGGAAGAAGATATGTCAAATTACTAAAATTATTTCCTTTTCCTTCAGAGGCTAAAGGAGAGAGCCTTAGATTGTGATTTAGTGGATAAAGCTCTGTATATCTAGTCCCACAGAGGACATTTCTCTATACAGTAGTTTGATTTTTTTCATCTGGAAAATGAAAGGGGCAATATTACATTTGGCCATTTGACTATGTGCCTTGATTCCATAATGATAAATGATGCAAAGATGCATAGATAAGTAGAAAGTCTGAATTTTGTTTCCATCTGAAGAATAGTTATGTGCTTTCCCTGCCTTTGCCCACCCATAGCAAATGTAGATTGGGGTTAGAATGCCTACATTAATTTGCCATTATTTAAAAGCTATAGAACTACTAGCCACAGCACTGCCCTGTAATGACAACATTTAACATTCCTGCTTGTGGCTGCATTGTCTTTTACTCTGTGCAGTGTGGTCTATTAGTGAAGTCATTTTGAATCTGAAATGTCATGAAAGAATAAACAAAGTGCAGCTTACATTGAGGAGCCTGGCGAGGCTCCTACTGACTCATCTGCTTAAATGGAGACCTGCTTTAGTGGCCATTGATAAAATATTGTAATGGTCATCCATGCTTCAGCTTCACCAGTGCCATAGCTGAGAGCCTCCCACCTGCTAATGGTGTTTGTTTTTGGAGTCAGTCTGGGAAACTCAGTATGTTTTCCTTGATCCTTGTGTTGTTATTGTTTTTTTAAGTTTTCTACCTTTTCAACTAAAGTGGTTGATGTGGTTGGATACTACAGAAGCCAGTAGGGTGGCAGAGCACATGGCTCATTGTTTGGGGTGCTGCCTTCAAGTATGTTTTGTTTAATGAAGTGGGGGATATGTGCTGCCTCAGTGAGCACTTTCAGCTGACTGATTCCCCCAGCTGGCAGAATCATGACTGTCACAAATGTCCTTGTGGCAGTTTTTGCAGCTGGGCCAAACATTTAGACATAATTCTTTTTTCAGAGACGTTAGGTTTGAGATATAGTGGCTTATAAAGAATTTAATTCTATGATAAGGACTCACTCACCTTAGCCAATATCTCTGTATCATCTGTCTCTCCATCTGGGACATTTTGTGTGGGGGGGGGGGGGTGGAAAGGGGTCTATATAATCTGAGTAATCTGGTTTTATTTCTACTGTTTTAGTCCAAGACTTACCCTGTGTAAATATTGACCCAATTGCTAAACCTTAAAGTGAGACTGGATTTGTCCAAAGTCAATAAAGGACTAAAGATCATTAAATTCCTCCCTATAAATATTAATCACCAAATTATAGTAACATCTTATATTTCTATAGCACTTTAGAGTTTTCAATGTGCACTCACAAAGATTATCTCATTGATACATGATAATATTGAATCGAAAGCATACATTCATCCTCAAGCCTTCTATATGTTGATGTCTTCATTTGTTTTCCATTTTTCTTTTTCTACTAGAATGAGGGGTGTTGAGGGAGAGAAGATAAATGCTTATGAATTGAAAAAATAAAGTTAATGGTTATAAAAAAAGATATTTAATGAAAAACTTTTTAAACATCCACAAATTGAAAAAACAGTTAATATTTTTTTAAAAAAAAAGACATAAGGGGAAAAACTTTATATCTTCTAACATCATGTACTCCTAGTTTATCACTGATTTTTTGGGGATAAGGGTAAAATTCAAGCTACTGATGCCTCATTTCTTCAATGTTTATTTTATGAAACATATTTCCTTCTGAAATATAATTGTCGGTTATTACTAGAGGTATTTGCTCATATATTACTAAGTATCTAAAAATTCTTCCACAATCTAGAGTCTTATCCTTAGATTTTACTGCAAGACCTTTCCATTTTAAGCTACTTCCCTCCACATTCTTTCCAAAGCATACCACTCAATGGCTCCTTCTGCCTATAAAACATACTCTTCTTGCCTCTATGCCTTGGCTCATGCTTCTCTGAGTACCTAAAATGCCTTCCTCCTTTTTTTCTCCATCCTCATCAATACCCCTCCCCACCCCCACCCCCAATTTTTGAACTTCTGATCATCCTTTAAAACCCAAATCAAATTCCACCTCTTGTAGGAAGCCTCTCTCCTAGCTGCTAATGATTTTCTTTCTTTCCTCCCCTAGTAGTACGGTATAAGGGAAAGACTTGAAATAAGAACCTGTGCTTAAATCCTGACTCTGATATTCGTGAGCAACAACCTCCTCTGCCTTCTTCCACCCACCTTCCCTACCCACCATCTTACCAAGATACGAGGAAAATCATGGGAAAATTACAACCTTCCAATCTTCAGTTTCCTCATCTGTAAAAATAAGGATGATAATATTATCACAACCTATTTTGCAGGATTTGGGGGAGAAAGGGCTTTGTAGACTTTAAAGTGCCATGCAATCAAGATATTATTCTAGGAGGATGCACACGAATCCAATGCAATTACTGTGTACTATATTGAATTATCATTAATTGTTTATGTATCATAATAGGATCAACTATGTGTAGTCAGACCATCCTCCACTATTATTACTACCATGATAGCTAACATTCATTTTACATAGTGCTTTTAAGCTTGCAAAGCATTTTACTTATGTTATCTAGTCTATTCCTCACAGCAGCCCTGAGTTAGCTGCTCTTCCAAAGTTGCTACAGTTGAAAATTTCCCATTTGTACTTTAAAGTGAATACTTCTGATGATTGAAGAAAGAAAGTTGCCCATGATTTTGTATTTTTTTCAATTCTTTACCTCAAAGTTTCTGTTGCTTCCTACAGGCCAAATGCTATCCACGATTTGCAGATGGGAAAACTGAGGCTGAGAGAGTTTAAGTAATTTGCCCAAGGTTACCCAGTTAGTGAGTGTCCGAGGTCATAAGATTCAAACTCGGGTGTTCCTAACTCCAGACCCTTTACTCCATCCACTACACCATCTACCTGCCACTGGTAAGAGGAAAGGTCACAGGAAGCTTGAAATTAGATAGAGGATACAGTGGAAAAGATGCTGAACAAGGCATCAACTTCATCTTGGCCACGGGCAGCTACTGAGGTGAACAATGAAAGCCCAGAAGCAGATCCAAGTACAATAAAAAAAATTTTAAACCTCATCCTACTACAAGGAACTGTGTTACTCTGGGGTTAAAAATAATGAAAAACAGCATAGATTACCTTTAAACAAAAAGGGGTTCAACAGTTATCTAAGAAAACACAGACACCCCACAATTATAAGTATAGATTGTTATAGTTCTGATATTACAGTGACCTTACAAAAACATTTTTGAGGGTTTTCCATTATTCAGCAGCAATGATGGTTTGTGCTCACTCCTCTCAACCTAAGTAGCCAGCACTGTTTTTTATGTCATACTGGGGAACACAACATACTGGGGTTGAAAGATTATTGGATTCGAGGTCAGAGAATGTGGATTTAACTTTTGCTTCTGTCCCTTATCTGTATGACCTGGGGAAAAAAATTATTAAACCTTTCTGAACCTCCAAATCCCCGGCTATAAAATCAGGCTAATAATAACTCTTACTACCTAGTATATAAGGATGTTGTGAGGATCAGTGGAAATAATATGTGTACATAGTATATAAAATATGTTATTAATATTGAACTGCTCTTCCTTGTGACCATGAGCTTGCATTTACCCAATATATCTTCTCCAAACTTGTTTCTATTGAGATCACAATGGTCTTTCTAGTCACCCAAATTTAAAATATCGGATTCAGCCCTCTCTCTTACCTCCCCATATAAAATCAGTTTCCAGGTCTTGTTAAATACCACAGTATGTCTGGCATCCATGCCCTTCTCTCACTATTCACAAATAATTCCTGTCATCACCTCTTGCTGGACTATTATAAGAGTTTCTTAATTAACCCCCTTGCTATCAGTCTCTCCCTACTACAAACCATCCTCCAAACAGCTAACAAAACAATATTCCTAAAGAATAAACCCAGATCATGACACTCTTTTGACCTAGAATCTTCAGCAAATGCAAACTCTGCAGTTTGGCATTTAAAGCCCTTCATAGTCTGATTCCACCCTTCCTTTCTAGACCTATTTCACGTTTGCTGCCCTTTAGGCATTCTGGCCAAACTTGGTTTTTTTGCTATTTCCCATAATTCTCATTCCACATCCCACCTTTACATTTTTGTATAGGCCATTTCTCATGCTTGAAATCCTTACCCCCTTTCCTGTGTTTATTGAATTGAATAAATTTACTGGATAAACTGATCTGGGTTAGAAGTTCAACCATGTTTATCTAATTATTCAGTGCACAAAGCTAAGTGGTCCATGTGGAAATATATTCTACAATTTTGACCTCCTTGCATTATGCTTCAAACAGCCATGCTAGTCTGTCTGGGTACTATAGATGATGGGAAATCATTGGATGGTTTTTGGGGGGAGAGGAAGAAGGAACTACGCCCAATGGTAACCTAACCATATAGACTAGGAAATAAACAAAATTAGGAAAATGGATCTACTTGCTTCCCTGTTTTGTAATTAGACCTAGTTGTCTAAGTCTAGTAGCAATAGTGAGGTCACTTCTGTAATAGTTTTAGGAAGATTAGTAGTACAGAAAATTTTGAAATTGTTCTAGGAGGTTTAGAAGTACAGGGAGTCCTTAAATCTATTTTGCTCCAACCTTATTCTGATTGCTTAAAACAAATTTTAAAAAAAAAGTTAGGTTATTGCTCCTAGTTATTCCTTCCTAGTGACTAAGAGGCCATATTAATAATTTAGTTCTAAGAAATGTGAGTCAGCACTACTTAGCAGTTTGCATTGTCTACCTTAAGATACAATTTTCTAGCAATTCCAGACTTCTAGACAAGAGAGACTAATCCTAAGAAAGTGTTCACTGGAAAATGGAGTAATTATTAAATGAAATTGTGTCATCAAATCTTGAAAATAAACACTCACCTACTCATCAAGGGCAAGCAACCATTGTGCCAGATGGTTTCATTTATTTGATAATCAATTTAACCTCTATGGAATAAAAAAAATGCATGTTATTGAATTCTAGAACTTATAGGGCAGATATAATGTATATCTGGCAATTGCTACTGAAAATTCAGTTATTTACATATGAAGCACATAGTTTATAATTGAACATTTCCAACCTGCTTACCTTAGAACCAGCCTGACCAAGTAGACAGGGTGATGGACTCCAGTCAGCCAGATCTGAGTTCAAATCCTGCCTCTGCCACTGTAGGTAGCTGGGTAGCCCTGGGCAGGTCACTTGATCTCTTAGTGCCCCAGGCAATTCTCTAAAACAGTAAGTAGCAGCTGTTTCAAATCTTCATTGGTAGTTTACTCATCATGAGATCCCTATACCAATGAGATCCTAAGTCTGTTGTTTGTTTGTTTGGTTTTTTTTAAGCACTGATATTCTACATCTGGGAAGCAATATTACTTAATTACACAAAATCACCTAGTGCTGATTGAGTATGGGCTCTGTGCAAAACATACAGAGTTTGATATTGTAAATTCTAATTTATATTTTAATTTCCAAATGAGACTCAGTAATAACTAATATTTAAACCATTTTCGTGATCTTTGTCTTTCTACCTTTGCTTTCAAAAATATTTTTTTACATGGAAGAGGGAGAAATTAGACTTGTTTTGCATGGTCTTAAAGGACAGAAAGAACAACAGAAACAAGTTACAAAGGAGCACATTTCATCTTGATGTAAGGGAAAAGAGCTATCCCAAAGGAGAATGTGTGGTTCTAGGAAAATCCTATTTCCCTCCCTAGAGGTCTTCAAGCAAAAGCCAAATGACCACTTCTCCTGCATGTTAAAAGACAGACCTGTCTTTTTTCTAGCATGAAAATCACTCCTGTTGATCCTGTTACATTCTAAAACAATATCTTAGCAAATAAAATACTCAATTTTTTTAATGCTTAGTAAGCGCAATGGGATCATATATTATTTGACCTTTCAGTCAATATGTGACTGTAAAAATGTGGAGACCATAGAAAATCATTTGTGAAATACTGTCTTTTCTCTTCATAAAGTATATCCTAAATCCATACAGAAATTACTATTATAAAGATTGTTTGGAAAGGGGAAAGTAGATGTTGTTCAGTAGTCATTGATATTTTTCCAGTCACCTTGTAGAGAGCAGGAATAGTGATCATAACGACAATTTTCCTTTCAAGAATTTGGCATTATCCCTTTTTTCAGATATTTTGAGAATTGATATTTCAGCATATTTAAAATCCCTTACCTCCAACATGGCCTTCTTCTGAGAATACTTAATCAAATGTCGTTCCCATCTTTGTTTTCTTTGGTCCCATGTCTATTTACCTCATTCAGCACATCAGAGACTGGGATGTCAGAATCCAGCTGAGAAGGCTGAACTGTCAATGATGGACAAAGTAGTTGGTTATAGAAGCCTTGACAGATCTCTTCCTTTTCTATTCTGTTGTCTTTCAGTTACATCTTTAAATGCTTTTGGTTTACCTGACTCAAGTTAATGTCTATCCTGATAAGCTTTTTATAATTTGTATTTTCTTCCTCTGTTTCTTGCAATTTTATGAAATGGCATTGCTCATAATCTTAAAATATTCCCTTCTGTAAGATTTCATGTAAACATGTTCTTATATAAACTGGTGTGCCTTAGCTATCTCTGCTTGGCAGGAAGATAAAGCATTTTTGATTGAGGTTTTTTCTTCTCTTCTGCCAAATTTTCCTTAGTTTTGATATTTTTACATTCAGTATTTTTAAGGTGCCTTAGAGCTTTTATTTCTTTGGAGAGATTCTCTATCATTTATTCTATTCTATTTTTTTAACCTTGTTCTTTATTATTTTTTAAATTCTGCATTGAAAGCTCTGATTACTCACAAAAATTCATTCCTAATTTAAAAAAAAAATTTAAAGACATCTCTCCTTTGAACCATTAACGAGTGTCTTGCTCTTGTTGCATGATCCTTAAGTATTCTACAGCATTCTCTCTTTCAATAGGTAGTGTGAGTTCATTTTCCTCCAAATTGGTTTAAAGTGGTTTGATTCCTCTTTAAAGTTTTACTTACTCTCTCTTTTTATGACAGCCTGTCAGTTTCTTTATGCCCATTCAATAGGTAATCTGAGTTGGTTGGGGGCTAAGGGTGCCAAGTTGGAGTCAAGTATTTATCTTCTCCTACCTAATTCATAAAATTAAATAATTATATAGGACAGTTCTGTCTTCTTATTGACATGGTACAGTCAAAAGAGCAATGAATTTGGAATTAGAGGCTCTGGCTTCAATCACACCTTTACCACTTTTTACCTTTGTGACTTTTGGCAAATGACAACCTTTCTGGGTTTCATCATCTACAAAAGGAGATGATTGGATTAGATGTCCTCTATGGACCCTTCCAACTCTAAAGCTATGATCTTATGGATTCAGTTAAATCACTTTATCTGGTATATAATGTGTTTATTTTGAGACTTTAGGGCAGAAGACCTTTCGGGGGAAAATTATTTTACCATCTTTCTAATCCTATGCTATGAAGTTTCTAGGCTCTTTTGTTCTCCTTATTGTGGAGATTAAGCTACATAGATTAAAGGTCATCAGACAGTGGTGATAGCCTGTGTCAGTGTCTGTCCCTTTGTCCATTTTACATTTGGGGCTATTGCTTTTGTTTTGTTTTGTTTTTTCATTTTTATTCTTGTAATTTGGTGTTGATTTTGATCTTTGCTCTAATAAGGTGATGCTCCAACTACTGGACTGTCATCTGATTCTGAAATGACTCAGACATTGATTACCAGTCATTTTATGTCTATTAATTTATATTCCCTGTTCCCTATATGTGTGTTTATGTGTATCTATACACATACATGTGTGTGCAGATATAGAGATAGATGATATATCCCATTCCCTTCATGTCCACTAGTTTACTAAATTAGGAATGCTAATTCATGGCTATTGCATTAATGGTTGTCCTTTTAATTATAATCAGTCAGTAATATCTTTATTGCATACTTAATTGCTTCTATTTAAGGAAAACATGTTATTTTTGTTCGTTTAAATTTTCCTGTTGGAAGGACCATCAAACTACAAATTACTTTGCTGAATAATGTGAAGATAGTCATTGCTTTATTCACTAATATCCCCCTCCATTTAGTTGGAACAAGTTGTCTAGCTAGCTCTTCATTTTACTAAATGGACTATTGATTTTACCTCATGATGCCAACTAGGTCTAGGCAATATTGTTAAGCGTGTGAAACATACTTTTCTTTATTCCTCTGCCTATGTTAGGTATCTCTTTTAAAACTAGCTCCATTGGCTGTTTAGGTCTAACACCTGGACCAGTCTTTCCTAGACTCTGCCCAATGCTCTAGAAACTTATTTGTTCTTCTACTTGTATTCTTGTCATAAAATACCTACCTATATCTCATCTGCTCTAAGTCTTCTGATTTACTGATTGTTGATAAGCTAATTCATAACTAATGAATTAATAAGTGACAATTACATAATGTGTCACCTATCTAGGACCTATTAAAAAAAGAGGAAAAAAGGAACTCTAGAGAATGGTGCCTTAAAGAAAAGGAATCATTTGTTAAATATAGAGATTTCAGGCAAAGTTGATGATAGAAAAACTTTTACATCCAGGTCATAGATTCAGTTGGAGCTTTTAGATTTTCTTTGATGGATCCATGATTTTTCTGGTATTGGCCTACTCTCCAATAATACACATACTGCCCTCAGGAACTGGTCCATTATTTGAACCACACCTCTAGGAGATTTTTTTAGCATTATGGGTTGCGTTTCCAATAAGAAAAGATTGATAACATGTCATCATGACTTGACCTATCCCGTCCTCTAATTTTAGGCTACACAAAGGGTTGAGCTCACTGATGTTTCTCATTTTGTGGTTGCCTTGCTGAAGAAAATTAGGTTTTCTTATCTTAGCCTTAAAGAAGTTAATTTCTGCTAGAAACAAAGATTCGTTATTGTGTTCAGAACAGTAAAGGATTTTTTAAATGTCCTACAGTATATGGCAAAGTTTATAGCAAAAACCAAACTACTTATACATTCACATTTTATTTTAAGATTTTGAGATATCAGACTCCTATTCTTGATGAAAATGTAAAAAGAAAAATACAAAAAACCCACAAACCTGTTAATTTCTTAAGACCATAAAAGCCTTTCCACACTTGTAGAATAATTTGGAAATTACACTGTGTGCCTTATGTGTACATAAGCATAAAAATATTTATGTATGACTTCTTAAATTTTATATGAGCTTTGAGAGAATTCTATTCACTGTTTCTCCATTATTTGAAAACTCAGAATGTACATTGTTTAAAATATAAAAGAAATCAAGAACATTTATTTTTAAATGTGCCTACTTCTGGTTTTCTCAGGCTTTTAAAGACCCATGGAATGTCATTTAGTGAGTGTTGGTCATTCTGTGATCCCAGGAATAGACCTCTATATAGCACTTGAATCACTAGACTATGGGGCATTGGAGAGCCCAGCTTACACCATTTTCATGACCTGGGAGATCATATAAGTGCTGAGATCATCTTAGAGGTCTCATAAAAGCACAGACTGCTCTGCCATTCCAGAAGGAAAATATAACTTAAGGCAAACATTTCTGGAAAATAGAAAAAAAAATTTCCCCAGTTTGTAATAATATAACTGTATGATTAATATTTATGCTATTATCTTTGTTATATCTATTACCATGTAAAATACCATTTTCCATATACTTTTCCTTGATGGATCCATGATTTTTCTGGTATTAGCTCACCCTCTAATGGTATAGATCATAACCTCACCACACCCTCTAGTCTTATTGTGACTTGTCCGTGTTTTCCTCTAGATTGTCCATAAAGGATCTCCCCCGGGCTACTGGAAGAGTTTTGTTGTTGTTGTTCTTCTTCTAATATTTCAGGAGTACCAGTGTAACACTTGATGGTTTAACTGTTGTCTCTTTCTCGTTGTATAAACAGCTTACCTACTTTTCTTTCCTTTTGAGGAAAGAGAAGAAAAGGTGTCCAATTTTTATTTTATTTTTTCAATTAACCATCTCCTCTACCCCCCAAAAAATGAAAAGAAAAAATAAAATCCTTATTAAAATATGAATAGTTAAATGCAACAAATTCTCTCACTGACCGTCTCCCAAAATCTAGCAATCTGGAACAATGCCCAAGAAGTCACTAAACTATTTACATCCTTTGATTGAGAAATCCTGTCATAGGCCTTTATCTCATAGAAATCAAACAAAGAAGAAAAGTACCCATATGTACAAAAATATTCATAGAAGATCTTTTTGTAGTGGCAAAGAAGTGGAAAATAAAGGGGTGCCTTTTGCTTACTTTTCTCCCATATGTATCTTTGATAATGATTTTTACCTCTTATGTTACATAAAGGCAGAAGGAATTTCTGACTCCAGCTAGAAGAATAATTCAAATCCAGATTCAGATTATAGGGTCGAGAGAGGGAGGAAGAGAGGATTTGTGGGTAGAGAGGGAAGGTAGAGAGGGTACAATCGTGGGTGGCATGCTGAGACTGCTTACCACCTACAGTACATCTTTTCATTGTCCTTTGTTTTATTTGTAATTTTAATTCTTATTCCTTGATTAACAACTAGGTAGCATCTATTAGATACAGCATTAAAGCCATAACCCTGGTAGGTCTTCTGCCACAGATCTTTCCTCACTCTAGTCCATCTTCCTCTCAGCTGCCAAAGTGATCTTAAACAAAATTCCTAGTTATAGGTCTCTCTTTTTTTAAAATAATATTTACATCCCCCCAATTATACATAAAAACAATTTTTAACATTATTTGGGGTTTTTTTAAAGTATTGAGTTCCAAATTCTATCCTTCCTTCCCTTTCCTATTCCCCCTCCCTGAGACAGTAAGCAATCTGATATGTTATACATGTACAGTTGTAAAACATTTCCATATTAGTCATTTTGTGCAAAAAGACTTGAGAAAGAAGGAAGGAAGGAAGAAAGGAAGGAAGGAAGGAAGGAAGGAAGGAAGGAAGGAAGGAAGGAAGGAAGGAAAAGTAATATGCTTCAGTCTGTATTCAGAAATCAATTCTCTTTCTGGAGGCAGATAACATTGTTCATGAGCTCATTGAGATTGTCTTGGATCAATGTATTGCTGAGAATAGCTAAGTCATTCACAGTTTTTCATCATGTAGTATGTTACATCCACATGCATCATGTTACAATGTGTTCCTGGTTCTGCTCACTTCACTTTGCATCAGTTGATGTACATTATAGCTCACTTTGAGACTCTCACAGGGCAAAAATGATACCTTTAATCTTATCCTCCTGCTTTCCTCATTTCCTCGTTCCTCCCTAACAAACCCCTCCCTTGCCATGTTCCACCAGATCCCATAGATCCTGTTTGGTAGGTGTGATGCTGTTTCCTTTTCCTGATCTCGCCTCAAAAAAAGCCTAGCTTCGTATACACCACTGTTTCTTAAACTTTTTTCCACTCACTACCCCCTCAGCACTTCTTAAACTGTGAGTCTCAATTCCATATGGGGTCATGACCCACAGTTTAAAATAAGCATTGTTGATGGTCTATGCCATCCACCACCCCTCCTTGGGCTACCTGGCAAGAAAACTTCAAATAGGATCACAAAGAATTGGACAAGGCTAAAAGCAACTCAACAACATTTCAATGAATCAGTTCCCCAGTGGTACAGAATACTACCTCTCCATGACTTCTTTCTTGTTCAATTCGTGTCCATGTCCTCCCAGAAATCCTCCAGAGAAGATTCATTTAAAATGTTGACAGCTTCTAGAACATTTCTTGATGTTATGTTGGTACTCATGCTGAACTAAAGCTGTTATCCTTTATTCTTGCTGTATGACTAGTCTATTTCCCTTTCGGATCACTGCCCTAAGATAATATTCTTAATGTTACTTCTGGTATAAAACTCTTCAGCCAGCACCACCATGGCATAATCACTCATCACCACACACTTGGACTCTTGGAATAGCCTGCTGGTTGGTTCCATGCCACAAGTCATCCTCCACTCAGATGCCAAAGTGGTCTTCCTAAAATGCAGATCTGATCATGTCACTCTCTCTTTCCCCATTCAATAAACTCCCACAGCTCCCTATTACCTTCACAGTCAAACATAAAATGTTCTTTTTGTCTTTCAAAGTCCATTATAACCTGCTCCCACACACACACCACATATACACACACACACAGAAACGCACACACACAGACCTATTTTTCTAGTCTTTCTAACACCTTACCCTCCCTCACATATTCTTCAATACAATGAAACTGGCCTCCTTTACTGTTCCTCAAAAAAGAAACTCCATCTCCCAACCCCCGGCACTTTCACTGGCTAACTCCTATGCCTGGAATGTTTTCCCTCTTAATCACTGCCTCCTGACTGACTTACTTCAAGTCCCAGCTAAAAGGTCCCCTTCTACAGGATATCTTTTCTGATTCTTCTTAATTCTGGTGCCTTCTCTCTGCTGATTATCTCCAACTTATCCTGCAGGTAGCTTGTTCGTACGGCATTGTTTACATGATTTCTCCTCCATTGGATTATGAATTCCATAACCACAGGAACTGTTTTTGCCTTTCTTTGTATCCACAGCACTTCCCACAATGCCTGGAACATAGCAAGTTCTTAATGAATGTTTGATTGACTGACTACTGGTAGTATATTGCTATTTATTTACATCTGCTATGTAATTGTCCGTTATCCTTCAAGTGACGTAACTGTAATTCATCAGAGACTGTGATATTTCATAATATACAGCCATATAACATTACCAAAATATTAATGTTAAAGGAGGGATCTTAGTTTTAGGTAAGAGCTTTGGGTCATTAAAGTGTCATGAGTCAGTAAACTTAAAAAATGCTTCTTGACTTGACTGTATGTCGACATTTATGGAAGGAATTATTTGCTGAGATAGTTTCTTTAGTGGCAAAGTAGATAAGAGTTCTGGGCCTAGAGTCAGGAAGATTCATCTTCCTAAGTTCAAATGTGGACTCAGCCACTTAGTAGCTGTGTGACCCTGGGAAAGTCACTTAACCCTGTTTACCTCAGTTTCCTCATCTCTAAAATGAGCTAGAGAAAGAAATGGCAAACCACTCCAGCATCTTTGCCAAGAAGACCCCAAATGGGGTCACAAGGAGTTGAACACAACAGAAATAACTGAACAACAATAAAATCTCATCATTCTGCGTATACTTAGGAATAAACCTTTCCATTCTCTGAGCAATATATTATAAATTTGAATGAGGACCATTTTTCCTAGTTTACCAATACCTTTCTTTGACCTTACTGAATGTTTTGCTAATTTTTGGAATAAATAAAAATGAAACATTTATACTTATCTGCTTCAGAAAAATCATTGTTATACTCATCAAAACAAGTGTTCTATTCCATTTTATATCATATTTTTTTATATTACCTTCATGGAAATGAGAATTCAATATAGTGAATGAAAAATAAATCACTATTGAAATGTTGAAGTGTTTAAATCTGTAGTTTGAATGTACTGAGACAATTGATGAAAGTAAACCTTATCAGCCAATGCACTCATGTAATTACCTTTTCTTTTTATTCTCAGTCCCCTGCACACAGCTACTCAAGTTACGAATCTGGGAAGAACGAGAGTGTAGACAGAGGTGCTGAGGACTTATCAATGAACAGAGGAGATGAAGATGAAGATGACCATGATGAGCAAGAAGATTCTGAGAAAGTTAATGAGACAGATGGAGTAGAAGCTGAGCGACTGAAAGCTTTTAATGTGAGTCTTGCCATACTGTTGTGTGGTTTAATTTTATCAATTTATTTTACATGTTGTTACTCGGTAAATGTGGATATTTTAGACGCATGTTTGTTTAATTTACAGAAGGATTTTTAAAGTACATGAAACACTCTTGGCCAACCAGACACCAAAATTGCTGTGTTTTGTTTAGAATTTTAAAGCCAAATGTCAGCTGAAAACTGGAGTTGGGTTGTGTGAGTATGCATGTTTATCTAGTGGATGAAGGGGGCCACAGCTTGTTCCTCTGAAGAGTACAACCGTGATCAGCTATTTCTGTTGCTTTCCAAGCTTAACCTAATTATGCATGACAAAACAAGCAATTGCTAATTTTCAAAGATTAGTATTTTTCAAAGTACCAAAAGTACTTAGTGCAGTATTAACTTGTAGCGGTTGTAGTTATTATTAATAAAAAAAAAATGTTATGGGGTGCTCAATTTTACAGCTTATTGTTGATTATTTCATAATTTCTATACACAAGTCTATTCTTCTCTGTCTCTGTCTCTCTCTGTCTCTCTCTCTGTCTCTCTCTTTCTCTCTCTCTTTCTTTATTCAGCCCTTTAGAAAGCCCTTAAAGAGTGTTTGCTTAAAATTTCTGGCTCTCCATTGCAAAATTCTTCAGTGCATAAACCAGAAAATGGTATTTTCCTATCAGTAATCAAGACAGAAAGCTAGAAAGAGAAGAGAGCAGCCCTCCAAACCCTTCTCCTCTGTCTCCCTCTTGCCAACAGATGTTTGTCAGGCTGTTTGTAGATGAAAACTTGGACCGAATGGTCCCAATCTCTAAGCAGCCCAAAGAAAAGATCCAGGCTATCATTGACTCATGCAGGCGACAATTCCCTGAGTATCAAGAACGTGCCAGGAAACGTATACGTACTTACCTCAAGTCCTGCAGGCGGATGAAAAGAAGTGGTTTTGAGATGGTGAGTTTTGACTTAAAACACAGCCCTAGATTCCATCAAAACCCCATATGTAAATCCATGACACTATTTTGTTTTCATCTTAGTGTCTTTTTTTTTTTTGTAATGTCAGGTCAGAGTTTTTTTCCCCCCTTTCATCTTTCCTGAATTTTTTCCCTTTGTTCATTCAATGAGAAATGCCTTGTGAGAATATAACTCACAGGTTCTGTCTAGTATCATTCCATAGAATATGAGGATTAAATGAATAGAATCCAATGGGAAAGAGCATCTCATTCATTTTTTTTTCCTTTCTGTCACTCCTAAACCAGATATGAGGTTCATCATCTTGAAATAAATCCAAATTTCTTTAGGACTTATCTGTTAATGGCTTTTTCTGAGCAGAGTGGAAATGGGAAATGTGTTAGATCCGTCTAAATAATAGTGCTTTCCATATGAATGGTTAGCAAATAGCAGATCTTGAAAATAAAAACAGGAAGACGAGAGGAATAAAGACTCTAGTGAAATTGGGGCTTTGTTGTGCTTGGTGTGTTTGTACTGTGTCTATGTGTTTGATATTCTGAGTTTTTCACAACTCTGGATAAAGAGGAAGATCAGTGCAGGCTGTCCATGGATGTTGTTTGAAGATGGAGATGAGACACCAATGCTTTAGTAGACACTGTTATATATATATATATATATATATATATATATATGTTCTAAATGTCCAACCCACCCCAGAAATTATATGCATATAATATTATATGTAAGATATAGAATATTATTATATAATATATTATTATATTATATTGTACTATAATTATATTTTGTATTGCATTGTATTATAATATATATATATATAATTTCTGGGGTGGAATGGACAATTAGAATTAGAATGGATAATTATTTGTGTATACATATGTGTTTATACACATATACACATGTACATGTGGGTTAAGAATAACATTCTTGTCTCTCTTTTTTAATTTCAGAATACCCAAGGTGTGTATACATGTGAAAACATGCACACACACATATATACTCATATGCACACACAGTGGAAGTGATAAACTCTAAGAAAATTATTACTTTCTGAATTTTTCCATATTTAAATATTTTTTATATGTCTAGTATGTAGAAGCATTATGGTACAGGGTAATGCTAGTGCATATTACACATAGTTAGTCTATATAATTTCAGGTGAAAGTAACACTGTCACCAAATTTTATTTCAAAATTCAGTTTCCAATTTAACATTACTTGGTGAATTATCTGATAAATCTTACAGAATCATCTTTTTCTTAATTGCAAAAAAAAAACCAAAACTTTGGTTTTGGTGCAGTGTTTTAGTTTTTGTTTCAATTTCAGCATAAGAGGAATCTGGCTGAGCTATCTGGCTATTCTTAAAGCATCTTCTGATAGTTTTCAAAGAAAAAATGGCGTAGTAATGAGGAATATAAGGAGTTATGTGTTAAAGTTATTTGGATCCCAGGAAAGTATTAGACATAGTCTGATATCCTGTCATTGTGGACAAGGTGGATAAATGTGACTGGTTGACATATAGATGAATTCATACCTGCTCAAATTGCTAACACCTCAAGAACACTGATTGGTGGATATCAACGTGGAAGGTCTCTAGCACTGTATTATGGGAACCTAACTTTAATCTTGTGCTGGTTAGCACTCATCAATGATTTGAATTAAAACATAAAAGATATACTTATCAAACTTATGAATGACACAAAACTGGCTTATGTAAGGGATTGCAGAATCAGAAACCCAAAAAAATCTTAGTAGACCTGCATCTAATGAGTTTAAATTGGTTAGAAAAAAATTTTAAAGTCCTGCACTTATTTTTTTTAAAAAGACCATACAAATCAAAGATAAGGCAGATATGACTTACCAATAAATCACATACGAAAGACTTTCATTTATCACTAATCCAAATCAAGTCCTGTTATCAAATGGGTATAACTAGTCAGTGTGATGTAGCGCAGAGAGTTCCTCTCAGATGTAGAGGAGACTTGGGTTGAAGCCATACGTCTGATACATACTGGCTTCTTTGACCCTGAACAGGTCCTCAATGTCTTAGTTCCACCAGGAAACTGTAAGATTTCCTGAAGACCCATTACTCATAACATCATTAGTGTTCTCACTAGGATTTCCTTCTGTCAATGAAATCACAAATTCATCCACCCTCCACCCCCCACTAAAATGTCATAGCCATGATTTTTAAATAGTCCTGAGCTGTATTTAAACTGTGGCATACACTAATTCTAATTACTTACCACTTTTGTATTTAGAAGTGTAACATTTTAAAATACAGTGTTGTATAATATATGGTACTAGAATAAAATGTTAGGAAAGGAGTCGGAAAGACCCAGATTTAAATCCTAATTCAGACACTTAGTAGCTGTATGTCCCTGGGAACTCTCTAGGATATATCTACAAAGTCATTCTCTACCCTGAAGAAATCCCAGATATTTTGCCTGTTTAGCAGGATTTCAAAAATCTACAAGTTGAAATGTTTGCTTCTGAAATCTAACATTCTTTATGTGGATCAGTAGCTAGAGGCCAAGCATGTTCAGAAATAGCTTCTTCTTTACTCCTCGTAGAATGGGAAAGAGGGAAAGGACAGGGGAGTTCATGATGGTGATTGAACATTAATATTAATAATAATAATAACCCTCTCTGCCTCCTATCTCAGCTCTGCAAAATACCTCCCTCCCATCTTATTTCCCCCTCTATCAACAAGCCCTCCCCCCCAAGTCATCGTTTGTGAATCCATGCATGTCCTTATTTATCTGTGTATCTCCTCCAGCCTTTGCTATGGTCCATTGCAACTAGCTGGCATGAAATGAATTATTTTTGAGTGGATAGAAGGGTGGATGGACGGTTGAATCTTTTTTTTTAATGCATATTTCTTCTTAAAGGAAAATTGCTCTGAAAAGCTACAAATAAATATTTATACTTATTGTTTTTACATTTTGATGTAGAAAGCAAAATATTAAGGACTTTGAATCTATTTTTGTTATTTATTGCTGATACAAAAATGTCTGTGGTTTATAGTGGTCTGCTTGGCTGATATGCACACACATATGATGCATACATGCACACACACTCACACACACTCTATCCTCCACTTCAGTCTAAGTCAGTCAGCGAATTTGCTTGTCAGCTCATTGTCCTTGTGGGTTATGTAATTTACCTGAACTATCACAGATTTATTTTGTGCTAGGCTGATCTTTTTTTATTTAAAAAATGCAGTGATGGCTAACCCAAAGAAAATGTGAAATATAATATTACTTCAACTCTTTTTTTTTTTTTTTGCCTTTTTGGAGAGTGGAAGGCAGGGCAATTGGGATTAAGTGACTTGCCCAAGGTCACACAGCTAGTAAGTGTTAAGTCTCTGAGGCCAAATTTGAACTCAGGCGTTCCTGAATCCAGGGCCAGTACTCTATTAACTTCACCATCTAGCTGCCCGTACTTCAACTCTTAAGAGAATAGTACAGAGTAGAAAATTTATTTAACTGAGAATTATATGCGAGTCCCAGTTCCAGCTCTGCCACTAATGAGCTATTTGACCTAGGAAAATCACTTTACCCCTTTCAGCTTTGATTTTCATCATCTATAAAATGGGGAAGTTGAATTGTATGATCTCCAAGGCCCTTCCAGCCTTGAAACTCTGTGACTCTAGGCAGATAGCCTTCAAATGTATACCTCAGGTCTTGACCTCTTGCCTGAGCTCTGGGACCAGTACCTTCCCCATTGGTTTATAGATTGAAGTCATTACTCTTTAGACTGGCATTCTAGTCCCTCCAGAACTTGAACCTAGCCTGTCTTTCCAACCTCATATCTGAATTACGAAAACCTTACTTTCCTGGCATATTGGTCTGTTCGCTGCCCTCCAAACATATACATCTCCATATCTGTGCTGTTGCTGATAATGTCTTCCCTTCCTGGAATGGCCTCCCTACATCTCTTGTCCCATCCATTGTGGTCTATCTGAAAACCTCCTGACTATTCTAGCCCATACTGATCTCTCTGTCCTTTTATTCTCCTTTAAAACATATGATTTGAACCCGTAAATTGGCTCTTAAAAATATGTTACTTTATAACATTTTTTGTATTGTTGTACTGTGCTGTGACTGAACTTTTTTATGGTTATTTATCTTTATATGTTACTTACTTCTATATGTTGTTTTACTGATTAGAGCCTAAGAACAATGTGGTATAACCTTTGCTGCTCTCAATAGATTTATGTGGAATGAATGAATGGACGGATGAATGGGTAACATATAAATTAAAATATTCATGAATAAACAAATTTTAAAAATAGAATTATTTTACCATAAGAATATTTTTTGTTAAAAAATGATGTGACATTCTGTTATCTGAAATCACTGACATATAATAGGTAAAGTACAAACTGAATGGAGAAATTGTTCCAGACAGAGATGTATAGTTTGGTGGGTGGTTTTGCAAGCATCTTGATCATCAAGATAACTCTTAGCAGCTGACTATAACCAATCTTCCATTTGAGCTATTGTTAATATATTAGAGATGTTATCTTTATTTTTATACTCTAAGGCAACATTTGCTAAACTATGTTTCACAGGATGTTAGTGTTCCATAACCTAAGAATGGAATATCCTGAGATAGTTTCTGACGTGATTTTTTTCCTCTAAATATCAAATATGAAATTACCTATGTGTCAAAAATATACCATGATGACTTTTTAGCAGGATAATAGGCTTCATCTCCTCTATGTTACTTTAAAACTTTCTCAATCTCTTTCCCCCAGAAGTATTTTATGTCCTTAGATTAAATGAAAAAACCTTTTATGATTTCCAGTAATAAATAACTAGACCAAAAATATTCCATGGTCAAATTAACTTGGGAAGAATGTATGTAGAAAATTTTTTGTCTTTCTTTTCCTTCTGATTGGGTTCCTCTAGAGAAATGTTGCCTTGGTTTCTTGCTCTAGGCATGTTGACCATAATGGGTGACCTGGTTTGAGGCTTAGACTCTGTCCCTTACCATATGTGAAATTAGGCATAAAACCTCAGTTTTTTGTATATAAAATGGGAGTGGTTATATTTTCACCACCCTGCTAGGTCACAGAGTTGTGTAATGAAGGTGCATTGTATAGCAAAAATAATTTTAAATATAATTTATCATTTTTAGTCTTAAGGAAAAATAATTCTCATTTCTGTTTCTTCTTATTTTTATATAGCATAATTCAACTGTGGGTAAAACTTCTCAATCGGAAATGTGAATATTTAACTAGAAAGAAAGAAAGAAGACAGACAGATAGATAGATATTATGTGTTACTTACCTCTATATGTTGTTTCACTAATATAATGTATATATGTGTGTGTGTCTGTGTATTATATAGTCCACAGTCAATAAGCATTTACTAAGTACCTACTATATGCCAGGCAATGAGATGGAAAAATAGAGAAAGGCAAAAGAGAGCCTCTGTTCTTAAGGAGCCTACAGTCTAATGTGAAAGACAACATGAGAACAGTTAGGACAAATTTGAAAAAATTAACTGAGGGAAGTTACCAGCCTTAAGGGAGATCAGCAAGAGCTTCTCACAGAAGAGGGAATTTTAGTAGGACTTGGAAGAAGCCAGGAAAACCAGGATGCAGAGATAGGGAGTGAGAGTATTCCAGGCATAGGAACAGCAAGGAGGCCAGTGTCACTGGATCACCAAGTATGTGAGGGCTGAGTAAGCTATGAGAAGACTGGAAAGGTAGGGCAAATTGTGAAGTTATTTGAATGCCAAGTAGAGGGATTTTTATTTCATCAAAGAGTTAATAGGAATTCAATGGAGTTTATTGAATGAGAGGGGGAACATGATTGGATCTGTGCTTTAGGAAGATTAATTTGATAGCAGATGGATTAGAGTGGGAAAACACTTGAGGTAGAGAAACCAACGAGCTGACTATTGTTGGTGATCCTGCCTCCCTCCAGGTGCGAAGTGATGAGGGTTTTTACCAGGGTGGTAGAAGTGTCAGAGAAGAGAAGTAGAGAAATTATAAACGTAAAATTGACAGAACTTGGAACAGACTGAATATGGGGTATGAAAGATAGTAAAGAGTTGAGTCGATCTGAATGACTGAGTAGGAAGATGGTGGTGCCTCCAACTGCATAATGGAAGTTAGCTAACTTTCCTAAGGAGGACAATTTTGGGGGGAAAGATAGAAAGTTCAGTTTTGGACATGTTAAGTATAACATGTCTTTGTGACATCCATTTTTGAGATACCTAATAGGCAACTGTAGCTACAAGTCTGGAAGCTAAGAGAGAGGTCAGGGCTGGATAAGTAGATCTCAGAATCATCAACATAGGGTTTATCATTTAAACCATGGGAGCTGATGAAATTAACAAGTTAAATAGCATAGAAGGAGAAAAGAAGAGGGTCTAGGACATCACTCTGGGACACTCAGTTAGCAGTAATGATGTGGATAAAGATCCAACAAAAGGGACTGAGAAGGAGTGGTCAGACAGAGAGAAGGACCAGAAGAGAATAGCATAACAGAAACCTAGAGACAATAGGGTATCAAAGGTCATTATATATTAATGTGTTCCTAAAATGTGCTATACAAAGTGAACATTTGTGTATTGAATCGCATTTTTTCCTATTGATTTTTATTATTAACCCAAAGATATATTCTCCCGGGAGGGGAAAAATTTGTCTTCATTGGAAAGTGCCTCACTGGTCATCTATTCCAACTCCTATACATGAAAAGAATGCTCACTACTCTCTCACTGAAGGATTACAAAGCATGAGAACTCACCATGTCTCTAGACAATCCATTAATCTTTTAAACAGCTCCAACTTTTAGGAAGTTGGTTCTCTCCTCCCCACCCCCTCCAAAAAAACAAATCAAACCAAATATCAAAATGAGCTTCTTTTGTGGCTTCTCAAGAATTCATGCTCTTTATGGAGCATCTGACCTTTGTTAATGAACAGCCTATAAACATTACCCCTGAAAAAAATTATTGAGTCATTCAGTCTAATGCTCGTGACTTTAACATTAAATAAATAATATGTATACATATGTGTATGTACATGTGTGTGTGGTAAAAAAGAAATTCATCTGACACATGGACCTTGCTTATGCAAGTAAGCATCTATACTTGTGTGTTTTGTTTCATTGATTCAGTAGGACTCATTAACTGGAAGATATACGTGGTCATGTTTTTCTATAATTTTTTAACCCTGCGTTGATTCTGTACTAAACTCACTTATCCTTTCTCAATGTAGAAAAAAGGAGCATTGTATCTTGAATTAAATGTATATGTACATATGCATATATATACAGATGTGTACATTATATATGAAATAAATTTGCTCCAGAGGACTCTGTAATCTATCTTCATTAGAATTTAAGAACACACTTCGTCAAGTAGCCATTAAATGACTGCTTAGATAAATATTTTTAGTTGTTAATTGGCTCTATAGGGGATCTTTGAATTTCAGTATACTTCTGCCATTTCTTTGAAGGTTTGTTTTGGTTCCAGAAAAAAAAACTACCATGTATGCAAGGCATGCAGATTTGTAAATTGAGTGACATCAGATTAAATGTGTGAAGGAAAAAAAAAAGCTTCCTGAACTTTATGTTCAAGTAAATTGATCTGTACATTCAAAAGATCATTGGTATTCTCTCTTTCAGCACTGCTGTTGGAATTCAACCACACCATTTTATGCACTGTTAGCAACTATATTCTCAAAGCTCCATAATGAAAACTTAATTATGATAGGAACAAGGAGTAACTAATGCTTTACTCTTTTGGTTGTTAAGCAATAATCTATTTTGTGGAGTCACAACCACCTAAATAAACCGTCTAGAGCAGTGATTCTCAACCTTCCTAATTCTGTGACCCTTTAATACTCGTATGAGAGTGTATCTGCACGTGGGTGGACCCACCTGGAGACAGATAGAAGAGCCGTGTCTTGGTTCCTAAGACCATCAGAAATATGTATTTTCTGATGGTCTTAGGCAACCCCCAAAGGGGTCGCAAACCACATGTTGAGAACCACTGGTCTAGAGGGATCTTACCTAAATGAAGTTAGTTTAGTAGAATCAGCTGCTAGTTTTCAATTTGTCTGTGAATTGAGAGAAGCCACAGAGGTACCTGCCATTTACCTTCTAGAGATTTTTTTTAAGAGTTCCTTTAACATGAAAATAGTGTAAGTAATGAGGAACATACCCCCAGGAATCACATAAGATAGGCAATCATGTTCCAAAGTCATAATTGTATTCAGTAATATCATTGTTTTCATAAGTTGCAGCAGAAAACTGGATTTCCTAGAACTAGTTTCTCTATAAGTGATCACTTAACTAAAGTATGTACTAGTGTCCTGACCTGAGTTTCACAGGCTTTAAAAGGGCAGGGGAGATATATCTCAAGATATAGATCTATATATACATATATCTCCACATAGTCTTTATGGAGACATGCCTGCTGCTGTCAGTGGGCTGTGTGTTTTGGAGTCAGGTGGTTCAGTGAATGGAGGTCAGGACTTGAAGTTAGAGTTCAGTTTGAATCCAGCTTCAGACACTTACTGGTTGTGTGACCCTGGGCAAATCACTTAACCTCTGCTTGCCTCAGTAATCCCAGCTTAAAAATGGAGATAATCATACCTCCTTACCACCCAGGGTCATCATGAGCATCAAATGAGATAGTAATTGTGAAGTGCTTGGCACGTTGCCCGGAACATAGTAGTACTATAGAAACGTTAGTTACCGTTATTGTTGTTATTCTTAATTATTATTATTACTTCCTTTCCCACTCAGGCTAAGAGTGGGGATGAATTAGTGTCAATTCATACTTACTTTCTTCGTTTGTTTTCTAGGATAATATAAGCTCCTTGAGGGGAGGGACTATTTTCATTTTCTTGCTTTTTGTACCCTTAGCATCTAGCTACTAGCACAGTGGTTCTCAACCTGTGGGTCGGGACCCCTTTGGGGGTCAAACAACCCTTTTACAGGGGTCACCTAAGATCATTGGAAAACACATATTTTGATGATCTTAGGAACCAAGACACTGCTCCTCTATCCATCCCCAGGCAGGTCCACTCACGTGCAGATACCCCCACATAAGAGTGCTAAAGGGTCGCGGCATTAGGAAGGTTGAGAACCACTGTACTAGCACAACATAACAGGTTTTAGCAATTGCTTGTCTCTGTGCAGAGGCAACTGTATCTTTACATACATTGTTCAAGCATATAACTCCAAAGTCAAAAGGAGGACCCAGAGAGAAAATATATACGAGTCAAAATGAACCTATTCTCATTCCTGGAAGGGACGAAGAGAGGAGGGCTATAGAAGGGGTGAGGAATCTGTTCAAAGCATGGTCTCCTGACAGAGGGTCAGCACCTTCAAGTGTATAAAAGTGTATCTTAAATTTTATAGTAGTTTTTGTGGATAGTTATATAATATGGAAAAGATTTTTTTCCTTGTAGATTATGAGAAAGAATAATTATTACATATAATATAAAGATTACTCAGTTGTCCATAATAATGTGCACTATAAGAAGGGAGAAAAAAAACATAAAGAAAATTCTTCAAGTCATTTTCAACCAGCATCTTCAACCTTACCCTCACCAAACCTACTAACAAATGTCAAAATAGAACAACAATTTGTATTTCATCTGTTTTCCTGTTCATCATGATCAGTTCAACTGTTATGCTTAATTGTCACTACATCACAACACCTAGATTTTTATCTTAATATACAATGCCCTCTTACTCTAATATGTATTTCATAATCTACTCCACATTCATTTTCCTAATCACAGATTACTCCAAGGTGATCTTGAATGAAGTTGTTTCTTCAATCAGAATATCTAAAAGTGTCATTTTAACTAGTTCTTTAAATTATCGGAGACTTATATTGTCAGTAAATATTCCTTTCTGTAAACATTTGTTAAATATCTACAACGTATAAAACATTGTACTGCTTGCTCGGGATATAAAGATTAAAAATGACATAATTCTTGTCCTCCAAAGAGCTTACAGTCTAACTAAACCCCAATGCCCTGAATCCCAAGGGCACTGAATTGTGCTTAGGTTTATTCTTTTTGCCCCTAGGAGTAATTGGGGTTGGTTATTTAAAAGCTAGCTTGCTCTAAGAGTTAATAATGAGAACAATTAAACCAGCCATTATCTTGGAGGGTGGGGAGAGAGATATAAGAAGATTCATTTTACTAATTTGCTGGCCACTGCTGGTTTTTAGACATTTCCTAGATTCTGGTTGTGAAATATATTACGGGCCATGCATTATCATTGTTCTTTCATTTTAAAAATTATAGTAATTGTTAGTTTAAATATATGTCTGTACCTTCACTGCTGGTGTTGCCTTAAGTAAGCATTTTCTTGAGTTCGGACTTTTTGATAATGAAGTGTTGGATTTGTGAAGTTCAAATGTGCTTGGGAAATAAAAATTTAATTGAGTTTATTAATGTCCAAGAAAGTTCTATTAAGGCATGAATCCATCCACTAAATATACATAAAAATAACCTTTTTAAAAAATGAATCTATTACTAAACAGCTCAAGAGTTTCTAAATTATAATTCAGAAGAAGTACATGACTGCAGCTGGGCTTTATTCATGCTTCACATGACCTGTTTCCTTTAACTTTGGAATTCATGGTTTCAATGGTGTTCATCACCATTAGCCTTGTATTTTTCTTTTTTGCTTTTTTTTTCTTGGAAGGGGGAAGGCAGGGGAATTGGGGTTAAGTGACTTGCCCAGGGTCACACACCTAGTAAGTGTTAAGTGTCTAAGGCCACATTTGAACTCAGGTCCTCCTGACTCCAGGGCCGGTGCTCTATTCAATGTGCCACCTAGCCGCCCCAGCCTTGTATTTTTTAAAAACATTTTTTACTTACATGCATTGGTTTTGCCTTACAGACATTTATAGGTTACTATCATTGCTAGAGAGGATTCTTTACCAAGAGAATAACCTCACCCTCACCTGCATTCTCAAAGTAATGTTTTTAAATGTGTTAAATAAAATACATAGGATTGCCAAGGAAAACAATTTTATTGAAATATAATTATCAAAAATAACATTTTAAAAAAATGATTTCACAGACCCCAATTAAGAAACCCTGTCTTACCTTTTTTGTGTTTGACCAATGGAATATTATATATGGAAATTCACATCTGCCACCTTCCAGCAACAGCTACAGCTTCAATCTTCAATTAAAGAGAGACTTAAAAAAAAATTACCAGGTTCACTGGGACAGCTTAGCCATATGCATAATGACACAATCACCATTGATTCAAATATAGGTAATTAACAAGATAAGAGCAGTGCTGAGGAAAGATGCCCGCAGAAGCAAGTTGAGAATGACAGCTAATTATGACCAGTTAATTAGCGAGCAGTGAGTAGGTAGTTCCATCTATCACGAAGAAGGGAAAAAATAGGTAACCACCTTCCCAATATCGGCACATCTTTGACCACATGCCTTGCAATATTCAAATAATATTTCAGTTCTTTTTTTTTTTTTACTTAGGGTTTTCTTCAGTTTTTTCCCAAATGAACCAGAGTGTGACTAGCCTCCTTGAAAGAGGGACGTGTTTTTTACATGATTTTTGCCAAAATGCTTTTCATTTGTTTTAAAATATTCTCTTTGTCTCATCATTCCCTAAAATCTTTCATTTCTGTGGTCATTTTTTCCTGGCATAAGAAGGCACTGGGCATGAGCAGGAGTATTCCTTTGACAGTAGAGAGCTGCAGCACTTGGTCCAGAGTAGGCACTGATTCATCATGCTAATTACCTATCAGGAATGCTCAGAAGCAGTGACATTCCAATGAACGTACAGTTGTCCATGGGAATAAAGAAGACTAAGGGGGAATATAGACAAAGGAAACACACAAATCTCATTTTTGACAAAAATTTAAACCTCCTCCGTCAAACCCATTATGACAAGAAATATTTGTTAATTTCTTCCAAAATTATGCCATCTTGGTTTGACTGCCGTAGAGAAGTGAAATGGACCGAAGAAGAGAAACAAATCCATGGCTAGCAACAAAGGAGTTGGCTATCAAAGCTGTATAATCAACTCCGTAATAATTAATAGTTTGAGGCTGGAGGAGGGAATAACTGGTGTTTAATGCTATCTTTGGGTACAAAACTGTGACCTAAGGGGACTGTCCAATAATGGAATCTCAGAAGTGCTATGGCACTTAGAACAATCCAATATCAACTCTGAAGCATCTCTTACTTAGCTAATTTTCATGTAAAAGATTCTCTTGGTTATTTTTTTTCTGACTCCTAAATACAACATCAATGATTCAGATTCCACAAAGTATTATTCTTATTTCTATTATTATTAGAAAATGTTGCTGATATAAGGTGACTGTACTGTCCCTGTATTGTCTCCAGGTTGGCTGGGCTTGGTTTTAAATCTTGATTCAAGTTCAAAAATTTCAACAGTCATTTAACTCAAGGGCTCATGACGAGCACTGGGCTAGCCTTCTGGTTAAGCAACAACTGGACTCAGGTTTGTGTGTTTTTCTTTGAGTGCTCTTTTTGGTTATTGTTTTGAAATAAGCAAATTAAGATAAACACTATTTCACAGTGGCACTTTACCTACTCAATAAAAAAGCCTGTTTTCAAGGATTTAAGCATTTTCAAATGAATTCTTCTAATTACTGAGGAGTCATGTATCCATAAAAATCAGGTTGTGGCAAGGTTTCTATTTTTAATTTTTTAAATCCTAATTAATATATGTATACTTGAAAGTAATAAAATTATACTTTAAAAAAAAATTCTATAAAGCATATTTCACTAATTTAGACTGGCCTTTTTTGCCCCAATTAGTATAAATGAGCTTTATTGTAGTATTATTTTACATTCGAATGTTATGATTACATTATTGTTTTACCTGTGATTTCGTGGGTGTGTCACAGGTCTTGGCAGCTGTTTTACAAGGATGTAATATCTTCTATCTTCATAATTTTTAGTTGTGAATCATGTTTTCTATGTAATTATTTAACCTTTAAATAATATTTGAGATCCTAATGATAAATAGTTTAGAAGAAGCACCATGGGGCTGGTTTTTATTGAAGGGGTTAGGGTGATCTAATGAAATGAGCACTTACTTCAGAATCAGGAGATGAGCTAATTTTAGCTTTACCATTAACCTGCTACAAGATTTAGGGTGACTTAGTTTACTTCTCAAGACCCCAGTCTCCTCATCTATAAGATAGTGTGGTTAAATATGATATGACTGAGGTCCCCTACAGTTCTAACATTCTATGATTAGAAATAAAACTGAGAGCAGCATGATGTTAAGGAATAATGCTATATTCTTAAACCATAAACCCACATGTGACTTTCTGACTCTCAGTTTCCTCAGGTGTAATCCATTCTCCCACCCTATCTCTAGGTGAAACTCTACTTATGAAATTATTGTGAAATATAAGATTTGTCAAATAGGAGATTCCCTAATATTTTTGCATCTTTCAGCTTCAAGAAGTTTTTCCTATAACCTAATTTATTTTACAGTGTGTATTTTTTTAAATTAAAGACACATTGTAAATAAATATATAAATGTACATAATGTTGTAGGCATTTTTATTACATGTTTTACAATTTAATTACTCTGTTCTACAGGCTGTATCTTTTCCTTAAGGGGCTTTTATTTCTGTTAATTAATCTCTTTCTAACAGTTTAACCACCCCATCTTTTAGCAAAGTCCTAATAAGGAAGGGAAAGGGAAAGGAAAGAAATTACAGGTAATGAGTGTAATTTCCTTTTCACTTAATGAAATAGAGAATTAAGATTTGAAAATGAGAGACTTTTAGCCCCATACCTAGAACTTAAAGGGGGATCTAATTATTTAAATTTCTAAGGCATATGTTCTTTGACTTTTTTCTGTCCTAGAGCCTTCTGGAAGTCTGGTGAAGCCTATGGGCCCCTTCTTAGAGTAATGTTTTAAATGTACAAAATAAAATACATGGGATTATAAGGGAAAGCTACCCGTATTGAAATACAGTTATCAAAGATTTTTGTTTAAAAAAAAAACCAAGCTCGCATTCTTCAGGTCAGGAGTCCGTGTTCTAAAAGGATTAGTCTTTGTATTGGTATAATATTGATTTACCCTTAATATCATGTTTCCCTAAAAAAACAAACCCATCACCATTCCCATTCCCAAGACAGTGTCAAAGACGTAGGGACCAGGAAGCCATTTATGGTGCCTCTAGTTGTCCATGCACTTTCTCTCCTCGAACTGTCATAGTTATAATTAACAGTTGACTTGTCTCTCCTCATTAAAATGTAAACTCCTTAATGAAAGGGGCTATTTCTCATTTTGTCTTTATATGTCCTGGACCTAGCAGAGTGCCCCTCACTTAGCAGATGCTTAATAAATGTTTGTTAAATTGGACTTGGGAGAGGGGTGGGGGGAAGGGAATGATCACCCAGGGAGTACCAATCTGATTTATGCTCTGACATATAGTATTACTAATACTAACCATGCTTTAAGGAGACCCAAAATCTGTCACTTTTCTGGTTAAGAAAGAAGAATGAAATTAAAATCTTTCAATAGAGTTAGCATGCATTTTAAAGTTGATCAGATGCTTCTGGAACGTTTGACAGTCCATTTTGTTTCTCCACAATGCCTGGTACATAATAGGCACTTAATAAATGGACACTGACTTAACTAGAATAATGTAGTTTCATTGGGCTGCCCCTCTGCTTGGCCACTAGCATTCCAATCTCCCTCCTCTATGTTATTTTCTCTGCCCCATTCTGTAGTCTATTTCTTTTCATTGTCTTGTATAAATAACTTCCAAAAGAATCCAGCCAGACTCAGTGATACTAGTTGTGCTTCCCCTATTGTCAAAGCTATACATAATCATCACTTCAGAGACTCTCCAAGATTAGTGGATAAGTAGACATTATCATGGTGTAGTGCCTGCTTTTTGTCAAGGAAGGCTACCCTCTCCACACAAGCAGAGGACAAGTCTTCTGACTGAGCCACAACCATTGCCTTATTCTTCACAGAAGGTCAAAGCACCGGTTTCTGTCTGAGTATGGGAAACATCTATAACTATCAAAAAACTGGTGACCAAACCTAACTTTTGTAGAAATTAGAATGATTATATAAATTTTACAGTGAAATTTGTCTCTGACATTTCTCTTGGAGAGAGTTTAGAAAACTGAATGTCATTGAGAAAATGCTGGAGCTTCGTGGGGGAAAAAGAACTATTTCCTATCTTTTGGAGCTTTTAATAATTTACACGCACATTGCTGACTAAATAAAAAAAAACTGAAGAAGGAACATCAGGTACATTAATTTTCTTAAACTGTACTTGTATTTTGGAATTGTGCTCAGCTCCAACTTATTTTTCATGTTATTTTGGTTCTATCTCTGTGCATCTTAATTAAGAAAACTGGTTTAAGTAGTCATTAAGTCCTTCATCTTTCAGCAAGAGGATTTTGTGTGTAATTACTGAGAAAAGAATGAAAATAATCTGTTCTGTGGTCTTCACAAATTGATATGGAGAGTTGCGTTGCATTTATAGCCATTTGTGTGGCAGTTCAGCCAATGATTCATTCTTTTCTGTGTGGGTCATAAGGAAGTTAGGTTTCACACACGTAAATGTTATTAAATTTTATGATGTGAATTCATATTTTAAAAAACTGTATGTATCAAACCTAGAAATATATCCATATTGCACTAAGATAGCCATCTATTAGTGTGTCCCAGCAGGTATAGATTCATTTTAAAATCACATCAATCATGCTGCAATGAAGATTGTAAATATGCATAAAATTTCCTACCAAGAATGTTCTGAGTTGGTCTGACAATCTGTTATGTTTTCAGTGATATTTGAGTCCCATCACATGTGTTTTTATAAGTTTAAAAAACACTGTCATCTGCTACAAAAGAATTAAAAAATAAATTTCTAGTTTTATTAGAAATATTCAGATAGCAAGGTTACTGCTGTGATGCTTCAAGTGTGACACTGCCTACAGAAAATGCAGCCTAATGAGGCAAACTCAATACTCCGGACAATGGCACTGTGGGGGAAATGATGGATCTGTGTATGCACTACAGCTTTAACCTATAACTAGTTTTCATTTTTCATCTTTACAATTTCCATTTCCTCCTTCTGTTCAAATAAATTAAGTTACAATGAATGGATCCTCCTGCACATGTGACTCTTCTGTGAGCTCCTCTAAGGAAGTCATTGGTTTGTTAATGAGCCTTTTATTAATGTTTATTTCTTCTTTATTTTCTCTCTCTCTCTTTTTTTAGTCTCGACCTATTCCTTCCCACCTTACTTCAGCAGTGGCAGAGAGTATCTTGGCTTCAGCCTGTGAGAGTGAGAGCAGAAATGCTGCAAAGCGGATGCGTCTGGACAGACAGCAGGTACCTAGGTGTTTGGGGATCCACCATATTCCTAAGTGTAATACAGTGGAGTGAAAGTCTTTCGTGTAATCCAGAAGAATGAATCGTTTGGAACATGTTTAATGGGGAAACAACTCACAATGAAATTTTGAAAGAACAAGAAAATGTTTTCTCTTTCTTAAATAAGCCAAGGTTTCAGAAGGTCTATGGGTTACAGAAAAGATCAAATAGTAGCTATGCTGAACAGTAAAGGAAAAAATGATACAAAAAAGTAAATATTTTCTCTATCTCTTTGCTACTATTTCCAAGACTGATTATTCAAGCAAAAGTGTGTGTGTGTGTGTGTGTGTGTGTATGTGTGTGTGTGTGTGTGTGTGTGTGTGTGTGTGTGTGTGTGTACGTGCCCTGATATTAATGGATAATACAGGGATGGGGAACTTTAGGCCCTTGGTTTCATTTCATCTGTCCTAAACGAAAAATACAAAAAGTTAGGATTATTCATTTATACCTATAGTTGTAAAAATACAACACAGACTAAAAAAGTGTTTACTGGCATTAAGGTAAAAGTAAAATAGAAAATGGGAATATTAGTCCATGAAAGATCATTCCTCTGTATAAATGTCCCTCTCTCTGTGTTGATTTCTTTCTGTGGGTTTATATATTTGTACATTTGTGGTCTCTGTGAGTCTATGACCATCTCCATTTGTGTGTATAGGTCTGTGTATGAGGATCTATGTGTTAATTACACTGATTTTCTTGCAGCTTCCCTTTGTTGATGCCTCTCTTTTTTATATTCATTTTTCTAATTCTTCTTCCTTCCCATCTCCTGTTGACTAGCAATAAGATAGAATGAAAGTATATTTTAATTATCAAGTAGAATTTAATATTCCCTGCCCTTAAGTTAAAAAGCATATCAGTGGAACATTTGATACTGTTCTTTCAAAAAGAAACAAATTAAACTGATTTATAATAATGTGGCCCCAATTGTTTTTCTCCCTCACCCCTCCATGACTAAATGAACCTTAGTAGAAAAATAGGTTTCTCATCCCTGCTGTAGGAAATGTGTTAAAAGTGTATTAAAATCAGTAATTCATGCTCAGCAGATACAACTCTGTGGGCTAACTAGGACAAAGACCTTAGCCTTAGTCTCGGGAATAAAAGAGTTGATAAATAATAATTTATACCTTGACTAATTATTCATTTCTATCATTAGTCTTTAGCATTTATTTATTGTTATCATTCAGTCTTTTCAGTTTATTCTGACTCTTCATGATCCCATTTGGGGTTTTCTTAGCAAAGATACTGGAGTGGTTTACCATTTCCTTCTCAAGATCGTTTTACAGATCAGGAAACTGAGGGAAACAGGATTAAGTGACTTGCCCAGGGTCACACAGCTAAGAAGTGTCTGAGGCTGGATTTGAAGTCATGATTCCAGGCCAGGCACTCTATCCATTGTACATTAAACTTGTAAATTAAAATAAAATTATAATGTTATCATGCTGTATTATTTAAATTAATTTCCTTAGACACAAGGTTTCTTTTAACAAAACCAGCCTTGCAGGAGGCTTGTGCTCCTCAGGATTAAATTTGTGATGTTTCTGGAAGCTTAAGGAGAAGGTCACAGTGCTGTCACAGCTACAGGGCTCTCAAGTTGAAGTTGGAGTCTGATGTGTGAGAGCTACAATCTCACTGACATGATCCCCTTGTTTAGACACATCCCTGCCTTCTCCCCAGCCACATTACATACGCTCTCTGTTATTAGGTGGGGAACCATCCTTGAGAGATGATAAAACAGGAGAGGAATGGCAAGCCATCCTGAGGTATGGCAAGGTATTCCAAGGTCTGAAGCATTTCCGACATCTGTTGTGACGTCTGATAACAAAATATCTGACAAGAGGGCCTTCTTGGAATATAACCTCTTTAATAAGGGAGGCTTTATTGTACACGCTATAAATAATGAAATTCTTCCAGGCAATGAACTAGGACAAGTATGTGAAAAAGCTCGCTATTAGAAAATACTTGTGAATTTCCACCAGTGCCTAACATTCTCCTGGGAAAGAGCGACTTAGAAGGAAGGACTTAGCTTCATGTTTAGAGTCAAAGAAATATTAACACGTGGGAATGTTTCACGTCTTAACAAAATGGGCTTCAGTAAGATATTTTCCAGAGTTTCCAACAATATCCCTCTGGGCAAAAGGGAGACATATGGGGTAGATGAGGGCATAATCAGTTAGACTTAGAAATTATTTAATGATTAGATCCCAAGGGTGCTGATTAATAGATGAATGAAGAAGTAATGCTATAGGAGAAAGAGCACTGGAAATGAAGGTAGAAAGCCTGTGTTCAAAGTACCTGGCAAAGCAAATATCTGTGTGAAATGTGTTGTTCAGTCATAGTTCAGTCGTGTCCAACTCTTTGGGACCCCACTTGGGGTTTTCTCGGCAAAGATGCTAGAATGGTTCTCCATTTCCTTCTCCAGCTCATTTTACAGATGAGGAAACTGAGACAAATAGGATTAAGTGACTTGCCCAGGGTCACACAGCTAGGAAGTGTCTGAGGCAGGATTTGAAGTCATGATTCCAGGGCAGGCACTCTATCCTTTGTACCACCTAGCTGTCCTATAAATTAAAATAAAACTATTATGCTATCATGCTCTTGAGGAAACTGAGGCAAGCAGGGTTAAGTGACTTGCCCAGGGTCACATGGCTAGTTAATATCTAAGGCTGTATTTGAACTCAGTTTTTCCTGACTCCATGTCAGGCACTCTTTCCACTGCACCAAGTAGCTACCCCTTGTGTGAAATTACATTCAGACTATTTCACCAGTGAGTTTCAATTTTCTCATCTGTAAAATGTGCTCTGGAGGGATGTTGTCTCTAGTGGAGGGACAGAGAGATCTGTCCTTATCAAGTTTAGAGATAACTGCAAAGTTTGGGGGGATACAGTATTCCAACTTAAAGTTCCTTCCACCTGAAGAAAGTCTGTTATATTTTTTTGCTACACTTCTTTCTTTCTAAAGAAAAATAGGAACATAGACTTAGAATGGGAAGGAACTGTACAGACCATAGAGTCTGAGACCCTCATTTAGCACATGAGAAAACTGAAGAGGTTAAGTGACTTGCTTAGTACAGTGCCTGACAAATAGTAGGCACTTAATAAATGCTTGTTGACTGATTCACTGAGTTGTTCAATGTCATAGAGGTAATCCACATAGACAGCGGCAGAAGCAACATTTGAACTCAAGTCCTCTGACTCCAAATTTTTCTTTCCATTGCACTGGTTAACACATTTGATAATAGAACTGGAACTTGGTAGTTTCTTGACCTCAAATTGAATCAGATGAAATCCAGTACTGATATACCTAAAGTCTTCCACTCAGGCTTAAAAAAAAATTGTAAATATCAGTGAGGACTGAGGATCATTGGTAACTTGAAAGAGAGAGCAGTTTTCAGGTAAATGATGAGGTGAGAAGCCAGAAGGTAGAGAGTTAAGAAAGGAAATGATGGCCTAAATTATAGATGACTTTCTTCTTCAATTATTTGTAAGACTTCCATATGCAAAAGAAATTAGAGTTCTGCAAATCTCAGAATTTCAAAGTTAAAAGATACCTCAGCATCCATTTAGTCTAACCCATACCTAAGTGTAAATAAAATTTGCTGTACTATCAAATACTTGAAAAGGGAAAAGGAACCTTTTTTTTGAAGACTTCCAAATTTGCCTCTGAAAATTTAGGCTTAATGCCTTTGCCAGCTGTTTTACAGTCATTGTGAAATTAATTAATCAAAAAATCTAAAGAGCTTTGCAATCTGCACCTGAATGTTATGATTCAAAATACTAAATAACCTTCTCCATTCCTTATTCTAACACAACCCTCTCTTAAGAAAGAGTCCTGTGACAAACGCAAGAAGCTAGTATAGTAGCAGGTGCAAATGGCAAAAATTGAAGAAATGAGCTTTTTTTCTCTTTCTTAAAATGTCTAAGTATGACAGCTTAAGATGTTTTATAAATTTATAAATTGCTCTCTTCTAGAAGCACTGGTTTTTCTTAGATTTCAGTTCTAATATTTGATGCGTCTATGAGTTTTTGCTTGTACCCATAGAATTTTCATTTTGATTTGGAAAATTGACTCTATTTTCTACTTTGTCACTGCAGAAATATGAACAGTGTCATGTTTGAAGTTTATACATATCAAAGCAGCTTCATACAGCTAAATTTTTTCTCTCACCATTATTATTAAGTAGCCACTTACTTGAAACTCAGTGATTTCAGTGCTTTTCCTTATGGTTTCGATAAGAAAAATATGCAAGATAAGATCTGCCCAGGTGATTGCTGATATTATTTTTTTCCCTCTTTTTCTGCATTTTTCAGATAGCATCTTTGGCTTATTTAAAATAATTTTTGCTTTATTCTCTTTATTGGCATGCCTAGATTTGAAAGTTTAAGAAATCATATGCTTTAAAAAATTTTTTCTCCATTATTTTATTGGGAAAATTATGGCTTATTAGGTATATAATGAAAAGTAAGCAAAAGGTCCATTGTAATGACAGCAGCCTGAGCTGTAATGATGATCCAAAGCTCCACCTCAATTCCCTTTCAGTTTGGCAGAGACTAAGTCTCCTGGGAAAATGATGTTTTTGCCCCAGTAAGCTGTTTTATTTCAGTGGAAGATTTTAAAGAGAACCTTGACATCCTCCCATGTTAGAAAGTTTGTCATCTAATGTCAGCAAGAGAAAAATTCAAACACTGAAAAACTGAGGCATCTTCTCTGTAGACTGCTGTCAGAGAAGTGAATTGCTAAAACTTTTTTAAAATTACTTGGAAATTTGTACATGAACATATTCCCAAGATCTGCACATAATTAGATATCTAGAACCTATCAAATTTAAGAAACAATTATACTAAGTTATACTAAGAAACAGTTAAATACTTCCTGCCTGTTGGGTTTTTAATAATTCTCAAGAGTAAGCATCATGTTCATCTCTGGAATTTTACCTACATTCTTTGTGTCAAGTGATAAGGAATGGATTAAGAAGAGTTGAGCTGGATAAATGAGAGGTAAAAAAAAAAATCACTGATGAATACAAGAGAAATTGTTAATGAAGATTTTATGAGCATAAATATTTCTTTGAAAAAGGACCACTGGTCATGACAGAAGCTTTTATTAAGATTTCTAATATGTATATGTGTGTATACACATTTTGTTGTTCAGTTGTTTCAGTCGAGCCTGACTCTTCATGACCCCATTTGGGATTTTCTTGGCAAAGATACAAGAGAGGTTTGCTATTTCCTTCTTCAGTTCATTTTAAAGATGAGGAAACTGAGACAAACAGGGTTAAGTGATTTGCCCAGGGTCACATAGCTAGGAAGTGTCTGTAACAGTAATGAAATTTGAAAATCCCATTGTATTGCTAAGCTGACAGGTACTTAGCACCTAGTTTAAAAAATTAAGCCTCTGTTAAAGAAACAGAAGCTGTGAACCTCTGTTGCTGATGTAACAGGAAGGGGCCGAACAGAGACGAGCAATACTGTACATAAGGAAAAACCCCAGCTGGGAAAGTCAGAACTTCTTGGGATAAGCTTCATGGAGGCAAAGCAGCTGCTGACAGAGAGAAAGAGAGAGAGAGAGAGAGAGAGAGAGAGAGAGAGAGAGAGAGAGAGAGAGAATTTCTGTTAGCGAGCATCTGAAGGCTGGGCTGTTGCTGCTGGACTGGAACTTCTGTGGAGAAAGTGATTTTGGTTTTGAGAATGGGAGAAAGTGATTTTGATTTTGAGAACAGAGCTGCTGAAGACTTCTGAGGGCCAGCCAGAGCTGCTGAGGCTGCTGAGGATTTCTGAGGGCCAGCTGGAGCTGCTGAGGCTGCATTGGAAGTCAATACATAGAGTCAGTGTGCCTGAGTTATTCAGAGTACTGTGATAGCGTCTCTGGAACTTAATACCCTGGTGTAAAAGGACCAGGGTATGTTCAGGCTGAAATTTGGACCTCTGGTATATATATTGGTACTCAGTGCAAGGGGTGGTAGACTGCCATGTTCTCTATGTCCTAATGCAGTGTTACAGTCTGGATAGATTCTGTATTTCATAGACTAATTGAATATTAATTAACTCCTAAAATCACTTGTGAAGGAAGAATGCATACTTAAGACAGGCACCAGGAAACCAAAGGCCTATGACTCAAGTAATACCAGCAAGACCAAGTACACTAGGTTCTCTTATCTCCAAGTCAAATATAAAACAGAGCCAGTGAAATTTATTTTTTTACAATTTACCAAAGCCTAGATATGACTGTTTTTAGACCATTGCACGAAGTAGCAAAGAGCATGCCATTTATTGCCCCTGTTAATAAAGTGAGATAAAAGTCATTTCTATTCTCTGTTTAGCCCTGAAGCATAATTTTATCATCAGAATTGAACTAATTTTCATCTTCCATGCTGCTATAATTAAATGTCTTTTCTGTACTGTATTACTATAAAACTGATTGAAATTTTGTGTTTGGGCTGAGTAATGTGGGAATCACCAAGTTAGAGTCTCTGTAGGTCTTATCAAATATGTTTTCAAATTTAATTATTTTTTTCAATATGCTGCCCATATACAACGAGGTTGCTGTTTGCACTTGTTAGAAGAATGTTCACTTAGAGTTGATTTTCCTGTACACTCAGAGAATTCTAAAATGTTCCTTTGGGGTTCAGTTGCAATGAAAGACTTCTTTTCTCCATTTGAACACAAAATGGGTTCCAGACCAAAGCTCTTGACCTCATCAATACCAGGCTTCAGCCAAGTGAGCTTGCCAGATTGGAGAGCTTTAATTAAGACGATAACAATTCAGACAACCCACTTTAATCCTTAATAACCAAAAATGGATCTGGGTAGTATTATCATTCAGATTCCTTCAACAATTTTTTAAAAATGTTCATTTGAAGTGGTTGAAAAGTTTACCTGGGAAAATATTAATTTAAGAACCAGAAAAAAAATATACATTTCTAATATTTTGGGCATTGTGATGAATAATTAACTCAACAGATAACTTGAGAATAAGCCATGATTTCATTCAAGCTGAAGTCACAATATTTGACCATAATTAAAACATTATTTATGGATAGTTATAATTTAAATATTAAATATTAAAAAGTAATCACAGAAATTGGACAGAGCATATCCTTCCAATTCTAAATGTATACCTGTATTTTACTTATTACTTATTCACTTCATTGTCTTTCAGAAAGATGTTCAAAATTGGATTTGTGAAAATGTAAACTTCCTTAGTAAAAAGAAACATAATTGACTAGACACAACATGTACCAATGACATAGATCACTCTGTTGACCAAGTGAAGGAAAAGTGTTAAACTTGGAGTCAAGAAAGACTGCAAGTTCAATCTTGGCTCAGAAACATAATAGCTATGAAACTATGGGCAAGACACTGAATCCCTGTGGAGCCTCAATTTCCTCATCTATAAAATGTGGATAATATTACCTTTAGTAAGTTCGTTGTTAAGACACAGGGTAGCATAATGAATAGAGGGCTGGAGGGGTCTTCCACTCGCATTTAGGTCAGCTCCTCACACCTCCTCACCTCCCAAATACACACACTTGGTGAGTTAGCCTGGGCAAAGCACTTCTTCCTTCAGTATCTCCTAAGCAGCTTTCTTAACACTCTATGTGTAAAATACTTTGTAAACCTTAAAGAGATTAAAAAGAAAAACAGCAGCAGCTAGCATTTATAAAACACTTTATAAATATTATCTCACTTTATCCTCCCAATAACTCTGAAAGTTAGGCACTATTATTCTCCCCATTTTACAGATAAGGCAATAGAGGTGGACCATAGCTAAGTGGCTTGCTCTGGGTCACACAGCTAGTCTCTGAGTCAGAATTTAAATTCAGTTATTCTTGCTTTTGAGACTAGCCCTCTATCCACTGTGCAACCTAGTTGCCCCTGTATGTACATTATATGTATGTGTATGTATGTGTAGATATACATATATAATACATAACAGTTATGTGTGTATATATATTTTTGTATATACACATACATGTCAGCTGCTATTATTTAACTAGAAATAGATCTAGTTTGTAGAATGGCTGAGTATAGCCTAGACTCTGTTATTTTTTCCAATGTATATTGAATGTGTGTATATGTGTGTGCATTCCTTTCAAAGAGATAGCAGTGTAGGCATCTAGTCTACACCTGACCTGGTATTGATTTGGACTAATACACAGTGTCTATTCAAAAGAGATTTTAGGAACTTGTACTCTTTGGGCATTGTGAATTGTCTTTAGTCTTGACTAACACCAGCTAATCCTGATGGATTTTATGGGATTATTCATTTGACTTTTCATGATAGTCTAATCTAGGAATGTGCAGGAAACATCTTGAACCAGCTAGCAAGAGCCAATTGTTGAATTTTCAGTGTGAGCATTTATATCTTGAAAGCCTATAAATGTTACAAATCAGGTTTTAATTTTTTTATAGACTCTTTAGACTTAAAAAATTAATAGGGAAAATATTAATAATAAAGATTAAAATGTTAAAAGAACACTTAAAAATGTGTCATGTGTACCTTTTTCTCTTTACCAGACCTGCTTGTTAAACATTTAGCAGCATGACACTAATCTAAGCTTTAAAATTTTGGCTGTGTTAAGTATCTAAATATTTCAGATAATAGCAGTGTTATTTTTGCAGCATGTATCCATGTAAGTCAGAAATATGAAAAGGAAAGAAACAAATCTAGACAGAATTTTTTAAAAACTAATTGTATTAAGTCATATACAACATATGCATAACATATGCACACAGATATATTGTGTGTATTTTATCCCTAAAGAAAAAAAAAACTGGCTAATGTCTTCAGAGAGAAAGGGGAAAAAAGTAAGTTTATGAATGCATTTCTTATGCCTTTAATTCAAAAGACAAATTGCTTACAGCTTTCTGTCTTATTTAAAACCCTTACTAAATGAAAATATTTTTGTTTTCTAATCAGTCAACATTTATTAAATGTTTATTATGTGTCCAACACTGTGCTAAGGATACAAAGAAAGGCAAATACCTAGTCCCTTTCCTCAAGGAGTTCATATTCTAATAAGAAAGACAATATGTAATTTTTAATTTTATGCTAAGTAGCTAAGCTTAACAAATATACCTTTATATGCTTCAATCCCTAAAAAGTAAGAAGATTTTATTTGTTTAAAATAGAAAGCTAATCAGAAGTAGAATTTATGAATTTGTTGGGCTCTGATCTAACCATAGGCACCTATGACATTTTTTCTACTCATATTTTTAAGATTTCTCTATTTAAAAGCTAAAATTTTATTCAAAAAACATTTATTAGCTGTCTACATTGTTCAGGGCACCTTGCTAGGTGCCAGGAATATAGAGATGAACAAAATTATATAGAGCATTAATTATTTTTTTCATATCCCCAAAATGTGAATAGTGTCTATGTTATATTGAATCTCATTCTTGCCATAAGATGAAAATATCATCTCAATGATGGGGATAGAAATAAAATCTTAGAACAAAAATAAAGTATTTTTTTTGCATTCATTGCTATGTTCATTCATATTTTGGTGGGGAGAAGAGGCCATATTCAAAAAACTAATACTAGATTAGTGAATCATACAATCATATGTATATATTTCCTACTGCCCATCATAATAAAAAACTGTCATTTTTTGAGTGGGTTTTTTTAAATCGAGGATGATTTAAAACCACAATTATTTATGTAATTTCTCTCTTTTTTGGTCACATTTTTAATGCTAGATTTAGCTTCCCCTACTGTGTATCATATAACAGTCACTTCACCTTGTCATCAGATGAAGTTACTCATGAAATGCCAAGTAATTTTAATATAAACTTTAAAAATAAATAAAGAAGACAAATCTCCTGTGGAATAATTACTAATAATTCATTTTAAAGTTAGAGTGATTTGGGTTTATTCATTGGTTTAAACTATCCCTACCTATTCCGTAATCATCAAGTCATCTATAAATTCCCAGGCTTTTCCACAGAGTATATGGAACTCAATGAAGAATGAGTATAAACTTTTTCATCATTAAATCAAAGTTACTTCATGAGTAATGTTTCATAGAAGTAACAAAAGTAAAATTTTGCTAAGTTGAGTTCCCTTGATTTTTTGGATGACAGCTCTATTTCAGCAAGTCAATTTGCTGTAAGGCTTTCTCATTAGTTTGCAGTTTTCCTGGTTAAATAGGTATGTGCAACTCAATTAGACTAAGTCACCAGACGTTTATTAGGCTTCTCCAATGTGGATGATGCTGTGCTAAGTGCTTCAGGTAATATGGGCATGAAGAAGACATGGTCCATGACCTCTTGGTCTACGAAGGCAGAACTAGACAGCAGAAGTTGCCATCAGATTTTAATAGGTGTGATAAAATAAAATCCTAGCAACTGGGACTGTCCACATGTGCAAAGTGTTGAGTTTGCCATCATTAGTGGTGAAATAGTGGTGGAGATTTAAGTGGAAGCATAAGTTTAGGTATAGTTTGGATTAAATGATATCTCAGTTTCCTTCCAATTCCAATAAAAGTTTTGATTCAATAAAAGAGCATCAGGGAGCTATAGGCAAATTACTTTGGGGTATATTAGAAATGAGAGATTACTTCCATCTATTTGGATCAGCATTGTCTTCACAGAGGAAGCAACATTGAACCTGAACCTTGAGAGGTATAGTTAAGATTTTAAACAGGCAGGAATGGATGGAGAGAATAAAGAAACCAAGGTGATTACTAAGCATAGAGGAGAGCAGGAGCAAGTCCCGTGAAAGATGAATAGTACAAATTGATATAATATGTGAAGGGAAATACATTTATTGGTCTCCTCTCTGGTAGCCACCCCCCCAAGACATAGAATAATTTGAATGCTTTTTTGATGTAGGCATTTGGTACAACTTTTATTCACTGCTCTGAAGGAATGGGTCAGGGTGCATGCTAAATCTAACTCAGCTGGTATTTCGACCACGTCTATAGGCAAGACATTGTGTCATTTTCACATCAATTTGGACTCACTGATATATGTCAATAATGGACCACACAAAGCAATTTGGTTGAGGCAGAAAAGTTGGGTATAATCAGTTGATACACTTTAAGTGCCAATAGCTGGGATGCATATGGTTCAGAATGTGACTTAAAGTGTCAATAGCTTCATTAGAATTAATTATTTAGAACCAAATTATTTTTAGACATAGTGCATAAATTAGTAGTTCTACATATTTTGTTCATAACATGTATTCATTTTAATGATTCCTCTCACATAATTTGTCTACCTTTTCTCCTATCTTTTCTCTTTCATTTATTCCCTTTAAAACATATTAGTTACCTTGACATTACGCTGTCATTTGTATTGAGGGAACTGGGCTGTAGTCACATATATATTATGAAGCCAGGTATTATAATTATTTTAAACTTGAACTGTGATTTCAAAATTGGAAGTAGTTATAATGGTTTGATAACCTCATGTGGTAGATATTATACATTGCTGAATGCAAAAAAGCAGTAGAGTAGCTTTCCTATATTTAGTTAATTGTGGTTCGGAAATGATGTTAGAATAATGATTTTTTTAAAAAAAATAGAAATAATTTAATTTGTCTTTGCCCATTTATGAATTATCTTGCACTCATTAAGCAATATCTTCATATGCAATGGGATATCTTCAAATGTCATAGGAAAATAATATTTCCCCATTACAAAAGATCTTATTTGATGGCACCTACAGTAATAACCCATTCAAGACTATTCAAGCTGTCCTGTTTAATTTGATAGGGTTTGATAGAGAGGAGTGACACTCACCATGATAGAATTTATCACCATCACCACAGTCACTTATGTCATCAGCCTTGTAAAAAATGTTCAGAAGATAGGCTGTGCTCAGAAATCACCCCCCCACACACACAAAATTCATCTATAGGGTTAAGATCAGTGATTTATTCTGTATTAGTTATATCTAACCCTCTGATTGTCCTGTTTTGAAATCTATCATTCCTTTAGAAAGAATCTAAGTCTCAGACAACTTTTTGTTCCTGAAAATCTTTTCCCTTTTCAGTTAGCATTCATTCTGAGACGGGGACACAGTTTGGTTTGACACTAAATAAATTGACATAAACAGTTGTCATTTTATTATATTGAGCTGGCCTTATCCATGAGCAATTGATATATCTCCAATTATTTAGGACTAACTTTATTTTCATAAAGAGCATTTTGTAGTTTAATTATCTAGCCCCTGTGTATCTTACAGAGTCCTAAATATTTTACACATTTTATAGTCATTTTGAACATAATTACTTTTTAAAAATCTCTTCTTGCCATGTTTTATGGAAAATACCCTGAAAGGCTGATGATTTCTATAGATTAATTTTGGAAATGGTAAGTCTGGTGAAGTTCAGTTCGCTCCTCTGGATCCTGTAGATGTCCGTACTGTCATATCCTTTCAGAAAGGATAACTTTGTTTATATTTTGCATATTGGCTGAATCTTACATTAAGAAATTCAAAAGGGATAAACGAAAAATATTGCACTTGGGTAGAAAATAATCAACTTCACAAGTATGAGATGGAAGAGATATACATAACTAATAGTTTTTCTGTAAAATGCCTGGGAACGTTAGTGGACTATAAACTCCATATGAGACAGCAATGTGGTATAGCTGCCAAAAAATCAAATATGATTTTGGGCTACATTAAGAGGAGCAAAACCTATAGGGAGGTGATAGCCCCACTTTTCTCTGCCCCCTCAGACCTCATATGAAGTGCCATGTTTAGTTTTGGGCCCCATGGCTTCAGAAGGATGTTGTTAGCCTGGATTATCCAGTGGAGGTCAACTGGGAAGGCAAAGGGCCTTGAGTCCATGGTATTATTGGAATTATTTGAAGAAACTTGGGATGTTTAGGCTAAAGAACACAAAATACATGAGACACATGATAGCCTGTCTTCAGAATCTGAAGGATTGTTAGATAGAAGAGGGATTATTGGGCTTGTTCTGTTAGACCTCAGACGGCTGAAGTGGGAGCAATAGGCAGAAGCTGTAAAGAGATAAATTTAGGCTAAATTTAAGGCAGGAAAACCTTTCTAACAATTAGAGCAGGGGTGGCCCCCTAGGTCCTCAAGGGCAGCCCTTTGACTGAATCCAGACTTCACAGAAGCATAGGGCAATAGGATGACTTGAGAGCTGGTAGATTCTTTTCTTAAAAAGTCTTCAAGCTGAAAGTGGATTATCATTCACCAGATTTGTTAAAGTAGGGATACTTTTTGTTAATTGGTTGGATCAGAGGATTCTGAGGACATGACTTAGGGAACTCCTAGGTGAGAAAATTGTTTCTTTCAATGTAGGATAGCAAATTCCTTTCATAATCTTAGAAAGCTGACTAGCATTGGAAAATTATGCTACTTTCACAGGATCACACAGCTAACATGTGTCAGAGGCAGAACACATATGTATGTACATATATCCCACATTTATATGTGTGTATATTTATTAAATATTTTATATATATATACATATGTTATATTTGTATTATATGTGTATGTGTATATGTGTATATATATATATATATATATATATATATATATACACATATACACATACACACACACACACACATTGGTAAGGTTGCCCCAAAGTGATTTAACAATCACAATATTAATAAATAATATCCAACCTCTGTTTGTAAAGTCATGAAATCTCACTGTAATATCACTTAAGCAAATACCCACTTTAAGCTTTATTCCTATAGAATTAACCCCATAGCATAATTTTACATCTTCTTTTTACAGACTAAACTAACTTTGGAAAAGTATTTTGCCCATAAGTCCTGAGTCAATCTGTTGTTTATTCTATTTCCCACACTACCTTCTGTCTTTCAATTTTGTAACAGAAGGTATAACTACTCTGAGTCTGAGGGTCCTCATCTCTGAGGTAGGACTAGGTGATCTCTAGGTCCTATATGACTTACCAAAGGAGTTAACATATGTAAAATACATTTCAAACTTTAAACGTTATATAAATGTTGTTATTATTCTCATATGAATTGCTTCATTCTAAAGTATGATTTTCTTCTTGGGACCATTTTTTCTGGAAGAAGATATCCTTAATTTAATAAACTAAGTAACAAAAGTATTCTGTTAGAGGTGAGAAAATTAGTCAGGCCACATTTTTATACTAATTGATAATTAATGATGCAATGGTAAGTTTGTTGGAGGCCAGGGCAGCTCTTCCACCCTCAGTGTCATACTCTTGGCATCACGTCCCCATAATTGAAAGAAAAAGAGAAATTCCTTACCTGTTTCTTTTTGTCTTTTTCATGGTTGGTGAATTCCTCTAAATAGTATTTGTTAGATGTCAATATCTAAAAAGATTTTCTTGATTCATCTCTGCCTCAAGGCTTCCCTGGCTTCTTTTAAATCTCAACTGAAGTCCCACCATTTTCAAGAACATTTTCCAGTCCTCCATCTAAATGCCTTCCCTTTGACACTACCTCTTTTTATCTATCTTATTTGTACATAGTGGTTTACTTGCTGTCTCCACAATAAGCCCATGATCTCCTTGAGAGAAGAGAATGTTTTGTTTTGTTTTGTTTTGCCTTTTTTTGTAACCACGGTGCTTAGCATAATACCTGGCATATTGTGGCTTGTTGATTTGACTTGATACCATTTCACTACCAGTATAAAAAACTGACCTTCTCTTCTGATGATGTAACCAATCTGGGATAAGTATAGGTTAAGTTTCTGTATTTTTGTTTTATTTGTTTTTGGATGGGGGACTGGAAAGAGTTATCTCAGGATCTAATAAATGTATGTTGAATTCCAGTGAAAACTCTATATGGCTATACAAATACAGGGAATGTTTCTGGTTATTAATTCCTGGGATTTGGGAGAATGGAGTTGAGGAGTAGAGTAGCTATTTTAACACTCAGATATTTATTACTGTATATTCACTAAGCTTACTCCCTCCTCCATGACTTTATTCATGCATTTCCCTCCACTTGAATGACCTTCTCGTATCTACTCTGTGTAGATCCTATATGTACCTAGTTATCTACATGTTATCTACCCCATTCTGACGTGAGCTGACTGAGGGCAGGAACTATTTTTTTTAGCCTTTCTTTGCATACCCAGCGTTTAAATTCTGTGCCTGGAAGATAGTAAGTGATTAATAAATGCTTTTTGAAAAATTAATTGATTGATTGATCTTCTCTAATTCAGTGGTGGTACAATCTTTGAAGGCCTAGCTCAAGCCCCACCTTCCTCATGAAACGTCTCCCTGTGTTCCAGTTCCCAGAAATCATGTACAACATTAATGCAGGCCAGACTTCAGAGGTCATCTAGTCTATTTGACTCTGTCATTCATTTTACAAATGAGGAAACTACAGCCAAGAGGGATAAAGTGATTCGCACGTGGTCCCCAAAGCTAGGAAGTGATGGCACCAGAACATGGATTCATATCTTGTGACTTCAAGTTCAAAGTTCTCTTTGGTTATATAGTCACCACCACACTTGGTGAATAAATGATCTCTCCTGCCTTCTCTGGATCCTGATCCATGAACTTTTGCACTTTAGTATAGACTATATTGTACTGAATTTATTCCCTGAGTAGTTTTAAATATATTATTTTCCTTTTAAAATCATAAGATCTCAAGGGCAAAAACCTTGTCTTTCAGCTTCTTTGCATATCCCTTTTCAGCAAGAATGAATGCAGCTCTAGTTTTATGAGAGGATCCTCTTAATAAATTCTCATCAACTTGAGCTAAGTGTTGCTTAGTGACCAGGACATTTTTTTAAGGAAAAAAGGAAATAACAATAAGGCTTTTAGTGTTGTATTTGTGAACAGAGATGATCCGAGTTTTTCTATAGCATAAGAATGGCAATATCTAGACCTACTGGAGACCAAACTGCGAAATGAATGCTTAATGAATGGTATCCTTGTTAACTTTTCAGCACATGTGTAGAAGCATCTAAGTCTGTGGTCAAATAGAATAAAACTATAAATTAGATGTTATAGAATGGAGCACATGGTGGAAAGGGTGGCGAAGGAACATTACATCACTTAGTTACTTGGGCACTGAGGCTTTCAGCAGTTCCAGAGAGTGAACGTAGGTGGCTATTAGGTCTCTGACAAAGCAATTATGTCCTAGACATATATGCCTGGAGCTGACCTGACATTTGCCTCTGGAGAGTTGTCATAGCAGCAGCAAACTGAATAGAGCAGCTTGAGAAGAGTGCCCACTGCTTGCTCTGGGGGAAAAAAAGATCCCCTCTAATGCAACACTTGTGAATATTAATAGAGTTGCTTATATGTTGCTCCTTAGGAAAGGCTACCATTCTATATGTTATTAGTTTTGTGTTTGATTTTAAAAGTCACTTTTTTAAAAATTTAAGAGCATTAATAATTATCTCCCTCTCCAGAGAGGTTATAGCACCATTCACCAGAAGCGGTTACCAAGTAACCGAGGTGTTGTTTCTTGGTGAGATGTCTCAAACAGTTTTAACAAGAGAATCCAGATGCTGTGAGCTGGGTGTCCCATGTAGTCTGTGTTTCTACTAGGGTAATATTCTGTTTTCTTCTGCCCTACTCTCTTTTTGTCTCTCTCTGCTACTTTAAGAAGAGAATTTATATGAACAAACAATAATCATGCATATAAATTCACGCATGGGCATAGATAATAAAATAAAATGTGTGTGTGTGTATGTGTGAGAAAGAGAGAGAGAGAGAGAGAGAGAGAGAGAGAGAGAGAGAGAAAGAGAATTTAGTGTGATTTGTGGATTATTGGAAAATAATTTGGGCATTTTGACATTGTGTCTGTTCTATCCCACAGTATTTGGCATTATATGGACTTGTCATACAAAAAAAAAAAAAATCCCAAAGGTGAGAAAATAGAAACCACTATAAGAAGCCTACTATTGAAATCAGTCATAATTTTATAATGTAGGCATAGAGTATAAATGCTTAAATAAATTGGAAAAAATTGCAAAGTCATTTTGCAAGAAATTGGTTTATGCCTCAAGGGCAAAGAAATTATAGGTGGATCTAGGGCCATCATATCTAAACAAAACAGAGCCGATCCTAGTTCTTTGTATGGAAAGATAGAATTGCAGCCTCAACACTGCCATTAAAAATGCCGTCTAAAACTTGCCATTTCTCAGTTCTTCTCTGAAGGCTGGTTCAGACAACAGGAAAGAGAACAGAGGTTTGTGATGGTAACTTCATCTATCGTTGTGCATGTTTACTTCTGAGATAAAGCAAAACAGTAAATTTTTACTTTGGTAAAGTGGTAGCAGCCCTGAGCCCAGAGTCAGAAAAAACCTGAATTTGAATTTTGCCTTTTATATTAGTCATAAAAAAGTGAGGTCTTTTGCCAAGAGGTTTCTCCCTCCTTATCTTACATCATTCAGAGCTTTTTTCCCACTATCACCTCTTTTACCCCTATCTCATATGAAGAGGTCCCTTCTTGCCAAATCAAGCTGCTTTGTATGCCTCCTCATTCTTTTGCCCTCCAGTCTACCCCAACAGATGCCCCTTTATCATCATTAGACTTCCTCTGCTACCTATAAACATGCCCACATGTCATGACAATCTTAAAAAAACAACTCTCTCTTGATTCAACCATTTCTGTTAGCTATTGTCATATATTTCCTATCCTATATCTCTGGAGCAAAAGTAAATAAAAGTAATTTTCTGTTTTCTTGAGACTTTATTTCTGATGGCTGCTGTATGTATTATGGTTGTGTTTTTTATTGCATGGATATTGTCAGAAGATTGGCAGCACATTTTATTTCCATCTTAAACTTAGTACAGGAAAGCAGTAGGGTTCAAAAAAGAGTTTTGTCTTTATGTCAGTCAGACCCTTGAGGGGAATGAGAAAATTTGCCACCAAGAGCAAGGAGGTGAATGAGACACTATTTGAAGTATTATTGAGAAGCTTTTCTGATTGAGGAATTTAAAGGTTGTATAGATTTCACTTCCACTATAGTCCTGCTCCCTTTGCTGTTCCATTAGGGAGGGACGCTGTTGAAGGCTATATCAATGGAGACCAAATTTTATGAAATCCTGTCAAGGCAGAAAGACTCCAAATACAGGCCCAGAGTGTGTCTTTTAGCTGAGTATCAGTCTAGCTAAGGGTAGAGATTTATATTACCAGGGAGGTGGCAGGATAATATTTTTTCTGCCACAGAAAATTATGAAGATCCTTTACTGAGTTGTGGAAGTGTTGCAATTCATATAGATGAAGGAGTACCCATGCTAACAAAATCACAGCTATGTGAAACTCTGAACAAGCGTGCACTTCAAAAAATAAACTGTTGTACTTGCCAACTCCCCTCCCACTTTCAACTCAACTCAGTAACTTGAAAGGATTTGTGAATTCAAGTGAATGCTCCCTCCAATGAGGCATACTGCAAATCATCTCTGCCTACCTCTCCAGTGTAATATTTATCCATTCCTTCTCATAAGTTTGTCCCAAAAAATCATCTGATACGTTCAGGCTGTCCTTGCTTTCTCTTAACAGATATCACAAAGATATCCCTAGGGCATAGTGACTTTCTACCAGTTATCTTCTGTTTTCATCTTATATTGGTTGGTAGGTATATAGACAGACAGATAATTTACTAAGCAGTTATTATGTGCTAGAGTAGTAAACTCTAAGCATGTAAACTTAAGCAAACAAGACAGCCCTTGCTCTCAAGGAATTTATATTCTAATGGGACAACAGAACACTTAAAGGAGAACTATGAAGGAGGTAGAGATAGAGATGGCCAGAAAGTAGTATGGAGCCATGATTCCAAGCAAGATGAGGCCAAAGCTTATCTCTAAGAACCGAATATTGCTGGGACAGAATCAACAGTTCAGGAGAAGAGGTTACAGGATCAGGATGACGACAAATATGCTAGTAGCATGATGTGCATATGACCATTTTAGGTAGCATTCTTTTTCAATAATATGTTTCTTTGATGGTATCATTTACTGTGTTCCTTTCTCATAGTTCACAATATCCTCATTGATAACTTTGGAGAGAATAATTTTGATTGAACGATAAAGTCAAAATGAAACTATAAAGAGTTAGAAAAGGAGAGGAAAGTAAGTGGAGATACCAATTGTTCACGGTCTTTTCAAGGAATTTAGCTACCGAAAAAAATGAGAAATTTACTATGATAGCTAATGGAAATGGGAGATCAAGTGAGTGGGATTTCTTTTATTTGTTTTTGTTTTGTTTAGCATGGGGGATAGAAGAACATGCATGTGTATATTACTCCCAGAAAAAAATTTACATAGACAAGGAAATAGATATATAAGTCAACAGTGATGCATACTCTCATACACATTCTTTTTCATGTGAAAAGTTTCCTCCCCCTCCCCCAACAATTTTAGTGTCTTTAGATACCTTCTGAATTGATACCACAACATCCTCAAAATGCAGTCATTTCCTGCATGGGTCTCCTCTGTGCACTTGGTCTAGCCCAGCTGAACTTCTGGTCTTTTCTGTCTTTATTGTCATTTATGCCTTCTACATACATACATTTGAAATGGTCACCATTATCCTTGATGGTGAAAGTTGTATTTTTTTTTTAATTCTTTGCACATTTTTCCATTTAAAAAAAAAATTTGTCGTCAACCTCCCAGTTTCACACTCAAGTGTCCTCTGAATGATTTTGCTTATTTGGTCTTTTCCTAAGCTTTCTTCTCAGTTCTATTTAAACTAGTCTTACCCTCCACTGCTCCAGTCTTATGAGACCGATGCTCATAATGTTGCACCATGCTGCTTCATAAGATTTTACAAACATGTTTATATAGTAAGCTGGCGGCACCATTGGCTGCTACATCTCTTCACTTGTTGGCTAAATTTCATACTTACTTATTTACTAAGCACTTTTTAGACTCTTCTGTTATAGCAATTAATTTATGCCAGTTAAACTTCTATATGAAATTATCATAATTGTTTTATGTCACTTCTTCCTATTACTAGAATCCCATTGTCAATCATCCATAACTTGCATAGTTGTTCAATTTGGGGTTGTTTTAATTACACAACAACTGATTTTTCTCATTTTTATTATTTTAGCTTTGTCTTATTATTTTTACCCTAGAAGGTTGGTAATCTCATATGCAGACAGCTAATCCAGGAATGATTCTCATATCAGTAATGAATAATATGATATCCATTAAAATATGATTAATTTTTTTGTTATTTGATATTCACCATGACCAGGACCAAGTATTTTCTTAAATTAATGAATAATCGAACTAGTACTTACTAAGCACTTACTATATTCTAAGCATTTTGTTAAGTGCTAGCGATATAAATAAAAAAATTTGAAAGTCACCGCTCTCAAGCACTTGAGGGACTAATTCTAATAGAGACAGACTGGAAAATGGTGGCCAGAGAAGGGAATTCTGCTCTGGAGAGCCACATGGAGAGTGAGTTGATCCACAGGGTAATTGATTTACATTTCTTTCCAGAAACAACAATAATATGGATTTGATTATTGTGCCGAGGCAGATACCAGAATTGCCTGGGATGGAGCTGAGCAAGGGGAGGAACTGGAGGATAGATGGGAGTGGGGACAGATTTGAAACAGATGTTAATTATGAGGTTATTGCGATAATCCAGGCAACAAGAAATTTGAGCCAGAACTAGAATGGTGACTGTGTAAACAGGGAGAAAAGGGTATATAAGACATATATATCATAGAGATGAAAATTATGACATGTGGCAACTGTTTCAACATGTTGGGCTAAGTAGTTGAAGGTGAAGAGTCATGCTATAAAGTCTTTCTAGTATTTCTAATATTAAACCTATTTGGTAAAAACTCATTATGTACCTCTTTTAGACTGTATTTCATTCTACAGCAGGTCAAAGTGGAGAAAAGTGTGCAATCAAAAGTTTCTTTCATAGGAAACTTTTGTTTTACCAAACTACTTTGCCTCAAGGAACAAAACCAAGTTTTACAATCATGTTTCTGTTTTTATGATTAGCTTACATATTTTAAATGCTCAAGGATTTACTGAATTAACCAAATGTTTTTATTCATTTTTCTTTTTTTTTTGAAATACAGCAAGATATACTTGAAAGAGACTAGACTCAAAAAGACCTAAGTTTGCATACTATCTCCACCACCATCCACTAACCATTATACCACACTACCTCTCATGTATCATTAACCTCTCATGTTACATAACCAAGAATATAAGAATAAGCAATGACAGTCAAGACCGAAACTAAATATAGTTCTTGTTCTAAGGCTCTGATCAGTTGGGTTACCTTTCTTTTTTAAAATTCCAAGCCTTTAAGTGATTTCTTATGAGCTGCTTGACTCCTTTATCCTTGCTTGATTCAAATAGCATAAGGGACCCTCTTTCTCAGTGATTTCTTCCCCCCAAGTGTCTCTGCAGCCTAAGCTGAGCTATTGTACTGTCTGTCAACTGGGGCAAACCCAAGGAAGAAAGAAAACTCAACTACCAACCAAAGGGTTGGGCATATTTTTGTTCAATTTCAGCAACCATATTTTAGTCAGGGAGAAAAAAAGGATTAGGAATCCCCAAACTAAGGTTACAGTAATGTTTTATAGGGAAAATATAAAATGAAAAAAATGCTTGGCAGTGAGAGTCCTGAAATCCACAGTTCTTGAAAAGCAGTTAAGTAGCTCAGGCATAAAGAACTAGATAGCAAGAAAGAGACCATCTCAAAATGAGCTGATTACTTGCTGATGAGCCTTCTATCGGGTTCATTAGCACTGGCTATTTTTTAAAATTTTATTTTGATATTTCCTGTTTATATAGTATCTTGGTTTATGGAGCTCAAAATACTGTAAATGATCAATTCAAAACTTTCACAATCATTGTGTGTGGCAGATGCAGTTGCACACATTCTTCATGTACTCACACTTGGCAGAGGGGCTAAGTAAGTTACCTAAATTTTTATGGCAATGCTATTAGTGGGATCTTGAAAAGGAGTTGGACCTTGCTACTCTTGTCCCAGTGATCTGACCATTGGACAATGCTCTGGCCACCCCCAAGTGCCCAGAATAAATGAGTCAGAAACAAAAGTCAGACTTCTTTGACTGGCTTTTCTCTTTCCTTAATTTAGCAAGATAGGAAAACTATGTCTATAAAGAGTTGATAGTATAATGATAGTAATAATAGCTAGCAGTTATATAGGATTACAAAGCATTTCACAAATTTTGTCTCATTTGATCCTCACAACAACCCTGGGATATAAGAGATATTATTATCCCCCTGTTTTATAGATCAGAAAACAGGCAAATAGAGGTTAAGTGATTTGCCCGTGGTCACAAAAATAGTTTCTAAAGCTGAATTTAAATTTAAATTCAATTAAATTTGACTCCAGGACCAGAACTCTTATCTACTGTACCACCTCACTGCCTCTGAATCAGAGTTATGTTGTTAATTATTAACTGGAAGCTTAGGAAGTATACGGTTAGGACTAATGATAGCTGGTTGGCTGAGTGTTCTGCCTCTGGAAATATGAATAACTTTGCCAAACATTCACTAAAACATTTGATGGCAAATTAATGGAGAAGCTGAAGGATCTCAAGGCAGAGTAATAGTTCATAAATGTCATTTTTCACCTGAGCTTTGATTTACAGTAGACCAGTCCCCCCCATATGAGATTGATGTTTTCTTACCAAGTCATAATTTGGTCTACCAGAAGCAGTGGCAGAGAAAACGTCAGTGCCCACTTCAGTGTTCTGACTTGTCCATCTGGCTCTACCATCCTGTGCTGTCTCACAATGTGCATATCTTGTAGCGCTCGTCTAAGTGATCAATAATCTTTGATCTTTCCAATTCTACCATGGGATAGTTTACTTCACCAGTCATGGTCATGGTGTTCTTTCTTGTCAAAGGACAAAGAGAGCAATGCCCTCTCTTCTCAGTTAAAAAGAGCATTCATTGAAAAGCATCTTTAAAATAGATAATGTCGTAGAAAAAATATGAATCATTAACTAATTTCCTGCTACTATATTAAGATGAAGTAATTCTTATAAACTAAATCCTGAAAGATGTATAAATTTTAATGTCTCAGTGCATGCATTCAAACAATGATTCATTCAATTTGCAGTTATTAAATACCTATTATGTTTAGTGGCCCCCTTTGCTTCAACAGTATGGGGCAAAGTGATGGACAAGGGAAAAGTAGCTGCAAGAAATCACACAGTTGTTAACTTTTAAGCTAATGCTAATTTCTGTCTTGATACCCATGTTATCTTTAATGCCCAATAAATTGATATTCTACACAGAGGAAATTAACTGCATTCATATTTATGTTCTTGTTATAAAATACAATGAAAAATGAGTAAATGCAATGAGTAAAAACTCAATTTGTATTGCTACTGTATTCAGTTTATGACTAACATAACAGATTGGCAAAAATGTCAAAAGATGAGAATATTCAACAGTCAATGGAATTATTATGAAAAGAGAGGCACGCTACTACTCCATTGGTGGAACTGTGAACTGGTTCAACCATCATGCAGAGCAGTTGGGAATTAAGCTAACAAAGTAACTAAAATCTCCATATTCTCTAACCCAGAGATTTTGCTATACTTTGGAGGTTTTGCAGGTCTGATTCCAAGGCATTTCAGTAAAGCAAGTCACAAGTTTTTGGTTTTCCAGTGTGTATAAAAATTATGTTTATACTATTACTATAGCCTATTAAGTGTGTGATAGTATTATATCTAAAAAAAAAAGTATGTACCTCAATTTTTAAAATTTAAAATACTTTATTAATTTTGTTTCAAATATAGATGATTAATGATCCTATTCAAAAATGTATAATCATTAGACATCTTAAGGATTATAAAAATGGACAAACCAATTACAAAATATTTTGAATTATCTACTATGTACCAGTTGTCATGTTAGAGGCTATAGCGGGATATTGCTGAATAATTTGTTAAATCAGAGAAAGTAATTCTTGGTTAATCTTGGATTTTGAAAGAAATGCAGCTGATCACAACTGTAGCCATTAAAAACCGATAATTCTGTTTTATCCTACTGGATAGAATAACATATTTTTAGAGGGCAGGGACTGCTTTATGTCTTTGTTTTTTTAGAGCCTAGCTCAGAGCCTGACACAAAAAAGAATGCTTAAGAAATGCTCTTTCAATTAAATTAAAATTATTTGTGAAACTCATAAATTCAGTTTGGCAATATTTACATCTGTAAAATAAGCTGTTAACATTTCAAAGTTCTGTTTTGTTTTCTTCCTTTGGGGGTGCAAATATGCTCATAGGGTATAAGCTGCTTTCTAAATGAAAACAAACACACCTAGATTCACAGTAAACATCGGAACTACTGGTTATGAACTTTGAATAGAAAATAGTTTGAGAGACTGCTTGAGCCTCTCCTGGAAATCATACACACACACACACACACACACACACACACACACACACACATACATATACACACATGTACATATATATGTGTATATATATACATATACACACATATATACACACACATATACATATACATGCATATGTATATATTTGTGTGTGTATTATTTTCTAAGAGTTTCTCTCATACAAGTCATAAAATTATGCTTTCCAGTTCTTCCTTTGGCTCCAATAACCTTGCCAGGCTGGCCTTCACTGGCAGAGAGGTTAGCCAATAACACAAATTCAAAGTCATTGTACTTCTCACTATATTTCTCTAGCAGGCACCCTCCATTGACAGAGTCAATCTGGGCAAAATACCTTCCATTCACAGCAGGCTTGTGATCACTTTTAGTCTGGACAATCCCAAGAGTCCAAAATGGGACTGTTCCTGCTCCAAGAATGAAAGCCCCAGGGAGCTCAACTTCCTTTGCAACAATATTCATATCATAAACCTTTTTTTTTCACCAGAGGCAAGAGGTAAGGAACCTCACGTACTTCTGCAATTCTAGGTTTTCCATAGATTCCTTTAATAGGATATGTATATGGTTCCTTAGATCAGGGCAATCAACTACAGAGACCTGGACATCAGCAAAATTATTTTTAAGTCCATTCTGTAGAACCTCAACAAGTTCTTCTAAACTTGTCACATGAAAAGAGAACTTCTCAACATTTGCCATTTTGCTATGCACAAAGTTGGAGGAAAAAAGATACCTTAGGCTAAATTACTAGCACTCACAACACACCAGAAACACACAGCTGTTAATGGAGTCTCAGTAGTTACTTCCACGTCAGATGCTCCTTCTGAGAGCAGCAGCAACTGCCTCAGCAGAGCAATGAACATTAATTTTAAAAAATGCTTCATTGCTATAAGAAGCTACCCATCATCCAAGCCTTCAATGAGTCATAATCTTTTTGTTGGTAGAAGGTCTTGCCACAACATTGACAGCTGCTGAGTGATCAGGGTGGTGATCACAGGGTGCTGAAGGTTGGGATGGCCCTGACAATTTCTTAAAATAAGGCAACAATGAAGTTTGCCTTATTGAATAAGTCTTCCTTTCACCTGAACACTTAGAGGCTATTGTTGGCCTATTAGCTGGCCTAATTTCAATATTTTTGTATCTCAGGGAATAGGGCAGCCTGAGGAGAGGGAAAGAGATATACAAACTACTGTTGATTGGTGGAACAGTCAGAACACACACAACATTTATTGATGAAGTTTGCCTCTTTATGGGTGTAGTTCACAGATCCCCAAAACAATTACAATAGTAAATCAGAGATCACTGATCCACAGATCATCATAATAGATTTAATAAAAGTTTGAAATATTGCAAGAATTACCAAAACGTGGCACAAAAACACAATGTGAGCACATAACTGTTGGAAAAATGACACTGATAGAAACAGGGTTACCACAAACCTTAAATTTGTAAAAAAAAAAAATGCAATATCCACAAACACAGTAAAGTTAAGTGCAACAAAACAGAGGCATATCTATATAAAACGAAGTTTCCATATACATAAAAAAGTTTATAGCAGCACTATTAGCAGTAACAAAACCTGGACAAAATGGATTAGTAGACATTAGTGGTGGAAAGGAACATTGGAAAGGAAGCATTAACAGGACTATACTTTAGTAGATATAGGACTGTTAGAAGAGAAGAGAAATATATTGATAGCATTGCTGACAGAAACTGGAAATTCTGGAAGGGGGAGCATGTTAGTTGTGGGGTAATGAGTTCAACTTTGGCACATCGAGTCTGAAGTAATGACAGGCTCTCTCCTTGGAGATACTCAGTAGATAGTTGGAGATACGAAGCTGGAGCTTGGGACAGAGGGAAGCTTTGTAGGTATAAATTGTGAATTAGACAATTGAACACTGTAATGAGTCACATTCTAGGACAAATTCGTAGAAAATTGAGTTTGTGTTGAAGAGTTAGAGAGTAACAAGTTTTGGTTGTTGTTCAGTCTTGTCTGATTCTTCATGACTCCATTTGGGGTTTGGGAGGATAGTCAGACTTAATTAATTATCTAAAAATCAGCATTACTTTCCTTAAATCTGACCTATTAATACATATGCAGTAGGTTCCATTATGTCATACTACATGACTCTCCTTAAGCCTGTATAATTGAGACTTTGCTTATGTTCATGTTCTAACTATTGATTTCAGTAAGGGTAGCATGCATTGAAGTTAAATGTGCTCCTTCATGAATATGTTAAAACCCAAGGTCTGTACCTAACTTTAAGACAGCTTCTTATCAATTTAATTATGTTCTTCTGATAGATACGGCTAAATACAGGTGGGGAAATGTCACTAATACTAACTATCAAAAGCAAAGAACCCTCCAAAATGAATCGTAATATTCAATAAAAAGAAATTATAATTAAAATGTGAATGATGCAGCTATGGTGGTGGGAGGGCTAGGTTCAATTCACCTTGGACCTCTTTTCTCTTATGAGGTGTTTCAAATGCTTTTAGTGCTTTACTGCCCATCACATATAGCAAAACTTACTTCACTTTAACTATGAATGAAAGTGACAGCAGAAGGAAATGAGGTATAGTGTGAAAGAAGCCTGCAGCTGGAAGACCCAGTAGTGTTATTTCTGGTAGGATTCTAGATACAGACAGGCAAGGTGGTCTGAAGTGATTTGCATGGGAAGGTTGATATTGTTAATCCAAGAAAGAATTCCAAATGGTATGATTGAATGAAAAAAATAACACAGAAACAAAAAGCATTCTTCCTTTTCTACTTCTGGCCCTTCATCATTGAAACTTAATTATCATGTTTGCTGACTCATCAGCAAGATCTTCCTTAAGAGACACTCTTGGAATCAGCAGATTGGAGTATCTTTTACTGACATCCCATGCCGGCTACAAATGTGGTCAACTAGAAAGAGAGATGCTTTTGGAGGCAGAGGACATGGGTTCCATTTCTGAACTGGACATGACCTATGACTGAAAAATAATTTACCTGCTCCAGGCCTCATTTTCCTTGTCTCTGTAATGTGAGGGTTAGCATAGATCAGAGATCCTTAACCTGGAGCCTGTAAACTCATTTTTTAAAAATTATTTGATAACTATTTCAATTCAGTTGGTTTCCTTTGTAATCCTGTGCATCTTATTTTATGCATTTGAAAATAATATTCTGGAAAAGGGTCCCACAGACTTCACCAGACTGCCAACAAAAAATTTTAAACTCCTGGTTTAAATCACTTCCAAGGAGGCTTCCTTTAAACCTATTATTCTAAACTCAATGATAAACCCCAAGTGAAGAAGACTGAAGGTGAAACACACCATTCACCTCCTAGAAGAGTGATGAAATTAAAATGCAGAGAGAGGCATACATTTTTGGACATGGTCAAAGTGGGAATCTGTTTTGTTAGACTTTGCATGTTTATAATAAGGATTTTTTGTTCGATTTTTGTTTTGGAGGGGGGTCATTGGGAGATTATAAATACATGTAAAGTAAATAAATGTATTTTTAAAACAAATCTGTCATCCTAAAAAAATGCACAGAGAACTCCACAATGAGAGGAAAGAAAAGCAAAAACTGTTTTTTGAAGCATGAGTTAGAAAGGGCTGTTCGGGTTTCAAAAGGTGTCCCCTGTTCTGGCTGTGATTTGGAGCATGGTCATGTACGCAGAGAACTAGACAGCACGAAATGACAGGCTACAGCATCTCCCTGCTTTGCATCCTCCCGGAGCGTTGTCGTCCAGCCATCAAGAGCAGTGAGGATACGTATCAGCATATCCAACACCACCACCTGGAGGCAAGAGACGTTCACAGACTCGGAAAAAAAAACAACTTGATTTTCAAAGAGTTTGTTTTTTTAAAGGTCATATTTGAAAACTATTTTTACACTGTGCCTCTTTCATAAATTGGAAAAAGCAGCACATGATTTGATGTGTAACTAGAGTCCCTGATAAGGAGATACTGGCTTTGAAAGGCTCCTAAACCTGGATTACTGCTCTCACCTGTCATCTAATGGTAGCTGGGCAACCCCAGCCATCTCAGAGCTCCCAAAATGAAAGTCAAGAAACCTGAGTACCTTCCCCTACCTCCACACGTTGTTTGTTTTGTGAAGAATTGACTTCCTACTGATTTGGGATTTTTGGCTGTAAAACTAAATATTGCCACCCAATGCCCAGTGTTTATAGCAGGTTTTGTTACTAGTTTATGGTGCTAGTATTTTCCTAACAGTAAAATTAAAGTACAATACACATAGTTCTTGGTTTGTTTTTCCTCCTGGGTCAGGAAAAGAATAGGAGAAAGAAATCATTTACTATTTGTGTTTATACCAATGGCCCCCTTTGTTCCTCACCCACTGCTACAAAAGAGAATCTCTTGGTCTCCAGAAACAAGACAAAAACTAGCCAGCTAAACTGGTTTATCACATACCTTTGCTAAAACCTCAGAAATTTTTGCCCCGAAAAATATTCATCGACCTCAAACATACCTCATAATTTCAGCACTTTCCCCTCATGGTTAGCCCCTCCTCCTTTCTGCCTTCATTGTAAGAAAAAGTCAAGCTCCAAGCTGTAACAAACACTATTGCAACCTGCATTTCAGTCATCCCATGAGATCTCTTATACTTGCTTTCTTTATCATTTACATTCATGGAAATATAACACAAGTATTCATGGTACATACATTGATATTTTTGTGGCCTCTCAAATTGCCCTGGTTTGACCAATTTACATGTAATTTACTGAAGATGTCCATAAGCACAAAGTCCAGTGAAGGTGCAGGGAAGACAAGGGGAATAGGAAGCAGCAGCTCGATTTTTATTTAGGTTCCTCACAACTAGTTACATGCACCCTGGTGTATGACAGTATTTATTTTAGGGTTATCTTAAGGCATATGCCAACTCTATGTGCAAATGAATATTATTGTTGGTTCAAGGCAACTGATGCGTATGGTTCATAAGGTAGAAGAAAAGAATTTTGAAATGATTTTTACTACTGCTTAAATAACAGACTTTTTTTCCGACTTCATTGGAAACGGGGTGGCATATTTTATGTTTGATTTGTGAGACAAGTGGTTCTATTTTTCTGACAGTACACCACCTCCAATGTGCTTAATTAGAAGTATTTAAGTGACAACATTAGGAGGAAGAGAAAACATCAACAAATGCTTCTCCCCATGTTCAGAGAGGCTCTAACAGAACAACACATATTCTCATCAGCTTACTGCTTGTCAGCTTTTAGAAAGTCCTCACTGGTTCAGGATGGGGCTAGAGTAGCAGATAGGTAGAGAGATATAGATATAGATAGATAGATGGCTATAGATAGGATGTTCCCAGAAAATTATATACAGTAGCTATTTATATATAATAGTATATTTTATTAGTATTGATTACTAAATTTTTATTAATATAATTATATAAATATTATATCTAATTTTATAGGCACATCCTATCTATACCTGTCTTGGGGGTGGGGTGTATAGGTTAGGTGGCACAGTGGGCTTGAAATCAGGAAGACTTCTCTTCCTGAGTTTAAATCCAGTCTCATACACTTACTAGCTGTGTGACCCTAGGAAAGTCACTTAACCTTGTTTGCCTCAGTTTCTTCATCTATAAAATGAGCCAGACAAGGAAATGGCAAATCCCTGTCTTTGCCAAGAAAACCCCAAATGGGGTCATGAAGAGTCAGACACAACTGAAACAACCAACAACAAAAGCGTGTGTGTGTGTGTGTGTGTGTGTGTGTGTGTGTGGGTGGGTGGGTGTGTGTGTGTGTGCATGTGTTTGGTATTTGGTGAGGTCTCAAACAGCCTTCCTTTATTGTTCACATTCACAATAATATAAAAAGGTGTGAACTAAAATAGATATTAAAATTTCCACAACTTCACTAATTGTCTTGGTTTGACTAATCTGTAACCAATTTTCTGGGAGCATTATAATGCACAGACAGATTTGACTCCCAATTCATTCATATTATAACAGCCTATAAAACTTTTACTCAACCCTGAAGAAATAAAGCGCTGACACTTCAAAAGCTCCTTCAAGAAGTACAAACCTGGGATCCTGGACCCCATCATATACAGGTGACAGTAGGAATGACTTTGCTCCTCATCTTGTTCATCAAATCATGTGGGAACACCTGTTTCATATCTTGGAACCATTTTTGATTGCCACCAAAGACATTCCGATTGAAATGGCCTCAATTAGCCAAGTTCTTCCACCTGTATGAAGACAAAAGCAAGCAGGGAAAGCAAATCAACCCTGAGCTGAGGCCTGACTTCTGTTTAACATAGGATTGTATGATGCCTGATTTCTGCTTCACAGGTGAGCCTGGTTGGTCAAGAGATGTAGCAGAGCACCCAGAGAATGAGACTTTAAAAGAGAAGAACTTGGGTGGAAGAGGAAGGGCTGAGACATGTGAAGAAGATGGGAGAATGCTTTTAAAATCTTGACCAATGCATTACCTACTCCAACACTACAGACAGCAAATTGAACAATAGCTTTGACATCAAAAACACTGGTCCTGTCCTAAGTTATTTGAAGCCTGCTCCCCACAAGAATGACAAGAAAGACATCTTGTTTGTGTATTGTCTGTGAACTCTGTAAGAAGTTGATCTTTTGGAACATTTAAGTTTGTGGATGTCTTGCCATGTTTGCCAACTAATAGTAACTAATTGGAAAATGTTAATAATAATTATTCCAACTAATAATTTCATTAATCAGAAAGATGTGAAATTTTACAAAATTGAGGAAAAATAAAAATTCTAAAGGCTAGTTAGTCCTTTCAGTTATACCCCTTTACAAAATAGTTTGTTTTGATACATATTTTATTATATTGTAGTTCAATCCATGCCCCTCTTTAGAGTAAATAGAGTATTTCTTTCATTATAAAACAGTCTATAAGGCAATTGTTCTCCTTGTCTCCTGACGTTGACATTATAATAGGTTTCCACTGTATTAGTATTTTAAGTAATTGGACAAAACTCTGTACACCTAGTAAATGAACAAATCTTTTCTCTTTTCTGCAGATTCTACATTAACTTCACTTCTCTCAAACTTAGATTACAACTATGAGATATACATGCATGTATACCCATTGAGGCCTTTGCTTCTGGGAAAATTCATTGTTAGTGGAAGGCATTCAAAATCTCTCATCTTCCAAAGTTCATTCAGTTGTAACTATTGGGCTTACCACTCTGAGAGTTAGGGAGCTAGGTTACATTTTAGTGTCTTTAGTTCTTTCCAAGGATATTTTCTTTTTCTCTTTTTTCCTTATGTTTACTACACAATTAATGGTTGAGAATAGAAAAAGAGTGAAATCATAAGAATTTGCATAATTTTTTTTCTTTGGGATAAAGGAGATATATATGATAGACTAAATATATACCATTTATCTGGGATTAAGTAAAAATTTTGCTGAAAAAAATCTTTTTTGCTTATTTTTTATTTGTGGAGATAAAATGAAAAATATTTCTTTCTAGAAATTTTAGTGAAAAATAGGGATAATCCTTGAAATATGAACATTCTCTTCTTTATAAACTATCTTTCTGGTCTGCCTAGAGATCACAGAATCAAAATTTGAAGGTACGAATAGTCATCCAGTCCAATCAATAACTAAAGCATGAATTAATTGCCTTTATAGTAGCTTCAAAAAGTGGTCACCCAGCCTATACTGGAAGATTTTCAATGAGACATCTTACCTTATATGATAATATTAATCATTTATGCCTGTATAGCATTTTAAGGTTTACAAAGTTAAATTTTCTTGAAAAGTCCTGCAAGGTAGCTAGTACAAATAGTGTGGTACTCATCTTATAGATGAAAAAATTAAGGCTCAATAAAGTTAAGTGACTTGTCCATGATTGCATATCTAGTAGACATTGGAGCCAAGATTCAAGAACATTTTACTTTATTCTAGTTGAGTATTTTTTCCCCCTGCTTAGTTCTTGACCTTATTCTTTTCAACATTTTCATAAGTAACTTGAATTAAGACATAAATTTACTGATGAATTCAAGATAGAAAGGATAGATAACCTTTTGGATTACAGAATTAGATTATGTAATTACATAATTATGTCAACAGTTAGATTGAACAATGTGCCAAATCTAATAAGGTAAATATCATAGAAACAAATGTAAAGTCCTATACGTAGGTTCAAAAAATCAACTGGACAAAGAGGAGCTCTGACTAGGAAATAATTCATATGAAACAACCATAGGAATTTCAGCATACCAAAAACTCAATGTGCATCAACAGTGTGATGTCGGAGTTCAAAATATTGACAAAAACATAGATTTTTTTTCAATATAAGCATAGTGTCCAGGACAAGAAAACTAGTAGGCCCACCAAATTCTGCCCTTGTCAGACTACATGTAGAGTTTTATGTTCAGTTCTGGGTATTACGTTATTAAGTAAGACCATTGTCAAACTGATACGCATCTAGAGGAGTGTAGGCAGAATAGTGAGAGCCCTGAAGAATATGACATAAAAAGACTATTTGAAGGAATTATGGTCGTTTGGCTTAGAAAAGGGAATTCTTGGAAAGGGGCACAGTTGAGGGAATAGGTTTTCCATATTAAAGTATTTGATGAGCTGTTATATAAAAGAGGAATTAAGTTTGTTTTGTTTGGTCCAATAAATCAAAATTAGGAACAGTGGGTGGAAATTGCAGTTAACTGTCAACAAGTGATTGTACCTTGAGAGGTGACAATCTCCCTGTCACTGGAGGTCTTCAAGCAGAGTTGACTAACCAGTCTTCATGATGTTTTGGAAAGGATTACTAGTCAGTTGTGACAGACTGGACTAGTTAACATCTAAGATTAGTTTATCCTTTGAGAGTCTATGAGGCAATGTAACTCTCATAGATCCAGGAAGCTATGTTTTCCTCTCTGTTTTTTTTCCAGAACCCGAGTGGTTCAAACTGAAAGGAAAAGAAAATTGAAGACTCTCAGACTAGGTTTATAGAGAGATGGGATGGTACAGTAGATAGAAACCTGGTCTCAGAATTGGGATAATCTAGTTTCAAGTCTGGCCCCTAATATGTACTAGCAGTTTCACTGTGGCTGTTGTTTAACCTGAAAACTCTTTAAAATTACAGTTTGGTGTTTCTCAATTAGTGTAAAAAGACAACTGGTATTCCCTACATTGATGAAATCATGGGTCTGGATCTTCATATGTATTCCTTTTATTTTTCTATCCAGAATTAGGTTAGTAGTTAGAAAACTTTTATGGGTAAAAAAGTTAGAGGTGGTAGAAGGCAAGTAGTATTTTTATTGAAGAATTAGCCTTAGATAGTACATATATTTTCATTTGTTGATGCTTCACACTTTTTTTTGGAAGGAAGTATTTATTTATTAAGCTCTTACTATTTACCAGGCACTGTTGCAAATGTTATTGTATTTAATCATCACAATAATTCTGAGATGTATATTGGTATTACTATCCCAATTTTACAATTGAGGAAACTGAGGCAGACAGCAGTTAAGTAACATGCCTTGCTAGTAAGTGTCTAAGGGTAGATCTGAACCAAGATCTTTCTAATGGCAGGCCCAGTGTCCCATCTAATATGCCATTTGACTGCTTCTCAACAAACTACAAATTTCATGGATGGAAATCTTCTAGGCCAGGTTTTTATGAGACAGTTAACTGATGTGAAGTGTTTATTAACTATTATAGTGTTCCCAAACTTAATTATTATGATAAAACTATTCTTTAATGTGAAATGGAGCTTTGGAATTACTTAAACCCTGAGCATTCCATAAATATATGTATTCTTTTTAAAGATTAAGCTTTTATTTGGGAGGTGGAGGGAGTGGCCAAGGGAAAAGTTTGAGCATATGTGTATTAGAATGTGTATCTAATAATTTCTAGGGTTAATGACTTTTTCTCAGTTTTGATGTTGGGGTTAATATATCCCTGCTCCATTAAAAAAGCCATCTGGTATACAAGTTTTGCTAAATTGAATTAACTGAGACATAATTTTAATTAATTAGGAATTACTGTTGACCAAATTTTAAAAACATACACAGAGAATGCTAAATTTCTCGTTAGTTTCAGGTCTCATTTGTTTCTGGAAACTGCACTAGTATTGTGTTGCCTATATATAAACCTAGATATGGGAGTATAGACATTGATTATTCAGAGTATCTAAAAAGATCTATTAGTTTTTATATAAAGGAAATTATTTGTAAATTATTTTAGTGATATTTTGCTTTCTAAGGTAAAAAAGTATAACTCGCTTTTTCATAGTATAGTTTTCAAAATATAATTTTAATTATTAAAATTCATGTTTTAGAGTACCAGCAAAATTATGATTTTCTCATTTAAGGTGTTTTAACATTTTTTGAAAGTATATTAATTAATAAGTTTTCAAATCTTTAGCTTATAAAGTGAAGAGATGACCTTTATTACATAAAGGGTATTTCTAGTGAATTTTAAAACTTTTAACTTAATGCTAAACATTCAAGACCTCTCTCTTCCATGTTTATATCATTCTAAATCTGTTTCATTTACATTATCAACCTTTTGGCTTCTAAGTTTAGCACAACTATGATTACACTGCAGTTGCTGAAAACATAAGAAATAATGCCTAAACAAAATGGTAGATATCATTAGAGAATATACACTATGATAGAATAAGGATGAGAGGCGAAGTTTCCTTTAAAATTATTGTCTGAAAATAAAATTTTAATCTTCCTGGTGGCCTAAGAAGTTACCCTATTTCTTCTACCCTAATAAAAGAAGTAATCTGAAATCTGAGAACTCAGGGTGAGAACCAAAGTTGAAACAGTAAGCTGGTAGGAATTGGTACCCCCAGGCTCTGGACTGGGTCCTACCATTGACTAGCTGGGTAACCTTAGAGAGTTCCTTTTCCCTCTCCGTGCCTCAGTTCCCTCATCCATGAAATGATACTTTCCCAATGACATCTGAATTTTATTTGAATTCAATGACATATGCCACAATGCCATTTCAATAAACATTTATTAATTACCTTCTCTGTGCAGAACACGGTCCGAATCAGAAAGGTTGAATGAGTTAAAAAAAATAGTCCCTGCCATTTTGGAGTCTACAGCCTATTAGGGGACATGTCATGGCAGAGTAGGTTCAAAAAACCTACATTCAGATCTTGACTCTACTACTTACTAGCTAAGCAACCCACTTAACTTCTTTTGATCTCAGTTCTCTATAACTATAAAATGGAGTTAAAACTTGAGCTACCAGTTTCATGGGGCTATTGTGAAGAAAGCAGTTTGTAAATTGTAAAATTGTTATTATTGGGCGAATTTGACATACATACAAATAATTATAACAAAGTATCACATAATGATGATATATGTAAAATCTACAGAAAGAAAGAAATAATTCTTAACTGGGAGGATTAGGGGAAAGGAAGAACTAGTGAGCAGTCTCAAAATATGAATTGGAATTTTTGAGATGGAAGTAGAGGAAAGAAACATTGAAGATGGGCCTGACAGGCCTGGGGAATGGCAGTGAATAAAGGCATGGAGTCAGGAAAGTAGAAAGTGTGCAGGGGAGGTATCTGAAATAAAGCTAGAAAAAGGGTAGGGTGGTATCAGATTAAAGAGGACCTAAAAAACAACTTATTTACATGATTTTTAAAACTAAAACATTTTTCACTTGTTCAGTGCTTTTTTTTTTTTGCTATTCATATTTTTTTTTCATTTCCAGTTTTGTCTCAGACGAAGTGACAAAGCCATGGATGGCCAACATATAGAAATATTTTCCACAGTCAACCACCAAGGAATAAAATGTATTTGAACTCACTGTGGAAAACTGCCCTCAGTACAGTCATAACTGTTATATTCCTTTTAAAAAAAAATTTTATAACTTCTATTCTGCTGATCAAAATGCTTTACTACTGCCCCTTTGGTAGTTAAATGCATTCCTACTTATGCTCTTCACTAATGGCTTTATCCTTTTGGATTGTTATCTAAAGTCAAAATTTTTATAGGTTTAGAATATGTTTCATACCCTAGCATCCAAGTGGAGATATCCAGCAGAAAGCTGAAATTAAAGGTCTGGAACTCACAAAAGAGGTAGCCTTAGAGTCATCTGCATTGAGATGACAGTTGGAGGTAGGACTCACAGTCATATAGCCTGCTTCCTTAGTGGAAGTCTATACTGTGATGATGCCTGCTTACTTAGTTATTGTTTTAAAAAATGGCTACTGAGCCTTAGAGTGTATGAGGGACATAATCAGCCTAGAAAATTAAATGGAAATATGATGATGTAGGGCCTTAAATGTCAAACAGATGAATTTGCTGCTAAAGTTTCTTCAACAGTGGAGTGACCTGGTCAGATTTGTGCTCTACAATTATTTTGACAGACAGAAAGGGAAGGGGAAGAGGAAGAGGGTCCAAAATATTTTAGAGACAAAATGTCAATTTATAGAGGAGTGCAATTTGTATCAGTGGAGGGAATAACCATGATGAAGAAATTCTAGACAACTGAAGTATTGTATAACTTGAAATTATATTAAATCAATAATTATCCATAGGTATCTATTGAATGTCAACTCTGTTTTCAGCACTATGCATCAAGATGAAAACAGTAGCTAGGGACTAAGAATTTAAGTAAGTTTGCTACCAAAGAGCATGAGAAGGAATCCATTCATCTCCAAAACAGATGGCACCAAAGCACTCTACACAAGGCTTTAAAACCAAGACCAGGCTCATATGTTGGGACTGGTGAGAGACAGTAAATTATTCATTGTTGGATGTGGCCAAGACTCAGCAATAGGATATGAAAATTGCCTTCATCAAAAGCAGGTTATTTATAAACAACAGAATAAGTTCCATGTTATTGTAATGAACACTGGCTATCTGAATTGACTAGTCAATTACTAAGCCATTCAAGAGGAAAGCAAAGTCATCTGTAGTAGAGAAGAATATATTCATACTTTTGAAATATGTTAAAAACCCAAGGTAAAAAAAATAAAATAAAACAAAACTGTATAGTATTTTGTTAAACTTGGAGGATATATTTCCTAGATTGAAAATAATATGTTCCAATGTGAATTTAATATTCAAACTTTCTGAATCAAATTTTTGAACCTCAGTGAGCATTTTGAAATAGCTTTTTTAATTAGATGTGCAAGCCATCTTCCAAAGTTGTTTTAGCATATGCAAACAGACTGCTTCATTTTCTTATTTGACATTTTTGTCTTTAATAAATTGAAGGGAAAAGATTTACTTAGGAAGCCTATGATGAAATATTAATAATCTGTTATATATAAATCGATTGGAAGAGCTATCAGGCATAATAAGAAATTAAATTTACCTTTAAATTATACCTGGTAACTTTTCAGATGAAACTTGTCTGTGCCTTATGAGGATGAAATTCTGTTCGTATTGTTGCTTTAGATAGTTTTTTGTTTTGTTTTAAGCGCAGTCAAATTTTACATTTATATTGCTATATAAAAATGACAGAATAATACCTTTTCTTGGTTCTGATTCTCCTTGAGCCATTTGTAACCTCTGACAACACTGCTCAAATCTTCCTATGAAATTCTCCCCTTTGATCTTTTTTGGTATACTGCATTATCCTGGCTCTCTCTCTCTCTCTCTCTCTCTCTCTCTCTCTCTCTCTCTCTCTCTCTCTCTCCTCTGATCATTTCTTTGTCTCTTTGCAACCCCTGAGCATGGATATTTTTCATAATTCTGTCCTCATTCCTCTGCTTTTCTCTTTCTATATTCTCTTCCTCCATATGTACTCTTGTGATTTCAAGTATCACTTCTTTTTTTTTTAATGGATTTGTTTATTTACTGTTATTTTATAAGATTCAGTTCCACAATCCTTGAGTTTCAAATTTTCTCCCCTCCCTCTCCCTGGTGCCATGCAATCAAGTATAGGATCTGTAAAGATTTTCACATTGGACATTAGTCTGGTTGTATAGAAGGGTTTTAACCAATGGAGTGAACAATGGGAGAGAGGAAACAAAACCCAGTGTGGAAAAGAATGATAGCACGTAGATTGCTTCAGTCTCCATTTAAACTCTGTTCTTTCTAGATCTTTCTCTGAATGTAGCTATCTCCTTCCATCCTGAGCCTTGTAGAGTTGTCTCATAACTATGTGTTGCTGAGAAGAGTCCAGTTTTTCAAGTGTCACTTCTATACAGATAACTTCAAATCCAAATCTCTAGCTCCAAGCCATCTCCTGAGCTTTAGTCTCTCATCTTCTAAGGGCATCTTCTAGGGGCAGCTAGATGGTGCCATGGATAGAGTGCTGGACCTGGAGTCAGGAAGATTCATCTTCCTGAGTTCAAATCTGGCCTAAAACACTTACTAGCTGTGTAACCTTGGTCAAGTCACTTAACCCTGTTTGCCTGTGATTTTCATCTGTAAAATGAGCTGGAGAAGGAAATGGTAAAGCAGCATCTTTGCCAAGAAAACCCCAAATAGGGTCACAAAGAGTTGGACACAACTGAAAAATGACTGACCAACAACTCTGGTGTCACCTCAAACTTAGCATAAATAAAACTAAACTCACTATAATTCTCCAAGAATTGCCTCTCCCTCCTGAGTTCCCAATTTTTGTAAATTCTTACACAATCCTCCTAATTTACAGGACTTAAAGCTTCATCACCATTTCCTTTCATCTTGCCATAGACAATTGGTCACCAGGTCTTGTGTCTCCTTTTATAGCTTTTTGCACAGAACATCAGTCAGTCAGTCTTCAACAAGTAATTTTTAAGTGCTCGTGCTAAGTGCTGGGGTCATGAGTACAGAGAATGGAATAATCCCTACTCCCAAAGAACTGACATTTGTTAGGGAACACAAGCACACATAGAAACACATGCTGCATTAATGGACATTGAATATATACCAATGCATACAAACTAATTCAACGCAAGATACTATAGAAAGGAGGGTACCAGCAGTTGGGGGAGATCAGGAAAGGATTCATACAGAAAATGTTGCCTGGGCTGCATCTTAAAGGAAGGGAGAAAAGCTGTGAGGAAGTGAGTCTAGAAAGATAGACTGGGGCCAGGTTGTATAGGGCTGTAAAAGTTAAGCAGAAGAGTTTATATTTTATCCTAGAGGCAACAGCCAGCCTTGAAGTTGGTTGAGTATTACATCAGTCTTGCATTGACCTTCTGATTGGTCTCATTTCCTCTGCAGGGGAGTAGAGGTAAGGAGGGAGAGGCTTCTAAGCACAGCAACAACCACTAAAAATGCCTGCAGTCAGGAGATGGCATGTCTTGAGCAAGGAAAAGTAGGACAGTGTCTTTGGATCACAGAGGATATGGAGAGGAGTCAGTATAAGAAGACTGGAAAGGTGGGATGGACCCGTGTTATAAATGGCTTTAAAAGTGGAATTCCTCAAGAACAGTCATGTGACATGTTATATTTGATTCCATGTATTGTTAGACATGTTACATCCTCCTTTATCTCGTTGATGATAGACTACTTGAGGGCAGAAACCATATGTTCTATTTCTTTGCAGCCCCATAGTGCTTCCTTTACACCAGCTTAGATTACCTTTATCTATCCTAAAACCAGCCTAATATGCAGGTTTTACAAAGTAAGTATCATTGAATTACTTTTAAAACACTTGGACATAATTACTTTTTTTTTTGAACTCGTGACAGATTTTGATCAATCAATATCTTACTTTATGACAAGAGCATAGTACAAATTTCTGCTCCTATGATCTTACTCTTTGGGGAAGCAACCGTTTCGTTGTTCTTCTTGTTGTTGTTTTCTTTTCATTTACAATCCAGTCTCAGAGCTTGGCACATTCTAGGCACTTAAAACATGTTGGGTGAATTGTTGACATGAGTTGGAATTCTGTGATCACATGCATTGGGGAAAAATATGTGTGTGAAATACATATGACACATACTTTATATATATAATGTATATATGTATGTATTTCTTTGCATGATACTGCTTTTATCTAAATCTCATCACTAGGCTGCCTGAAATTGCCTACAATATGACTTTGCTTTAATATCCAGCTTAATGGATATTTGTGCATCTTTAGGAAAAGGACAGAGAATGTATTTTGTGGACTTTTACAGCCAGCAATTGGACAGAATATACAAAGTGCTTCAAACTGTGTAAATGATTTGTGGAGAAGGGAGGAATGAATTGAAAACTCTGAGTGTTCCAAGTACTGCTTCCATTCACAATGGGTGTAGGCAGGCAGGTCAATTTTTGTTCCCCCGGCACAAAGAGATATTGCAAGGTAGTTATTCTTCTCTCACATTCCTTATGGAAGCAGAACACTCGTTGTCAAATGGATAGAGAGAAGCTATTTAACTATACTATATTGATGTTTCCAATTGTTTATACATGAAATAAAGTGCTGTCTCTGACCAAGTCTGTACTAATAAAGCAAAGGATAACTAAGGCAATAACCCAGGTAGTTCAAGTAAAGATGCTGCTCTTTGCTAGGATCTCTCTCTCTCTCTCTCTCTCTCTCTCTCTCTCTCTCTCTCTCTCTCTCTCTCTCTCTCTCTCTCTCTCTCTCTCTCTCTCTCTCTCTCTCTCTCTCTCCTTCCCTCCCTCTCTCTCTCTCTCCTTCCCTCCCTCTCTCTCTCTCTCCTTCCCTCCCTCCCTCTCTCTCTCTGTCTCTCTCTCAAAAGGGGAGGGGGGAGAGAGAGAGAGAAAGAGAGAGAGAGTGTGATAGTGACAAATAAGAAATTCTAAATACAGGCATAGCTTAGGAATATTGTGGGTTCAGCTCCAGATCACTGCAATAAGGCAAGTCACATGCATTTTTGGTTTCCCAGTACATATAAGTTATGTTTCCACAATACTGTCATCTATTAAGTATGCAATAGTATTGTGTCTAAAATGTATATACCTTAATTAAAAAATACTTTATTGCTAAAAAGTGCTAACCATCATCTGAGCCTTTAGCGAGTTGTAATATTTTTGCTGGGGGAGGATCTTGCCTCTGTGTTGATGGCTACTGACTGATCAGGCTGGTGGTTGCTGAAGATTAGGCTGGCTGTAGCAATTTCTTAAGATGACAATGAAGTCTGCCCTGTCAATTAACTCTTCCTATCACTTGAATACTTAGAGACCATTGTGGGCTTATTGATTGGCCTAATTTCAATATTGTTGTATCCCAGGGAATAGGGAGGCCTGAGAAGAGGGAGAGACCAGTGAAGGCTGGTCAGTAGAGCAGTCAGAATACAAACCGTTTATCAATTAAGTTCATTGTTGCAAGAAGCATGGTCTATGGTACCCCCAAAACAGTTATAATAGTAACATCAAAGTTCACTGATTTTAGATCACTATAGCAGATATAATAATAATGAAAATGTTTGAAATATTGCTAGAATTACAAAAAATGTGATACAGAGACATGATGCGAACACACACCACTGAAAAGAATGGAGCTGTAGACTTGCTCAATGCAGGGTTGCCACAAACCTTCAATTTGTTAAAAAAAAAATGCAGTGTCTAACCAAGTGCAATAAAGTAAAACACAATAGAACAAGATATGCCTGTGATTATGCAGAAAAATTAAGGCAAAGCATTTTTTGTCGTTTTGTTATGGTAGCTGTTGCTTGAACTTGTCAATGGACAGCTAAGCCATGTATATGCAAGAGAACTGAAATGTAATTTAGCAATCTGAGAAGCAGTGTGGTAAGTGGGATATAGTGAGTGGAAAAAAAACCAGTCAGGAGTAATAAAGCCTGAATATTAGTCTTGGATCTCTCTTTTATAAATGACCTTGAACAAGTCACAACCTCTCTGAACCTCAGTTTACCCTTCTGTGAATTGGAAAAATATCTGCCCTATCTACCTAGGAAGACAAAATTTTAAAAGTAGAAAGGGGCTTTGAGAACTACAAAACAGTATTGTTAGTATTTTATCAGCAAAGACAAACAAATCTTGGAGTAATCATACTTATCATTATATAGTTCATCTGTATAGCGCTCAAAAACTTTTCCAAATCTGATCAATATTTTGAAATCTTACTTAACCAGTGAGGTTGGTAAGGCCCTACTTATCATTTTCATTTGACATGTGAGGAAATGAAGATGCAGAGAAATTCTGACTTGCCTAAGTTCACATAATCACAATATGACTGACAGAAGAGTTTGCAGGAGAGGTCAGGTATCCTAACTCTGAAACCCAGGCTCTTTTCCCTCACTCATCTTGCCTTTTAAAAGAGAAGCACATAAACAGATGTTCTGTGTGCATTTAAATCTACTCCATGTAAATGAATAGATAGATGATAGCTGAGCAGACAGATAAACAAATAGACAGATTAGATAGACAGACAGAGATGGAATACCTTCTGCCTGTCAGCCAGTTCATGGATAAATTCAGCCAATATTCCTAATACCCACTTCCCCTTTCCCCCCCACAAAAAAACCTCAGTGATGTAAGAACTCTCTAGTTAATGCCTTCTTCCTACTCAAAGTCTCTATTTGTATAACATGGGGAAAGTACTATGGCCCACCTTAAATATGGATTTTTTTTTTAAGCAGAGATAGGTTGGGGGAGGGTGGGGGGAAGATTGAGAATCAAAGAATCTTAGAGTTTGAAAGGGCTGTATGGGACCTCTAGTCTAATCCATGCCGGACCAAGAATCCCTCCATGACCTCTCCCATCAGTGACCATCAAGCCTTTGCTCAAATACTTCCATTGAAGAGAAACTTGGTACCCCTGTAGGCTGACTGAGCTCTTGCGACATTAGTGTTGACTATACTTGACTTAATACCTGAATTTCTTGTAAACTGTATCTACAGTCTTGTCCTGATCTAATGATCCTGTTGAAAGAAGAAATGTAGTTAGTCTGAGTTGAACTGTGCTACTTTTACCACGCTCATTTTCGATCATCACCATTTCCCCTTCTAAATAACTCATGAACCATCTCTCTAATAAAATGTCCTAGAAGTTCACAAGCAGTTGAAGTCAATGTCACTGGTCTATACTTTTTAAGTTCTATTGTCTTCCCTTTTATGAAAATTTCATATTCCCCACTATAGCCCTGTAAAAGTCAGCTTGGTAGGACAGTGGTTAGAACACTGGACCTGGAGTCAGGAAGACCTGAGTTCAAATACAGCCTCAGACACTGCTGCATGACCACCCTAGGCAAGTTACTTAATCTCTGTCTGCCTCAGTTTCCTCAATTGTAAAATGAAAATAATAATATAGCACGTGCCTCACAGGGTTGTTGTGAGGATCAAATGAGATAATACTTATAAAATGCTGAGCAGTGTTCTGGCACATATTAGTCAGTCAACAAACACTAAGTGCTTACTAGTACTAGACAAAGCCTTATTCCCTCCCTCCCCCAGGTGTATTTCCCATTTTCCATAATCTTTCAGACCTCACTGACAGTGTTTCCATCACCATATCTGCCAATTCTTTCTGAGTCCTGGAATGCAGTGCTCCCAAGACAAGTGATCTGAATTTTTTTGGGAACAGCAAGGTGCTCTGTATGTCCTTACCTTTGAGATTCAGATCCCTATTAACCATTTTCTCATTTTCAGGAATAAGATCATTTTTCTTGGCAGAGAAAACAAAATCAAAACAATTATTAATTAATCCCCTGTTCATAGTCCTTCCTCTGGGCAGGAATCCCAACTATTTGAGACCTGATTTAAACCTATTTACCCCTGACAGTATGAAGCCCTTAGCTCTAATAAAGATAACTGACATTATACATTTATATATAAGATAATATATTTAACATTTGTTATATATTTAAATTAACATTTAATTAACATTATTATATATTTAATTAATGTTAAATATCACATATTTAACATTTATATAAAATTATATATTTATATATAACATTTAAAGTTTGCAAAGAGCTTTTCATATATCATGTTATTTTAGCTCCACAACAACCTTGTGAACCAATTTTAAAATTTCCCGCCATTCTAAGAATATAAGTTGCAGAGAAGGAGGTGATATACTTTGAGAGAGAAAGTTGCTGACTAGGAGTTCCATATACAAATGAGATCACAGTTCTAGTATCTTTTAAAAAATTAACTTTTAAAAAATAGTGTTTGTTGTCCTTAACTTTCCTCAGAAGCCTCAACTGTCATAGACGGTAAAGTTTTGAGCTTCCAATGAAGAAGACCCGGATTCAAATCCTGCCTCAGATCCCTATGTCCTGTGTGAAACCCAGGCAAATCAAGTAACCTTTCTGAGTCTCACTTTTCACTTTTATAAAGCAAGAATAATAATAGCACCTGTACGCCTGTGTTGTTGTGCGGACCAGACAAAATAATATAAGTAAAGTTCTTCGCAAACTTTAAAGTGCTAGATAGATGCGAACTATAATTATTCTTATAGAGCTCTGCAATGTTTTAATAGTCACCTTTTGGAATTAAAAATCTAAATTGGCCGATCCCTTTCCTATCTATGTACATAGTTTTAGCCAACTCCCCTTTTTCATCCCCTTAGGAGAACTGGGTTTGTAGTATTTTTTTCTTTTTCTGCATTTTCTTTATTTGATTCTTGAGAGCTTTCTATCCTCATTAGGTTGACCTCTGAATTGACAATATATGACCTACCCTTTCACTGAAGACTTTCGCATTTGTCTCCTCAATTCAAATATACTGTCAAATTAAGCTTTTCCTTCCTCACATTTCTTATCACAAATTCTAAGATGGAGTGCTCGTTTCCCTCTAAGAGTCTTATTTCTACTTTAACAATCAGTTTCTCCTTCTCAGGCAGACTCTAGCGTAGATTAGTAATTTCCTTCATCATTTCCTCTGTCTGTTGCCCAATAACATTTTCATTAACACAAGTTGAGAATTCATTAGCTGTTGTGCTTTGGGCAGACAGAAGATTCCAAGAGACGTCAGGATAATTTAGGTTCCCCGTCTACTATATCATGCCTCCATTCTAGGCGTATTTCCTTGGATTCCTCAAATATTTCATCTCTTTCTAGCCAGATAGTCTACAGTACACTCCCACGACAGTATCACTTCTACTTCTTCACTTCCATATTCTTCACTTAAATAGTTTCTACCATACTTCCCCACTATGACTTTTTGATTTCCGCTTGTAATTATGTTTTTTTAATGTATTCAATGATACTCTGCCCCCACCTGTTTTAATCTCTCTTGTTCTTTTTCAATCTGATATACCTACCAGATCAATATTGCCATCAGGAGTCACATGCCCCACATCTCAGTGATATGTGGACATTTATCTCCTCTTATTAGGATCTCTAGATCACCTTAATTGCAGTTATTTTGTACATTTGTGAATAGATATTTGAAGTGAAGATTCATTCCTAGCTACTTTGGGGATTTTTTTTGTCTTCTGCAAAGTACTGGATATTTCTTTTTTTTTTTTTTTGGTCTTTTAGGAGGGGGAAGGCAGGGCAATTGGGGTTAAGTGGCTTGCCCAAGGTCACACAGCTAGTAAGTGTTAAGTGTCAGAGGCTGGATTTGAACTCAGGTCCTCCTGACTCCAGGGCTGGTGTCTATTCACTGTACCACCTAACTGCCCCAGTACCAGATATTTCTATGACTAGTCGTCCTATGTTGTAATGTCTTCTAAGTATCCAACCTGTTGGATATACATCAAATAGAAGCAGCTTTCAAATTAGAATATACTCAAAAATGCTAAGTGTATGTGAATGTTAAAGAAAGTTAATCAAGAGAAGGGTTATAGTCGGTACTAAGTCTACAAGAGCCCAGTAGTTCTTGTCAAGGAAAAAAATTGTTTACAACATACGCTTACATGAGAACTCTGAGACTTCTGCTTAATTACATCATTTTAAAAGTTCAGCCTTTCAGCAACAACAACAAAAACCTATTCCTAAATTTTAATTACCAACACCCCTCAATTTAAACAGTTCAGGAAATTTCTAATATCAGCCTAACATGACTATTGCCATACACACATATATGCATGCTATATTTTATACATACACACACATATATATATACACACACATATTAGATAAAAAGTGGTTGTGGGGGGAAACAAGCCTATTTTTCTCTGTCTTTGCATTGACTAGAGTTAATTTTAGCTTGTGTTTCATTTCCCAATTACATGAGAAAACTAAACCTAAAGAGTATTGGAGGGTGGGGAGAGGGGATGGTGGAAGACAGCCATTTCGTGTCTTGGTTCCCCGGCTGTCTCCTTTTCTTCCGTAGTTAATCACCACACCTATCCACTAGGGGCAGTGTTAACTTGTGGGAAAAGCCCTGAGGATTCAGGAGAGCTAGATTTGAGCGCTGATTCTGCTCAAACTGACTGTGGCATCTGTGATACATCACAGCTTCTTAGGTTCTCAGTTTCTATAGCTGTAAAATGAAGATAGTAGTATTTGCACCACTTATTTCACCAGAAGCTTATCAAGATCAATAAAGGACGTGAAAAGCCTCATACTAGTAGCTCACAACATAAATGTTCATTATTTACTTAGCTTCCAGGGATTGGTTCAAATTATGTGTTTTAAAATAGCAATCAGATGTCTCCATAACTGTATATAGAAGTTTATATTGTAAATAATTCCATGCCAAATCTACCCATTTAGACTCATAAAGACAGTGTAGTAAAGATATGAAACGTTAGTGCTTTTATATAGAATTTGAAGTTTTCCATTGTTCTTTGTAGGTAGAGTAAATTTACTGATGAAGTGAAAAACATATAGGAGTCAGGAGGGAGGGAAGGAAGGAAGGAAGGAAGGAAGGAAGGAAGGAAGGAAGGAATAGAAAGAGGGAGTCTCCTCTTTCTGGATGGAAGAGAGGGAGGGGAAGGAGCATTTATTGTGTACTTACTATGTGCAATGTGCTAAGCACTATAGTAAAAGATGAAATAAAAGAAGATAGATGAGTGACGAAGCAGCTAATGTTATCAGGAGGCAGTACTTCTGAAACATTTATCAGACTTTGGTTTAAAAACAGAAACAACAAAAAACATTTCTTGAAAGATCAGAATGGAGTAAATGAGATTCTTCTCTATATAACGCTGTTTATTTGGAGATTTCTGAGGAATGTATTATAACATAGAAAAATGACAATATGTGACTTGGGAGCCAAAGCTGTACTGCCAAGCCAGTTCTCCTCTGGGTACTGCCTCTTAGCTGAGTAGAGAACAATGACAGCTGTGGAGTGTCCTGGTCCAACCCAAACCATTCTCAGCCAGACCCCTGTATAAATAATCGCCCAAGCTCTTACACATCTTCACTCATACATTAAAGCAGGAGACAAGTTTTTTTTTCTTTGAAATATATCAAAATGATACTGAGTAGTTTGTCTAAAACATAACTATAGAAGTCACCTTAAGTTTATTTAGTATGTCGTGTCTTTTTTTAGTAAATGATTCTTCTAAACAGAAACATTCAGTGTGTTTTCCAGTTGATTGTGTCTTGCTGGCCAGCATCATTCATATTTTTGTCTTTTTTACGACTACCCTTTATTTTTCATGGTACAAAAATTGAATCAGAAAGGAATTCATATGTGTGTGTGTGTGTGTGTGTGTGTGTGTGTGTGTGTGTGTGTGTGTGTTTTCTGTTCAGATGAATGAAAAGTCGCTGCACTGGTGAAGCTTGAAGTTTGTGTCCATAAGGTGAAATGTCAAACTCTTTTGAAATAATCTTCACACCAATTCAAGAAACCAAAGCATCAGGTCAGGGAACATTGGAAACTCATGATTGTAGAAACTTGCTGGCCAAGCTAAAACTTGACTCCTGGGAATATTAATTTTTTTTTTTTCTGTCATTAAAGGGGAAAAAAGTGATTCTCCTCTATAAGTGATAATAATGATCTTCCCAGATAAAAATAAATTACATTTATATTAAAGCTCTGGCTGAGGGACGTGACAGCTTCTTTCTTTGTTGGAATTTCATATGTATATAATGGAACATATAGTGGACTTTAACTGCTTCCTGTAACATCAGTAATGCAAATCTGTGTTTGAACACAAATGAATGCCTGCAAGGCCTGTTTTGGTTATTAATGGCATTAATTATCTGACTGTTCAGTGTTGTTACTGTTGTGTTTGGAGCAATATTTAATAATAAAAGGCCAGAGGCAAATTTCAAAAAAAATAGCAAACTTAATAACAGAGATTAATTCTACTATACAAAGAATTCAAGAGACTGTTTACTGGTGAAAATCTAGCCTAAATTTTAACTCATTAGGAAGACACTCCTCCATTAAATACATTTTATGAGTATGACTTGTTTTCTTTTCCAAACCAAAAGAAATGGTTCTGGTGTATTTCCAGAGAGTAGCCAATTTCCTAATATTAGAAACCAAAAGGCTCCCTATCATTAATGGTCATTGTTTAAAAAGAAGACCTTGGAGCTGTAGGTCTACCCATAAAGATGAAGATGTTGTTCACAATCAGTTCTTTATGACCTTAGAATTGCTTTGAAATTCATCCCACTCAGATTTCTCTTCAAGGGCTCATTGGCTACTCCTCTACAGTGGCATAGGAAATGGAGATATATATATATATGCATGGACTGAACTGGTCCTCTGTGGATATCTCTTTTGTTGTGAAAATAGTCCAAAACAGCTTCACAGAGGAGAATAAAGTGAGGGAAACATGTCAAAATCTTCCCCATACTTTCTTCTAGTATTTGATTCTAGAAATTGACACTAAGTTACTGTGGCAGGTGACATATGGGGTACCAGCCCATCTGGTTGGCCAGGTTTATTACCATCATGGCAGGTAAAGCCATCATTTATAATCAAGTTGACTACAACTGCCAACGGATGCTGGGTTTCTGTGCCATTGATGCCAGCTGTAGCCGTTTTCACTGGTTTTAAAATTGAACTGCTTTCGGTCTGAATCCTCCCTTCAGGCCTGTTTACCATAGGAAACCTAACCAGGAGCCCAGTACTCCCCGAAACATAATGGTGAAACTCCTTAGATGGCACAACTCTCTCTACCATCAACAGGAATGCAGCACATTAAGGAAATATGTAGATTATCCATTGCATGTCTCCTTACTTCTGATAGAAACTTTTTTTTTCAAATGGAGCCTCTGATCTGCTGCATTAAATTTAATGAATCAGAGAATTGGAGATTTGGGAAAGATACTAGAGGCCATGCAGCCTAACCCTCTCATTTTAAAGAAATAGGAACACAGAGGTCAGCCGACTTAGGGTCATCAAAATGGGAAGACATTGACATGACATGAACTCATATACAGACTCCCAAGTCTAATGTTCTTTCCACTTATAAAACACTTTCCCCAAAATGACTGTTGTGATGTAAAATGTATGGTAATTCCAGTTTTAAAGATGAAGAAAAGAAGTCTTAGTAAAATGGAGTGATTTGACCATGAACAGACAGAACAATGAGCTCATGATTCCAGTACTGGCACTCTATCCTCTATGCCACTCTGGATTTTCTTTAGACAATGAAAATCCCAGGCTACTTCAACAGAGATATGGTAACTAGGAACTACCTTGAAACTGGAAACTATCATAGAGCTTGAGTTCTCCATTAAGAATCTAACGTCAACACTGGATAAGAAAAGAGAAGGCAAAGGAATAAGCATTTTTATAATGTCAGGCACTATACTAAGCACTTTTACAAACATATCATTTGATCCTGGCAACAACCCTGGGAGCTGTTGTATCCTCAGAAACAAGGGTTAAGTGACTTGCCCAGGGTCACACAGTTAGGAATGTCTGAAGCTGGATTTGAACTCAGGTCTTCTTGACTCTAGGCATAATACTCTATCCACTGTGCTACCAGATATTTCTAATAATAATGTTAGAGGTGCCAGGAAGTGATACCAGGATTCCTTGGTCAGAGCATGCTATTCCCATTTCCAGTTGAAAGTGTTGTTCCCCAAGACCAGGGAATCTTAATTTTCTTTTTGGTCATGGTCCTTGTTGAAAGTCTGCTGAGGCCTATGGGTCCCTTCTCAAAACAGTATTTGTTACCTCTATTCATAATTGAAGCAAATGCTAAGTTTCAGTTAGAAATTAGTGAAAATAAGGCTGTAATTTTTCCTATCCAAATTCATAGACTCCATGAATTCTAATAACTGGCCATCCTTTTGACTCCAGGTTAAGACCCCTAAGGAGAGAATTCACTTTTATGGAACTTGAAGGCCAAGGACTGAATCTATCAGTTGAACAGTTTTGTTATTTATTGGCCTTTGAAATATATCCCTTTTTAATTTCAGAATCTCATTTTAGTACTCTAAAAAAGTGTCTCACTTTAACTATAAATCCTGGTTCCTAGGTAGACATCTCAGGGTGAGAATAACAGACAGACTGGAAATGTTCTGTCTTTCACAGGTCAGGATCGAGGAATAGTACAAACAGAATTCTGTAGTACTATGTATTATGGATCGACTTTTGTCCTGTGAAAGATTGGGGATCATTCACAATGTGACAGTATCTCTGCATTCACAGAAATGCATTATTTCATGTTTACTCTCTAAGCATTTGGGGCCACAAAAATGAGTTTTAAAGTTGCTTGTTCTGTTAAACATGTGCCATAAAGTTAATGGGCTGCAAAATTCTTCAGATTATGACTAAAACAGCTCATCACAATTCACCAGTGATTTGTTTTATATTGTCTCTGCAGTCATAAAGCAAGTTAGAGGCAAAAAAGCTACCACATGCAGGAGTCAAATAAAGTCAGATATGCCCTACAGATTAGGGCCTTTTGCATTTCCATGGCAATGTAGGAAATTCACTCAGTCTCAGTTTCTTGATCAGAAAAGATGTCAAGTTTATTGCCAGTTTTGCCATTTCGTTTCTCTATGACTTGACAGGGTCTCTGGGGCAAAAAGATTTGTAGCCAATTCTCCAAGTACTAATGCAACACTTAACAAAGACTTCAAGAGATGATTTGGAAGAACTGTGCTTTTCTGTCTTCTTCTTTTATTGTTATTTTAAGTTTGTCTGGAAAGAATAAAGTGCTGTGTCACCATTCTCAGATGGATCTTTCACATTGTTGGCTCCTTGGCAGGAGGCCATTCAAAAACAAGAATTCAGGTTGAATGTGCCTTTTTCCCTTCCAGTAGCAACACTTGCAGAAATGTAGATAACAATAAGAAAAGTCCTGTTCCAAGTAAAATATAACAATGATTTGACACCCTATAATGAAACATTGTCTTTTCAGGACGAGTCTGCTTCAGCTGACAAACAGTATAAACAAGAGGCGGCCCAGGTCACTTATTCAACATCAGCTGTTTCTAGCACACAGGAAGTGTTGTATATCAATGGAAACGGGACCTACAGTTACCATAGTTACAGAGGGTTAGGAGGAGGACTGCTAAATCTGAATGATGCTTCTAGTAGTGGTGAGTTCTTATTACAGATTGTGTATGTATGTCCAGTTGGGGGTGGCGTCTGTTCGAAATTGGTGAGAGAAGAGAGAATATACAGATGTCTCCCAAATATATATTCCTATAAATGTGCTTTTTTTCTTGCTATTCCTCAAAATGGCAAAAATCACTATGCAATTGTAGGGTAATTCTCATATAATTCTAAAAACAAACACTACAAAATTTGACTAAGTAAATAAAGAAGTTTTTTTTTCCCCTAGAAGTGGAAACCCCTGATGCTGAATAAACTATCTTTATAAAAACAGTAATATTAAATAAGAATTTTTTTTAAATAAAAGAGTCAAGGTGATCCCTGATTTGGGGGCACTGAAGCACAGAAATGTTAAATGACTCATTCAAGGACACAATGGCATAAGGACATATGAGAAAATTGTAGTATTAGACATCAGACCAATAGAAGATCTAAGTAAGAATTTTGTCTCTGATCATGTCACCTAGAGATTTAGGAAGCAAGCATGTCAGCTACTTTCCTTAGCACCAAAATGTTAGAGACTTCCCAAACATCACAATTTTTCCATAGCCTACTGTGGATCCATGATATTTGAATCTATTTCATCTTCTGACTGTACAACCTGTTAGGGTACTGAATCACAAAGTTAGCTGTAAAGTAGCCTTCCTTTAATTCGTCTCAATTCTAATTCCTTTGAGTTCCAAGGGTTATCTCCAAAATTCTATTATTCTGAAATTTAGTAATTTTACACCCTCTAGTCAATCAGGGACATTTTTAAGGTCTTCTAACTTCCATTCCTACTGAGTTAGCTTTGCCTTAAAATTTGCCAAAGATCTCTTAGCCTACTTAATAATTACAAATTGCCCTATATTTTTTAGCCCAAATCTTCCCCTCCCCCATCTTCATATTATTTCCTCCCCAGGATATTAACAAAAATGTTGAAGGTGGGTCCATTGATAGTCTGTTATAAGGATAATAGGTTATAGAACTGGAAGGGTCCTGAGAGGCCATCAAGTTCATTTTATAGATCAGAAAATGGAGGCCCTAGCAGAGTGACTCGCCCAAGGTCCCACATGTAGTAAGTAACAATCTTTAATATAGAAACATTCTTTCATTATAATATGCCATACTAACAGCACATGATACTATGATGGTGTGCTTTTAGGACAGAACAGGGACTCACACTTTAAAAAATGATCTCATATAGTCTATTGTGTGTACACTTGACTTTAATCAATATTGCTTTACAAAGTAGCTGTGTTGTATAGGTCAGTATAACTAGCCCTAATTCAAAGGTGAGAGGCCTGAAGCAGAGAAATGAAAGTTACTCAACAAATCTAGAAAAGTGCCAAGATTATAATATGCATCCTGTCCTAGGCTCAGACCAACAAGCCTTCCTTCTCAAGTTAAAAGGAATTTTATGAATAAAATACTAAAATTCCTCTACAATTCATCTTCTATTTACACAACCCTGTAGCAGGGAAGCAATGGCAGTAGAATCTGTCCATTATCACTATAATTTACTCAACTAAAAATAATTACGTGTGAAACTATGTATTGGGCCTTTTGGTTCTTTTTTATTATTGGTTTAATGCAAAAAGAGTATGAGTGTTGTGTGTATGTGTCTTTTCCTGCCTAGATTACTGAGGATGTAATGTGACCATTAATTTTTTTATAATCTTTTTTATGTCTTCATTTTAAACCATCATACAGTAAGACAATAGTTTTAGCTAAGGAGATGGTTTATAAGTAAAATTAATATTGTTAAAGTATAATCTGATCATTTATGTTAACTTTTTAATTTTAGAACCACTAGAGCCTAACAGATAATTAAATCTTAAGTGGTTGATATGAGGTATAGGCCACACTCTGTACTCCATGAAGTTTAATAAGTGAAAAATCGGATATGGGTTCCATAGGAACTTACTTGTGACATTTTATTTTAAAAACTGAGGCTGTCATTAGATTGTTTCTGGTGAGTCCATGATAAGCCAAACTTTATCATTTTAAATAGACGGCTGACCATGCGATTTTAATGGACTTATGAGGAGAGTCAGGCTTATTAAACAGTGGATAAAGGAACATTATCAAAAAGCTTTTCTCCCTGGTTCGCTTACGTGCTTGTGATGCAGGACCAGGCAACATGGCCTGTATGCTCTTCTGACACTCCCAAAATCTACTGTCACTTCTGCTTAGGTTATTCTGTGGGAAACAAAGACTCATTTAACTCATATTACATTTATATTTAAAAGTTCCACTTAACATTTGCTTCGCTTTCAGTTTCAAAAAGCAATTTTGTGTTCGATGACACCATGTAGAATGTATTGTAAACAAATTACTATTTATATAAAGGCTTCTTAATTATTAAAATAAAAAGATTGATAATCCTGTCATTACGAGATTGGGGTTCTTTTGGCTTGTTTTCCCTTATAGTTGGGGAAATAATAAAATATTACTAATATTAAATGACTACGTACCTTAGGAAACTATGCCCCTTTTGTGGTGACAGAAATATGCTTCCAAATGTCAGTCAGCAGAGATTAGAGAGGAAAGTCATGTGTCTCTGGGCTGCAATAAGAACTAAAGAATGTCTCGAAGGGCAAGATTATTAAGTTTTTGTCCAGACTAACCGCTCTTAGGTTCAAAAGAGTAGTGCCTCAAGAACACAAGGAAAAGAAGGGAGTTGATTTTGGAAAGAAATTGAGAATCAGAAGTACCTCATATTCTGATGCATTTTCTTATTTCCCAACATTACCCTGTTTTCTGGGCATCAGTTTGGACAAAGCATAATATGTTGATACTCTAACCACCCCAGGACTAAGCTAAGGATGTCTTTTCATAATCCCATAATATGTAACAATTTATGATATTTTAGATGGGAAAATCTTAGCAAAAACTGGTAGTTTTGAACTATTAACAAATTAATTAATTTGTTTAACATTAACAAATTAAACCTTTTCTAGGCATTTCAAACATTTGTGTGTAATGAAAAATGTCATGTTGTTGTTATTGTTTTGTGTATGAATAAGTTCCATTTACTGGTTAAAGTACAGCATGACCTTGGACCATAATACAGGACAGAGTCAAGAAAGAAGCAGATGATGTTCACATCTCTAAGCATCAGTTCAGCTGATGCACACGGAAAGGAAGAAATACATTCATACACATACGTCATAATCAACATCCAAGGGTCATAGAGCCCAGTTTTATATAAGACAGAATTTCTGAATTCAGCTGATTGCTGAAAACTCAGGCTGATCTGTAGTCATTTCTTGAAGAGGTGAGACATTGAGGACTTGGAACACTTTGACAACGAGATACTAGTATGAAATGAGATAAATATGTATTCTTGGTCATAAACTAGATGAAGGAAGATAAGAATCTACACCATTAACTAGGGTTAATAAGCCAGGCCGAGATTTGGGGTCAGAACAATATTGAAACATATATAAGGTTTATTACAGTGGTTCTTAATCTTTTTTCTGCTTGTAATAGACCCTTTTAGCAATCTGGTAAAGGCTAAAGAGTTCTTAGAATAATAATGTTTTTAAATGAATAAAATAAACTATACAGAATTTCAAAGGAAATTCATTATATTGAAATAAATATGCAGTTTTCCTCATCCAATTTCACAGATCCTTTGAAATTGCTCCCACTATAAACCCTAAATTCACACTGGAATAAGAGCAAGGGGCTAGACAGATGCTAAGGACTAATGAAGAACTGAGGGTACCCCATAGAGGGAGTAGTGGAATTTTTCCCCTGCAGTTTCAGAAGTGATACAAAAAAAGACATTGTGTTCCCTTTGTGGCATCACACAACTTTTACATGCCTTCTAACTGCTTTCTGTGTAAGGGCAAAAGAGGGCAAAAGTCAATTTGCAATCCACCAAAAAAGGGAGATAAAAGTTTCTAAAACGATTTAATTTTTCTTTGTCTAAAAGTTTAGTGTTTTAGATTAAAAAGTAAGATATATAAATGTGAAGTTTCATAGATCTTAAAACTACCATAGGAGAAATAACATGATGTAAAATGTGGAGAGTGAGCCTGGGAATCAGGAAGAGCTGAAAGGTTCAGATTTTGGTTCTGCCATATCCTAGTTGTGTTATGCTAGGGAATTCACATAACCTTTCTTAAGACCATAAATTGCAAGGCAGCTACTGGTATTAACTGATATTGTTTCATCCTTGGGAGCTACCTACACAGATAAAAATGAATATGAGAGAACCAGAATTTAAATTTAAATACAAAAGAATATTCTCTCTGGATTTTTCACTCCAACAGTCATAAACAAAATTAATAGCAGCTTGACAATGTTTTGATAGGCTAAATATGTTTATATTTTTGCTTGATGATGAAAATTGTTACTCTGAAATTTCTGTGAGTTATACAAAAAAATTAAAGTCGTGAGGAAAAGTATATCAATACTCCTAATGGATTCGAAAGCAAAAATGATCAAAACATCTATGTTCCACACTCCATATATGAAGATGAAAAATGACATAATGTTTACTGAAAAGGAGCCTCTAATCTAATAGAATGAAATAAATTTAGTGCACTGAAACTGGATTTAGGAGACATGATTTTGAATCATAACATTAGTTAATTGATCAAAAGTCACATAATGTTTTGAAGTCTTATTTCTTCAGCTGTAAAATGGGGATAATATCCCTTATATTACTTCCTCCATAGGGTTACTATAAGGAAGTGTCACACCACCTCAAAGATACTTAAACTGGTATTTTTTTAATTGCCCCATCTCAACCCAAGAGGAGGGTTGCTAATAGTGCTAACTCTCTGGTTCTAGGAAAAGAATGGGTGTCTATATTCTATAGTTCATGTATCCCCACTAGTTTGCTTTCCCCTAATAGTCAGCCAATAGACCCAAGTAGTTCAAAGCCAAGGCATTTACTAAAATGACATATAAAATTTGAAGAGGAAAAGAGTACTTCTAGGTAGAGAAATCAAGAAGATTAAATACAAAAGGAGAAACTTGAGCCAAACATTGAAGAAAGAGAAAAATGTCAATAGGTATAAATGTAAGGAAATGCTCTACATTAAGGTAGTGGAGTCGGAGAGAACAAGAAAAGATCAGGAAAGTGAAAAGTAGCTCAGTTTAGAGGAATATACAGTGCACAAAAGAAAGTAATATTTAATAAGATGGAATAGGTAGGTTAAAGCTAGATTTTGAATAGTCTTGATTGTCAGGCTCAGGAGTTTGTATTTTATCCCATAAGCGATAGAAATCCTGAAGCTTTTTGAGCAGATGAATAATATAATCAGACTCATTCTATCCTTTAGAAAAGTTATTTTTAAAATTTAGTGAAGGATGGATTGGAAAAAGGATAAGCTGGAGGCAAATAGACAAGCTATGAACCTGTTATTCCAGCCAAGTGATGAGTGCCTGAAATGAACTGGAATGGTAGTAGTAGAACTATAGAAAGAAAGGGATGGATATGAGAGATATTGTTGTATTTTAATTGACATATTAGAGGAAGATTCATTCAAATTATGCAGCTATGATGACAAGAAAACAAGAAATCAGTCCTCTATTACTCTACGGCCTCTGATATTAAGCCCTTGGGGTCACTTCTGTTGTTGAGTTACATTAAGCTTTCTAAAGGAGTTCAGAGTCCCATTGTCAATGTGTATTCTGTCACTTGATTCTAAACCATATACATCAGTTAGTTGTGTCAAAGGTCCCTCTCTATGGCGTCCAATCGGATTCAATATATGGCCTGTGTTATCTATACCCTCAAGGAGTTCACACAGAGACCGTATTTCCTCAATTGGAATTATTGAGTATTCAGAGAATTTTGAGTTGTGAGATGGGATGTAGCTCTAAACAGTGCATCAGTGACTTTCCAAGTATTTATTCTTCTGTACGCTTGGCATTGTGATAAACCCTGGGAGAAGAAAGATAAAAAAAAAAAGCAGTCCCTACCCTAAAGGAGTCTATATTCTTTTATGGGAAGCAATATATGTCTGTGTGCATGTTCTTGATTTTATGTATCTTGTATAATATAAGACTTACATATATTACCTTACGTTATATTATTCTAATTTTATAACATCATGTTATATAATTACATATGTAATTATACTACTGTATAGATTATATTAATATTTTCTATTGTTATAATCTATTATATATGTGACATAATATATACACTATTATATACTATATATACATACACACAAACATATACACATATGTATTTCCCCTCATGGAATGTAGACTTCTTTAGAGCAGGAACTAGTGTGTGTGTGTGTGTGTGTGTGTGTGTGTGTGTGTGTGTGTGTTTTTCTATGTAAATACAATGTAATGGAGGGAACACTAGTGACTGAATGAAAAAAGATCTCCTGTAGAAAACAACATGTGAACTGAGCTTTAAAGGTAGCTAGAAATTCTGTAAGGCAGAAGTAAAGAAAGATATCCCAGGGATGGTGATGTCAGCTTGTGAATTGTCATGAAATTGGGATGTGGATTATATTACATAAAGAACAGTTCTTCAGAGGCTTTGAACTAATTGAAATAGTAAGGGGACAGTTAATAGAAATAACGGGAGTAATTCTGGAGTTTAGTTTTGCTATAGGAACCCAATGAAGCAAAAGTGTAAGGGGAGAGAAAAATGTTTGGGGGATGGGGAGGGGATGTGCATACATCATGTACATTCTGATTGGATGTACATTTAGCTAAAGAGCCGAGAAGAATAGTGTTGCTTGGAATACCCTAGGCAAGAGGTGGGGTGAGCTTGCTGGCTCAACCAGACTCTTCCTGGTCCTACTTGCTCAAGAGCTCCAGCCCTTAGCAGCCAGTGCTGTTAATATGTGGGGAGGATCTCTCCCACAGACCCCAACCCTACTCTATATACCCACTGAAATCAACTGTATTATAACTGTTATGAACTGGGGGGCAGCAGTGATTTGACACCTTTGTCCTAGGAAGTTCCCCAAAGCTACAAACTCAGCACAGTGAGAGAATTTATATGATAGATATAACTGGTAATCAGTGAAGATTATATGCATTCTCTAATCTGAAATGCATTTAATTGTGTTTATAAATATGTTAGAATAACTCAAATAAAGAATGAAGTATTTGCTAAAAAAAACTCTTAAGTATGTTAAGACATTTCAAAAGTATGTATTAAAAAGACACTGAATATATAATGATTTAGCACCATGTCTAATAAACTATACTCTCTATTTTTACTAAGCTCATTTCTTAAACGAGTTTCTCTGAATAATGAATTCAATATGATTGCCTTCTTCCTTAAACCCCTTGCATCCAAATTCTTATTTCTAATTTTATTTTTTCATATTTAGGTTAGCTTAGACCAGTAATGTCTTTCTCAAAACAGTCTCCTTCCTGGGTGAAATTTTATATAGTGCCTTTCAGAAGTTTGTGCACATAGAGTTTCAGAGTGGGTAATGAATTATGATTTCCCTTCTACAAAAATAAAACTAATTTAATATAACAGGCCAATATGGTAAGAGGCTGAGAAGGGACCTTGGGAGTCAACTTATAATTTCTTAGGGTCTACATAGATCAGATTTTGGTATGTTGCAAAACAGATCATCAATATATAAGCTGAAGCATGTATTGATAAATTCTCGAACATAGTTTACAGTTTATAAAATAAAAAAAAATTAGAATCTGCAGACCTCAAAACTTGCAATATGATCTGGAGTATAAGTCTAAAGCAATAGCTAGCAAGGAATAGATATAATTTGATGTGGGGGGTCTTATAGCAGTGCCCTGTACTCAGGAAATTGTAGTGAAGTAGAACTATAATGGATTTGGTGACCAGAGAATTGGCTTCAAGCCCAAACTCTGGTCCATATTAGCTATGTGACCTTATGTAAGTCCCTAAATCTTTCAGAGCCTCATTTTCCCCTCTTGTTTAGAACAGAAATAATATGCTTCACAGAGTTGTTTTGAGAAATCACAAGGCTCTGTGTAAATATAAATCATATTTCTTCTGAATCTAGGTATTGATCCATATTATTGAAGAGTTTGTGAATTATACATCAATTTTCTGTTACTTACTTTCTTAATATCTAGCTACTATATTCATTCCAAGAATTTTACTTTTAAAAATTTTGCATCTTTTGTTCATTTTTTTCAACTTTAACATTTTTAAACCAATTGCTCACTTTTAATAGATTAGGGAATATGAAAAAGATGTAAAGACACACACATATATAGTTATATCTGTCTATATGCATATGCATGTAACTCCAATTCAATTTGGCAAATTCTTAGAGAATGCTTACTATGTCAGACACAGGGTTAGGCCCAAGTATCACTAAGATGAAAAATAAAATTATCTCTACACTGAAAGTGTATGTCAGTGAGGTTAAGACAAATATAGGAAAGAATGTGTTAGAAATTAAACTATGAAAAGATCAAAGGAACTAAAAGTGCTTACAGAAACTGAGATGGGGAGAAATCACTTTTATCTGTATGAGTGATAGGGTAGTTTTATAGAGGAGGTGTGCCTGACCTGATTTTTTAAAGAAAAGAATTCTTATCAGTGAGAATATAGATGGGCTACATTCTACACATGAGAGATGAACTAGAAGAATGCACAAAGGTTGAAAAGAATAGGAAAAAATCAGGGGACAGCTAAAGGGCCAGTTTGGCTGGAATATGGAATTGGTGAAGGGGAGCAGTGTGAAATAAGACTTTAAAGGCATGTTGGAGGCAGATCACAAAAATCCTTAAGTGTCAAGCTGAAGAGTCCATATTTTATCCAGGAGGCAGTAAGGAGTTGCTAAAGATTCATGAACAAGAAAGTGCCATGGGCACGCCTGTGCTTAGATTGTTTTGTCAGGGGGATTGGATAAGGGGAAAGCATGGAGGCAGGGAGTTCAGCTAGTCAGTCAGCTAACATTTACTAAGTGCCTAATATGTGCCAAGTGCACAAAGAAGAGAAAACTAAGATCCATATTCAAAGACGTGAGGCTCTGAATGTGAGTAGAGGCAATGTGAATAACCTATAGTGAACAAATCCTAAATAGAAATAGGGAAGTTGGAAGGAAGGAAAGGTTTTGAGGAGAGATGAGAATAGCTGTGGATGAGTTGAATTTGAGGTTCCAGTGCTACATGTGTATGAAAATGTCCAGTAAAGCAGTTGGAAAGGCAGGACTAGAGGTCAATGGGAATATTTGACTGATTGTATAGATTTTTTAGTAATCTGCCAAAAGACGATAATAAGGCATGAGATTGCCCAGCAAGATAATATATAGAGAGAAGAGAGGTGGAGATGAATTTAGACCCTTAGGGGACATTTCTACTCAAAGGTCAGAAGGAAGCAGATGAACCCAGCAAAAGAGACTGAGGAGTGGCAAGGCAGGAAAGAAGAGAACCAGGAGAACATCCTGGAGCCAAGGGAAGAGAGAGTGTCCAGGAGAAGCAATTAGGAATGTCATACCACAAGAAGGTCAAATCTGATGAGGACTAAGAAAGGGTCATTTAAAATACAGTGTAGAGAATAGTTTTAATAAAGAAAGAGGAATGGAAGGCAGATTATAAATGAAGAGTGAGTGAGTTGAATTGTAAGAAAGTAAAGACACTGTTTATACACTTTCTTTGTGGTTTAACACTGGAGTGGAGTCACAGGGTGATAATTCATGGGGTAATACGATAGATCAAGGAAAGCTGTTCTATGTTTAATATTAACTAAGATTAATATGTGTGTATGTGTATGTGCATGTATACAGACATGTATCTATGTATCTGTACATAGATATATGTCTATATATGCATGTATGTATGTAAATATACACATATATACATGTGTGTGTGTGTGTACGCACACAATGGTAGAGAAATGTGGGCTCTTATCCCACTTTTGTCATTGAGATCACAACTCAATCAACTCTTCCTACTTATAAAATACTGTTTATTGAGAAGTTAGAACAATGCCAATTGGTGAACTATTTACCTACCTGCAAAGACAAATGTAAATCATAGGATTCAGGGCTGGACAGGACATTAGAGATCATCTAATGACTAGATTCTGGTCCAACCTAACCGTCTGATTTTACAGATATGGGAATCAGCCTAAATTGCCTACATGACTTACCAAAGTTCACAGAAGTAGGAAGTAGGAAAGACAGTAGATAGATGGTAACCTCCATTCCAGTTAGTTACAATGATTAGCAAAGGGGTTGATGCTTCATTGGAACTGTAATGGAAAAAGAAAAAAAGCTACCTCCAAAGATAAGTTTAAAAAAATTGTAAATTATCCAATCAAATCCTTGCTTTACTTAATAGATACAGTTGGTTCTAAAATCTGGGAAAAAGTGAACTGAAGAGGCATGTCCACTTCAGCTCTATCTGGAGTATCCAGCAAGAATAATTGTTTTTACTGTGCAATATTGACTTGGGTTTTATGGTGCATCCTTCCTAAAAGCCATCTGTCCACTGCATAATAAATTTGATTCTTCATGTATCTTAAAGATCTCTAGGGAATGCTGGACTGTCCTTAGTCACTGAATAAGGAAAGAAAAGGAGATTTCATTTACTTTCTGGACTCTTTCTTCTAGAGATGGCTACAGTATAAAGGTCAGGTACTTTCAAGTGATGTGACCTCTTTGTGTTTACTTTCAGTTTTGTGTCTTCCTCCAACTCCTTCAAAATAAAAAAGTTTCTCTGGGGACCTGTCTTGGAAGATGAGTTGAGCTTTACTGGTCTCATCAGCAATTCTGCTGTGTAGGACAAGGGTCCCAGAAGGCAGCTTTTCTCTTGCCCAGGAAACAGGAATCTCCCTTCCTGTGTGAAAATGAAAATGCCCATTCACAAGCTTCCAATTGCTTGGATTTTGTCAACTGAATGGAGTTGACTAAGGCAGAGGGTACCAGCCCCTTTCCTGAACAGACATATAGCAGCTACCTATTCTAGACCCAGAAGAGTATCTATTCACCAACACAAGAGACAGCTATGGGTCACATGACAGAGGACTATTCTAGGAGTCAGGAAAGGTTCAAAAGTTCAAGTCCCATTTCTGACATACATTAGCTTTGTGACTAGGAAACTCACTTAACCTCAGGGAACTAGGACTATAAGATTCAGAGCAGGTGTCTGATACCCAGTGGTAGGGCAAGTTTCCTTATTTAGAATTCCTTGTACCAATGAAATCACAAATTCAGTCAAAAAAGTACAAAAACAGAAACAATGATTTCAAATTCCAAATACAACCATGACTGCAATTTTTATTTTTCAGTTTAACTTTGTAGGTAAATTTCAGTTCATTTTTAATGTTTGAATCTTGAACACTGTCATATAGATTTCTATCTGTGAAAAATGCTTAGTCTTTTTGGTGTTCTGTTTTGCAGGAAATGCTATCCTAGGCTACCCTTCATGCTCAACTATTAAACATAATAGATGTTTTTGGTACATTCTGGTGGCTGAATCCATTCTATCACTTAATCAAACTCATACCTGTGGATGTATTTAAGAAAGGAGTGTGCTTTCAATACCTGAATGGCAATTAATAGAAAGGAGTCATGTTTCATGATTGAATGTAATGAATATCTCCTACTATGTTCAAGCACATCAAGTAATTCAATCTAATTAATGTAATTCCTGACCTAATCCTCCAGATCTTGGATTCCTTGACTCTTTTAGGCTGACTGAAATGCTTCTTTTTAGAAAGGTATTCCATACAGTTATATGTGTTCTGTATCTAAAATGACCTTGAATGTCACTCTAAGGAGAGGCACATCACCTGACCCTTAAATGTCTCTGACAGTATACAAATCTTTTTTGATGTGGTAACATGGGATGGGATTACCAAGGTTTCAAGGTAACCATATTTGATGAGACTTTTGTATGTAAGGCCATATTCAAAAAAATGTTTCAGTGTAACTGTGCAATAATGAGTTATAATGAACCCCTACCATCTTTGTTTTGTGAATGTCTTATAACAATCAGAATCCATTCTGTCTAAATAAATTCACAATAAGATACATTCAACCTTTATCTTTATATTCCAAGGCCACTCTTGATAAGACTACTCTATTATAACTCTGGTTTGCCTTGAGCAGATTTTCTCTACCAGTTTTCTCACTTCACCTTGAAATAGTTATTTTCTCTCTTAGCCAGCTGTCAGCAGCATGAAAGTTTGAAAAGAAGAAGACTGGATCAACTGTTGAATCCCCTGAATATCTAGTTCATCTACCCTCAACAACCTCATCTTAGCAGCAACCCTTGCAATTTCTTCATACAAAACACATTTTATGTATTGGTTTATTTTAATCCATCAATAAGATGGTGTTTGACTTACCAAAAATCTTTGGATATCTGGTAAAGTAAGATTAGAATTTGAAAAGAGATCATTTGTGCTGGGCCTATTGGAGAACCTCTGTTATCCCTGCTATCAGAGTGGCTAAGGGGATTGAGTTCTGAACTTCTGAGCTGGAGCAAGGAAGGTGTCCACACCTGGTCTGTTACCAACTGGTGAACCCAACCTAAGGGAGGTGCAAACTGACCCAGGTTAGAGATGAAGTAGGTCAAAGATCTCATGCTGATTAGTAATAGGATAAGGCCTTTGAATGACTGGTGTACTTCTGGCCTGGGTGAGATAAAGAAGGGAGGAAGGAAAGGAAGAAAGGAAGGCAGGAAGGAAGGAAGAAAGAAAGAAAGGAAGGAAAGGAAGAAAGGAAGGCTGGAAGGAAGGAAGAAAGGAAGGAAGAAAGGAAAGAAGGACAGAAGGAAGAAAGGAAGGAAGGAAGGAAGGAAGAGAGAGGAGGGAAGGAAAGAGGGAGGGAAGAGAAGGAAGACTATTTTAGAGTATTCATGCCTAGACTCTTCCTGAAACCTGCTTTCCCATTTCCTCTATCCCTCACAAATTTAGCTCTTTGTATCTCTCCAGGTCTCTCGGTTGTTACAATGACAAGGAACCCCTCCAGGCACTTTATCCATTGTTTTGTATTATCTGTACTAACGTTCCCCTCCATTAATTTGAATAATTGAAAATAGAATGCATAGGCTTCCCAGCATTCTCCTGACACATGCTAGATAACCCCATTTGCCCTCTTGCCCTTTCTTTTTTTTTTCATCCTTTCACTCAGAATTAGTTTCTGAGGAAAATTAAGTTGTTAAAGAAGTATCTGCTTCTTCTTTATTCTTTATTTTGATTTTCTTTTAATTTTTTTTTAAAGAAACTGAGACTGACAGGAAACCCAAGAGGACTCCTGCCCCTCAATGAGGCACAACTTAAAATGTCCTAGACATGTCTATTATTACTATTTTCTGTCGGAATTTCAGAAACTTAGAACAGGAGAAATGGGGAGGAGTAAGTTTTAAGGAACAGATTAGTAAGAAGCAGCACTAGCTTTACTTCATCCCATAACTGTGGCCTCCTAAAAATATAGATTCATTAATGATTAGCCACTTGAACTCTAGGACAATTGAAAAAAAATAACTATTTATAAAAATATATAAAATTTGTTTATATTTCTATTTATGGTGGGAATAAAAATCATATCGTATATGTCAACAGAACAGATGTCAGTTTGTGGAAAGTAATGGAAGCATTTGGTAAGTTGCTAAAAAAGACAAAGTCAGCTTTATGCTTTAACACAGCCATTTAAAAACATTTAACTGCATTCCCCTCCCCCAAGCCAGTTCTGCTGTAAATCATGGTCTACAATAGCAGTGACCATTTTGAGGGACAGTGTTGGATTTATTAGGACATTATTGGTTCCCAGAGGGCTATTAACCATCAAACTGATTGTTAACTACTGGTAACAAACAATTCCAAAGGGATTATTGCTGAGATAACTCACACATAGCCTTGCCTCTCAGGGCTATCAGTGCTTTCTCAGCATTGCCAGAATAAATTGCTATCATATACATATGACCTATGGACAGCATGTTAAATAATGGATGCTGCCTCAGAGTATATAACTCCCAATGAATCTTTCAATTTACAGAACAAACAAACATTTGTCCACCAGATTTTTAGCGGTAGTTTTATTTTTCATGTAACCATGAGATAAATGATCGTCCAAGAAGGTGAATAAGGGTCTCCTAGAATTTCTATATTTGGAAGTTAAAGAACCATTGGTTATTAATGAGATATTTGAGATACATTGATATAAATAGATCTTGAAACTGAAAATAATATGCTGCAATAAATCCTGAAATGGGCTGCTTCCAGAAGTGGGGAATGCCCTGTCACTGGAGTTGTGCAGAGGCACAGCTGCTTCTGGTTAAGGATGTTGTGGAGAAAATTCAAGTTGTGGATGAGGACTGTCCACCGAGATCCTGTCCAACTCTGAGGTTCTAATGATTCTATGAAATGTAAATGACAACATCCAGTAGGCAGGCTACAAGTAGCAGAGATACTAACATGCATTTGTAGAGTGTCTTCATCCTAGAATTTCTTCTACTGGTCTCTAGCCCCAGCCCTAATTCTAGGCCAGGGGTGGGGAACCTGTGGCCTCCAGACTATATGTGACCCTCTAGGTCCTCAAGTGCAGCCCTTCAACTGAATCTAACTTTGACAGAACAAATCCCTTTAATAAAAGGACTTGGATTCAGTCAAAAGGCCATACCCAAGGACCTAGAATGCTGCATTTGTCCTCAAAGCTGCAGGTTCCACACCCCTGGCCTAGCACTTACATCTTGAAGGAGTCCCTCATAAGGATGGAGTTGAGAGACAAAGGTCATAAAGGCAGCTAGGTGTTGCCATATTGCAGAGAGTGCTGAGCCTGGAATCAGAAGACTTGAGTTCAAATGTAGCCTCACTTACTCTAGCCTTTCCTCTGGTCAACTCACTTAACTTCTGTTTGCCTCAGTTTCCCCAACTATAAAATGAGGCACAAAATAATTTACCTCCTAGGGTTATCGTAAGGATCAAATGAAATACGCATTGTAAAGCACTTAGTCCAGTGTGTGAAAGCACGACATAAATGTTAGTTGTTATTATTGTAGATGGGTTCCACCCCTCTATGCCGCATCGTGAGAAAGGCATATAATATGTTGTCAAATAAAAAAATAGAAGCTAAAATTTACCTAGAGAATACAGAGGCACTTTATTCAAGGGTTTCACTAGAGTTGTGTATGTACAAGGCATTTAGACATAAAATCTGCATTTCTGTTCATATTAGATTTGCAATAAATATAATGAAGGGTTAAACATCTTTGTTCATTCTTAAAATTTGTGAGGCAATATGTCTCTTCAAATTTGGAGAGGAGTAAAAAATCAACTCTTCCAGAAAAGGCTTGGTTTTCACCCTCTAGACACAGCGGTTCTCAATCTGTGGGTTATGTTCAATTTAAATACATCCTGCATATCAGATATTTACATTAAGATTCATAACAGTAGCAAAATCACAGTTATGAAGTAGCAACGAAAATAATTTTGTGGCCAGGGATCACCACAACATGAGGAACTGTATTAGAGGGTCACGGCCTTAGGAAGGTTGAGAACCACTGCATCCAGAGAATGAGAAAAGCACAACATTTAGAATCGCTTGGATGCCGCTTTTTAGATGAGGGAATTTCATGACAAGCAGATCCTAGATAACCCAAGAAAAAAATTACAGCACAAGATTTGTAGCAGAAATGGTCATTTTTTTTTAAATTGTGTTTTTATTTTCCTTTTTTGGTTCTAATTATCACCTTCCATAATCATCCCAACACATAAACAATGTAAGTTTGGCAATGCAATATGCTATTGGAAAACATGACAGTTGTTTTCTGGGTGATTAGCACACAGACTAGATAGTTCACAGAGTGCCTGTCAGTCTTCTTGTCCTCTTGTAATGGTTTCATTATTTTGCATGTCAGGCTCTTGGTTGTTGATTTTGGTTGTTCAGTCAGTCATTGCAGGCTTATGTTGCTTTATAAACCCTTTTCTGAGTTTCTTGGGGAGAAGCAACAGCAGAAAAAAAAGGAATATTTTTAAATGTCTCTACTTATCAAAATAATGGCTCTCTAATCCTCAGAGAAGGGCTGAACTGCAGTAGTTGGTCCTAACAAGGATTAGCTGAATAATTGCTCTAAGATGAGCCTTGTTTGAGAGAAATTCAGACTCTGGGAAAAAGGACGTGGTTCAGTACTTTCTTTTATTAATGGGAAAGGTAAAAATAATTAAATGGAGAGTGGTCCTGGTATTCCTTTGGTAGAAGGAATTTCCAGAAGAGGAAGCTCCCTTACCCAGCACAGTTTGGCATCTTCTCTGCAACTCCCAGTCAAAGAGAATTGCCCAGAGCACCAGTAGGGTGAGTGATTTGCCCAGGGTCACATAACCAGTATGTGTTGGGGAGTAGGACCTTAACACAGCTCTTCAAGGATGACCCTCTATCCACTATGCCATGTTCTCTCCCCCTTGAGAAGAATAAAAACAGAAACAAAAGGGTAGCTGTTGTCATAAAAATGTTTAGGACTTTATGGGGATATCAGATTGTATTCATTTTTTTCAAACTCTTCTTAGACATGGGCCCCAGCAAATACAAGCTATAACCTCCAGGAAATAAACCTTGTAAAAGAAAACATTAAACCGACACATGTATAAGGTCTAGAATTCCCCTGGCTAGGGAACCCTGTACCTCCATATAACCTTGGAGTGAGTTTGATGCCAAGAGGCTCCGGATTGATTTTAGGACTTTAATCAATCATTATAAGTATTTACAAACAGGGGCAATCTGGGGTGGCTGCTAAGACAATTCACTGGATCCCTGCAAAAAAAAAACAAAATCCCTGTGGTAATTATAGAAATCAGACAAAGGGAGGAGGAGCATAGGGTGCTTCACTGTAGATTGGTGGATATTTGGGGTTTTTCTGCTTATTTAATGTTTCAGCTAATAGTTTATCTTGATATTGAACCCAGTTTACTGACATCCAGATGTTACCCAGCACTGTTGGGCAAATGCCCAGGCACTCAAAGTTGGGTACTGGTCATTTACCAGTCATATACCAGACCAGTATCTAAGTTGTAACTCAGTATCTGAGATGTGATTCAGGATCTAAAATATGATTTTTTTTAACAGGTCACCATGTCTAGGCTTCCATCTTTCACAGAGTTTTAAGTTAATGTCCTTTAACTTTTTACTGTGTGTTATGGCTTTTCCCCAATCGGAATCTCACAACAAATGTGGATAGTAAAGCATTTGTATCATTTCCCAATCAAGCATTATTGCTTTTTGGAGTAGAAGAAAATCAATAGTCAATAAACAGTAAGTGCCTACTCTGTGCTAACCACTGGGGATACAAAGAATGGCAAAAAAATGACCTCTTCTCTCAAGGAGCTCAAAGTCTAATGAGGGAGACAACATTCAGACGGCAATGTACAAGCCAGCTCTCTACAGTGATAAACGGAAATAATTAGCACAGGGAAAGTCCTGGCATTAAGGGGGATTGGGAAAGGCTTCTCATCGAGGATGGGATTTTAGCTGGAACTTGAAGAAAACCAGGAAAGTCAGGAGGCAGCAATGAAAAAGGCAAGGATTCCTAGCACGAGAAACAGTCAGTGAAAACTGCCAGAGTTGGGAGATGCCACGTCTTGTGGAAGGAATAGTAAGCAGACCATTGTCACTGGAATGCAGAGTCCATGGATAGGAAGAGGTTGTATGAAGACTGATTGAGGGGTAGCAGGTTGTGAAGAGTTTGATAGCCAAACAGAGGATTTTATATTTGATCCTGGAAGTGATGGAAAGCCACTGGGGCTTATTAGTGGGGTGGTCAGGTGGGAAGGCAGTGCCATGAGGGATGTAGTCAGACACATACTACGGAAATACCATCTTGACAACTGAGTGGGAAGATGGACTGGAGGGGGGTAAGATCTGAAGAAGAGAGAGCAAACAGAAGGTGACATCAGTGGTCCAGGCATAAGGGGATGAGGCCCTTCACTAGGGTGGTGGTAGTATAAGAGAAAAGGATATACACAAGAGATGGTATGAAGTTAAAATCAAAGATTAGGCATGGAGAGTGAAAGAAAGGGAGGAGTTGATGGTGACACCTAAGTTGTAAGCCTGAGAGACTGGAGGGTACTGTTGTCCTTGACAACAGGGAAATAAGAAGAGAGGCAAGTTTGGGGAAAAGATAATGAATTTAGTTTTGAACATGTTACTTTAAAATGTACTTTACATGTTACTTTAAAATGGGACATCCCAGTTCCATATGTCTAGTAGGCTGTTGGAGATGCTAGACTGGAGATCAGCAGGGTGGTTAGAGCTGGGTGAGTAGATTTGAAAGTCATCAGCATAGAGATGATAATTGATTCCATACATAGAAACAAGGATGTCTAATTGTATATACTACATTTTAACCCTTTCTATTTCATTCCTACAGATTACAGGGTTAGATATAGAGGAAATTCCAGGCCAAGGAACAATTAGTTTACAAGCAAAATACTTAATCAAATTATAGCAATTATTAAGGATGATCATATATAGCACAAAGGATGTTGGATTTGGAATCAAAGGGTCTAAGTTGATATCCTGACTCTACCATTTGCTATTGTATGAGGCAGCTAAGTGATGGAGTGTGGGACCGAAAGTCAGAAAGATCTGAATTTTAATCCTGCCTCACACATATTTAACTAGATGTGTAACCCAGGACAACTAATTTCAATGCTGTGTGCCTCAGTTTCCTCATCTGTAAAATGTGGATAATAATACCTACTTACAAGGTTGCTATAAGGATCAAATGAGTTAACTTGTGTAAAGCATCTTGCAAACCTTGAAAGTATATAAAGCTAAGATTATGATTATGGTACCTTGAGCAATCCACTTAAATGGATTTTGTAGGCTCAGTTTCCTCATCTGTAAAGTGAGGGAGTTGGGTGAAATGTCCCTTAGGGCCCTGTCTAGCAATGATTCTGTGATCCTTTGATCTTACTATCCAGATCTTAGAATTACTAGGGCTGAGTGAGCCTGGAAAGAGCTTACCTTGTTAAAGAGGCATTCCAGAAGGCCTTGCCAGGTGTCTCCTGCATATGTGCCTACGTTTGTATGTATTATAGATAGACAGATCTAGAGATCTCTATACAACATATATATGCATATATGTACAGATAAAGTGATTACAGTGTAACAGATTTTTTAAAAAGAAAATGTATGCCTGCTATGTATGCCTCCTAAACTGATAGTAGGCTTTAAAAAAACATTCTGAGAGGTAGTGGGATGAGCAGAAGTTCTTCAGTGTGTAGAACTCTAGGCAGCTAGGTGGTGAAATGGGTAGAGCCCTGAGATGGGCTTCAAGGAGACTCATCTTTCTGAGTTCAAATCTGACTTCAGATACTTCCTAACTGTGTGCCCCTATTTGCCTCAGTTTCCTCATCTGTAAAATGAGCTGGAGAAAGAAACGGCAAACTACTCCAAGTATCTTGACAAAGAAGACCCCCCCAAATGGTGTCATAAAGAGTTGCAGGGGGGCAGAGTCAAAATGGTGGCATAGAAGCAGGAAAACACCATGGCTCCCCCCATAACCACCTCAAATACCTATAAAATATGACTCTAAACAAATTTTAGAGCTACAGAACCCACAGAGTGACAGAGAGAAAAAAGTCTCCCACTGAAGGCAGCCCTGCAGGCAGACAGGAAGGGTTCATCGCAGCGTGCTGGGAGCAGAGCCCAGACCAGAGCAAGCCCACAGTTTTAGCCCCAGGACGGCTCAGACCAGCCTTGGCTGAAGCATTCTGGAGAGTAGATCACCAGCAGCTATGGCAGTTTCCAGAATTATCAACCCATAAATGCCAAAGACAAAGTAAAAGGTCAGTGAAACTCTCCTGGATCGGGGGGGAATGGAGTATGGTCTGGCCTCTGCTCCTGGAGTAAAAAGCAGCAGAAGAGGCAGCCCTGCAGCTGCCTCCATGTGGCTGCTTCAGAGCTCCCAGCCTGCAGATAGTAGGGGGCCCAAGTGACCATTCAGAGGCTAATGCTCTTGCCTTAACCTGCCTGGATTGGGATTGCCATCTTGGGTGGTGGTCCTGAGGTGTGTGGCCACTGAGCCAAAGCCAGTGGGGGCTGTAGAGACAGCACCCTCCTAATAGCTCCAGCAACTGCAAAAACCCCAGCAATTTGGGACAAAAGTCTCCCCTCTGGAAGCAGAGTTCAACTATGGCAATGAGCTCAAAAACCAAGTAATTGGCTGCCAATGTGAGCAAGCAAAGAAAGCAAAGCAAACACAGCCATCCAGATTTAGAGTCCTTTTTTGGGGACAAAAAGGATCAAAAAATGGAATGGAAGGAAGACAACACAGTCAGAACTCCCACACCAAAAGTTTCCAAAAAAATATGAACTGGTTACAGGCCATGGAGGACTTCAAGAAAGATTTTGAAGATCAGAGAAGTGGAGGAAAAATTGGGAAGAGAAATGAGAATGATGCAAGAAAATCATGAAAAGAGAGTCAACAACCTGACTGAAGAAAATAACATCTTAAAAAATAGACTAACTCAAATGGCAAAAGACGCCCAAAAAGCCAGTGAGGAGAAGAATGCCTGAAAAAGTTGAATTTGCCAGATGGAAAAAGAATTTCAAAAGCTCCCTGAAGAGAATAATTCCTTCAGAATTAGAGTGAAGCAAACAGAAGCAAATGACTTTATGAGAAATCAAGATACTATTGAACAGATCCAAACAAATGAAAAATAGAGGGCAATGTGAAATATCTCCTTGAAAAAAACCACTGACCTGGAAAATAGATCCAGGAGACACAATTTAAAAATTATTGGTCTACCTGAAAGCCATGATCAGAAAAAAAAA
>CM053580.1:392680539-392720569 GCA_028627135.1 Pseudochirops cupreus
AATTTAAAAATTATTGGTCTACCTGAAAGCCATGATCAGAAAAAAAAACCTAGAAATCATCCTTCAAGAAATTCTCAAGGAAAATTGCCCTAATATTTTAGAACCAGAGGGCAAAATAGAACTTGAAAGAATTCACCAATCACCTCTTGAAAAAGATGCCAAAAAGAAAACTCCTAGGAATATTATAGCCAGGTTCCAGAGTTCCCAGATCAAGGAGAAAATATTGCAAGCAGCCAAGAAGAAACAATTTGAATACTGTGGAAACACAATCAGGATAGCAGCTTCTACATTAAGGGATCAAAGGGCTTAGAATATGATATTCTGGAGATCAAAGGAGCTAGGATTAAAACCAAGAATCACCTACCCAGCAAAACTGAGCATATTGTTTCAGGGGAAAATATGGTCATTCAATGAAGTGGAAGACTTTCAAGCATTCTTGAAGAAAAAACCAGAGTGGAATAGAAAATTTGACATTCAAATACGAGAAGCAAGAGAAGCATGAGAAGGTAAACAGGGAAAAGAAATCATAAGGAACTTACCAAAGTTGAACTATTTGCATGCTTACATGGAAAAACAATAATTGTAACTTATGAAACTTTTCTCAGTATGAGGATAGTTGAAGGGAATATAAATGTGTGTGTATGTATATATATATGTATATATATATATATATATATATATTTATATACACATTTACATATATGTATACATACATATATGTCTATATATCTACATAGGAGGTTTTATGTGTGTATGTATACATATGTGAGTGTGTGTACAGGTTTACATACACAAAGGGCACAGGATGAATTAAATAGGAAGGGATGATATTTAAAAGGTGAAATTGAGAAGTGAGAAAGGAATATAATGAGAGGAGATGAAGAGAGACAGGATGGGGTAAATTATGTCATATAGAAGAGGAAAGGGATAACTATTACAATGGAGGGGAAGAACAGGAAGGCAAAAAGGAATGGCTCAACTTTACTCTCATTGTATTTGGCTTAAAGAGGGAATGACATACACTTTAAATTGGGTATCTTGCCCTACAGGACAGTAGGAGGGAAGGGGATGACACGGGTTATGTTGGAGGGGAGGGCAGGTTGGGGGGGAGAGTAGTTAGAAGCACACACTTTTGTAAAGGGACAGGGACAAAGTAGAGAACAGAACAAGTGAGGAGGGGATAGGATGGAGGGAAATATAATCAGTCTTTCACAATATATCCACTATGGAAATGTTTTGCATAACTACACATCTACAACCTGTATTGAATTGCTTATCTTCCCAGTAAGGGTGGGAGACGAGGGAGGAAGAGAACAAATCTGGAACTTAAAGTTTTAAAATCAAATGTTTTTTAAAAAATAGTAGTAGTAGTAGTAGTAGTAGTAGTAGCAGCATTAGTAGTATAGTATTTACATGCAACTAGGAAATAAGATATACAGGCACGGGGGCATGGAAATCCATCTTGCCCTACCAGAAAGTCAGAGGTGGGAAAGGGGAGGGATATAGGAGAGAGCAGATTGGCGGAGGGGTTTTATTCAGTGGGATTGCTGTTTTGGGGTGGTGGGTAGGGGAAAGAGAGGGAGAAAAATTGTAACTCAAAATCTTGTGGAAATGATGTAAACTAAAAATAAACACAAACGTTGATTTTTTTTTAAAGTTGCACTGATTAAAAATGACTGAACCAGGGTAGCTAAGTGGTGCAGTGAATAGAGCACTGGACCTCAAGTCAGGAGGACTTGAGTTCAAATCCTGCCTCAGACACTTGACACACCCTACTAGCTGTGTGACCTTAGGCAAGTCACTTAATCCCAATTGCCCTGCCTTCCTGCCCTCCAAAAAAAAAAAAGAGAGAGAAAGAAAATGACTGAACTACAACAGAACTCCTGATGTGGAAGCTCCCTTTACCAAAGTAGATCATCAACGCCAAGGTAATTTAGTTTTAGAGTTGCCTGGAGCACTAGGGCAAGTAGTGGTTGATCGTGGTCCTACATCTAGTATTTATTAGAGGTAGTTCTTGAACCTAGTTCTTTTTGACTCCAAGAACAGCCATCTATCCACTACAACATACTGTCTCAAAATGAATTTTATATTTGGAAATAATAAGAATAAGGATGATTTTGTTCTTATGAATAAAATTATTCAAATTTGTTTTTTGTTTTTATGATTAAAGAAATTTTTTCTCTTTTATTTGAAAAAAATTACTGCATTTGTACTCAATATAAGGCATTATTCTAGATGAGAAATGAGAAAAACATTATACTGTCCTCAAAAGGTTTACAGTTTAATCTAGTTTCTTTTCAGGCAATGTATCCAGTTTTAGGTTTTTTATCATAATCACTAAGAGTATGCTGGAAGAGAGGCAGACTGGCAAAGTAAATAAGGAGCTGATGTCAGAATCTGGAAGACCTGAGTTCAGCTCTGAGGCTTGGATAAGTCACCTAAACTCTGTGCCCCAACCAACTCTCTAGACCTACGTATGAGTTGCAGACCTGTTGTTGGTATGCACTGGTAGAGAGGGTTTTTAAGAGAATCAATTCCCTGTAACAGTGAAATCACAGGTCAGGACCAAAAACGAAACAAAATACAAACAAAAAGAACGTGCCTATATAAATGGTTGTGACTCTCCCCTCTACACAAAAACAATTTCATTGAACTGAACAATGCTTATATCTTATTATTATAAGTTTGATCTTAAAAAACATTACTCGTATACTTCCCTAGCATTTTTACAAAGTTAGCATTTAGTACACTTTTGTTGCATTCAGTTGGATAACATTGGTGCTGAATTTGAATAGAATCAGATCCTTTGGGGCCCCCTAACTGACTTTGGAAACCACAAATCAACATTATCTATGTTGCGTTATATTTTTAATTATTTTGTTAAACATTTCTGAATTACATTTTAATAACACACTCAGAGCAAAAGGTCCATGGGCCATGAGGTTTACAAGTCTGCCATACATGTGGAAATGGCTTCTTTTTGCGAGTACTGAGTGTCTTCCACACCCTGAGTGCTTATTTGGACAGAAGTTAAAACTGCAGAACAGAGGCACAGTCTTCTCTGGAAGGCCACACCATAATCTACAAAGTGCTGCCATAAATAGCTCAGACGTGTCCAAAGAGCAGAATAAGACGGAAATCCCTCAAATGAAGATGGAACCTTATTCCATATTAGCACAAGGCTTAAGGAAATGAAGATCATCCCAGTGATGTGAGTAGGCAAGAAAGCACTACATGTGAGGCTCTCCCATGAAAGAAAGTTCATAGGTACGGTGGTCTGCATCTGGGAGGGAACTCAGAAGTCATCTAATTCAATCACCCCGTTTTACAGATACAGAAACTGAGGCCCCATGGAGGCCAAGTGATTTGTCCAAAATCACAGAGCTAGTTAGCATCAAACACAGGATTTAGAACCATGCCCTCTAATGCCAGGGCTAGTGCATTAAGACCTCCATCTTTTTTTTCCTTTCAAAAAGATATTTCTCCCAGTACTGGACTCCATTCAGTTGTATAGTTAATGGATATTACTGACTGTTTAACTAGATTGTTAATCGAGGAAATGATCTGGAAATTAATGAGAGCTCCCTTAGATCTCACTGACCATAGTAGGACAATGAGTTCATTACGGTTTAGTGGGAAAAGTCTTGGATTTGTGATCAGAGGTTCCAGGGTTCAAATCCTGACTCTGCCTTTTAGTCGTTGTGTGGCCTTGAGGAAAACACTTAACATTCCTGTACCTCAGTTTCCTTAACTAGAAAATGAAGAAATTAGACTAGCTGATTGCTAAGGACCTTCTAGGTCAAGATCAATGATGCTCCTTTTATTGTTACTGAATTTTGGATTAGGGCTATTCTGTGACTTGTGTTCACAACTTAACTTCCTGGAGTTCCTTCTGTTTAGACTCTTATAAGGAGACGCAGTGAAGTAGAGTGGAAAGAATCTTGAGTCTCTCTCACCTTGGAGCAAGTCACTGAACTCTTCGAGCCTCAATTTTCTTGTCTGTAAAATGAAAACTAAAATATTTGCACTTTCTACCTCCTGGGGTGGTTCTGAGGAAATTAGTTCCTCAATTGGAAAGCACGTATAAGTGGAGGTCGTATTCCATGTAAATAGACATTATTCTTCTTATTTTTTGTTTTGTACAACAAGGAATATGTCATATAGGTTCCAAAACCAAAGTTTTGAAAGGCTAAGGGAATTCATAAATTGGGAGCCACTGGTAGCCAGTTTGAGAATGCCTCTTTCCTAAGAGAATTCCAAGGAAGCTCCTTCTCTGGGGCCCTGCCTGTTCCATGCCTGCCAGTTTGGAAACCTTCCCTCTTCTTTGGCTGACCTGTGGTTGAAGTTGCTAAGAGTAACTAACTCTGACATCTCTATTACAAATCTCTAAAAAGTTGTCTTGAAAGAGTTGTAACAACAAAAAAAAGAGTTGCAACAGCCTTTCCCCAAATATATGGTGTAACATTCCAGCAAGTGGTACCCAAACCAAGGGTGCAACTACTTTATAGAGGATCCTTGAATTAGAATCGAAAGAAACAAGTAGCTTATATAAGCTCCTTAATGGTCAATACTTTGGTTTTTTTTCTGTATCATAGGCAGATGCCTAGAAGAGTTGGCACTTAATAAATGCTAGTTAATAGAATGTAGGCCTGTCTCCTCATTTTGTGGATTAGGAAACCTTAGCTCAGAGAGGTGATGTTACTTGCCTAAGGCCACACAAGCAATAAGTTGCAAATTTTTTAGTTGTTTTTCAGTTAGTTTCTGACTCTTATCACCCCATTTGGGATTTTCATGTCAGACACAAGGGAGTGATTTGCTATTCCTTCTCCAGGTCATTTTACAAATGGGGAAACAACTGAGACAAACAGGGTTAAGTGACTTGCCCAGGGTCACACAGCTAGTGAATGTTTTCGGCCAGATTTGAACTCAGGAAGACAAGTCGTCTTCCTGACTCCTGGCCGGGTACTCTATCCAGTACATTGCCTAGCTACCCCAGATAAGTTGCAAAACCAGGATTCAAAGGCATCATCTACCACAAAAGGATGGAATCCCTCCATCCAATGCATAAAGTGTTTTTTTTTTCGTTGTCTGATTTCATTCAAAGTGCTTGTTTGATTGTCACTAGCTAGAACACACGTCTACTGACTCTAGGACCAATGCTCTTTTTAATACGCCACACTATTAGAACATTGCAAGCATGGAGAAAGCATGGACATCAATTATTTAGTAGCTAATGAAGAGGGAAGATTAAGTGCAAGAACATCCGTAGATGATAAGTGCAAAGGAACCACAGAAGTTATTGATTGTTTTTCTTGTGGCTCTGATTTCCAGGTCCCACCGATCTCAGCATGAAGAGACAATTAGCCACCAGCTCTGGGTCCTCCAACACTTCAAGCTCCAGACCCCAACTGAGCCCAACTGAAATCAATGCTGTGCGGCAGCTTGTGGCGGGATACCGAGAATCTGCAGCATTTTTACTTCGCTCGGCAGATGAACTGGAAAACCTTATTTTACAGCAGAACTGAATTCCATGACCTTGGCACTCACTGGGTCTCATCTTGGAGTTTCCACTAATGACATGTTGGTTTCCCAGAACAGATGCTTCAGGTATTACTACTGCACGGTCTTTTAGGAGAGTTAATTACCATAAAGCCACACTGTTCTTGATCCTTAAGGTGATGTGTTAAGGTGCTTCAGGGGAACTCTGGCTTCTGATCTTTTCGAGGTACTTTCATGTGTCCAGCCCATTGCTTTCTGTTTTAGTCTATCAGCATAAATATCAAAAAAGGGATTGTAGAATGCTAACTCACAGATGAAACAGAAGATGCTGTGGTCCTTTCATTCGTTCAAACTGCAAGTGCAATATTGTGGAATATGCTACTGACTCATTGGACCGAAAGCTGCAGTATATGGCAAAAAAACAATGCCAAATTTCCTGTTGGTACAGGATAAAACAGCAATTAAAAGGATCTTGTATTTTAAAAAGAAAATGTAATTTTTATAAAAAAATGTTTTTTTCATTCAAAATTGTCATTTTTACTTTGGTAACTTTTTCACTGGTCCTAAAAAAAAAAAAAACTGTTTTGAGAAACTATTGTAAGTCCCCTTTTCCATCCTCTTTTTTTCTTCTTCTATCTCCAAATTCTTTCTACAAAAGAAAAATACACTTGATGCTGGAAAAATCCATATATCTGCATTCTGTAAATCATCACATCAGAAACTACTACCCAAAGGAGCCTGCATTACTTTGCGTTCATGCTGTTTTCAAAGACACCCCATTCAACATGGCAGCTTTCCTATTGGCAATTGTCATCAGAGAGCGAGTTGATTTTTTTTAATTTGTTTTTTTTTTTCTTTTTTTTGTTTGGAATTGCTGGGTTTTTTTAAATAATATCTATTTATATAAAGACATATCATTTTTTTAATTACCCTCTTGGTTTGTTACAGCTGCTCACTCACGATTACTGCTGCTGCTGCTGTCTTATAGAAGTTCCTGTAGTAGTGATTGGGTGTAGATGACTGAATGTTAAATGGTTGCAAGTGACAATCTGAAAATTTGCACTCTTCTGTAGTTTCCTTTCCATTTTTCTTTCTGAGATACTTTCCAAAAAAACAAAAAGGCCATTTCCTCTCTGAATATGCTTTGTAGAATTCTCAGAACCAGTTTCCAATGCCATACAAACTCTCAGTGGATGGATGCAGCTGTGACTCATAGTGAACTCTCACCCTGCTTCTCCCTGGCCCTGGCCCTGCTTTCTTATTTTCCAGTGTTGGATCCACACAAATGGCGTTTTCTTTGTGCACTAAGGCAAACCTATTTTTAAATATATAGAGATGAGTCCTTTAGTTGATGTTTTACTTGTACTGTTCTGTTGTTTAGATTTGGTTGGATAAACAAGTTCCTTGTACATTCCTGAATTTGCCTTATTTCATGTAAAAAAAAATATTCTGTAATTCCATTTTTGAGGATGAGTTTAAGGCATCAGTGAGACTTCCTATCTACTTGTTCCATAGAGTTTTTCAAGTAATGACTGTGATTGTGACCCAGTAATGTGCACTTCTCTTGTGCCTGTGGACATTGCTATGCTTTTTTTCCTCTAGTGTTTCTAGAATTACTGTTGCTTACAGTTATGTTTAAAAAAAAAAGGAAAAAAAAAACAAGAACTTTTGTGATACTGTTGGTGAATATAAATGTGAAAAAAAACCTATTGAAATACGAGTATTTTGGAGATACATAGATTCATAAACATTTCGAAGTGCGGATTTAAGATTCACAGATTTAAATGAAAATTCAAAAACTGAGGGCTGGTATAATTTCTTCTGTTTTGTTTGGTTAAATAAACAGATTTCTGTGTTTAAACATGATTGTGGAACCTTATAAACTTTCCAAATGCTCTAATGCCTAATCTGTTTTGAACATTTTGCCTTTTAAATGCTAAATAGAACTGAGTACTCCTGTCTCACACAGACTGACAAGTCAACCCCATGTTTAAAGAAATAACCAAGAAACACAAGAATATTATATAACTAACGCATAACCCTAATGAGGAATTCTCTCAAAAGCAGAAACAGAGTCGAAGGTAAATCAGGAAGTCCACATCACTATAAACTTTAATAATTCAAACTTCAGGGTAACACAGTTAGGCTGGCACAAATCCATCTGGTGATACTTGGTCTCCTCTAACAAGTATATTCTCTTTCTTCCATAGGGACTGGTTTCATTGTCTTGGAAAAAACATATACCTCTGGGGGCTGTTAATTTTAGTCCAAGGAATCTACTACATGATCTAGGGTCCAAGGGCTACAGTAATTTGGGGATTTGCCATAGTTGTCATGTTATTAGGTAAAATTCAAGATGGATAGAAAACCTCATACTAAAAATGGGTCCCATGTAGGAAAATTCTTAATGACAATTATCAGTCAATCAACATTTATCAAACGCTTGCTTGAAACAGTTTCAAAACCCAATTCTATCACTGGGGACTAAAAACTTACTTATAATGGAAATCTGAGTATTACCTTGCTTGTCACCTTGTTTCTTCTAGAAAAGACCTTATTCACTCTCTTCTCTCAGAACACATTTGATTGAAGCATGCACATTAGCACAAGTGTGAGATCAGAAAAAAAATTAGGCTGAGACATAAAGAAATGGGTTTGTGGAGAAATATGAAAAGATTATGTAGTAGTTGCTCATTGACGCTGTTATGCCTGCCATTAGATACTGATGTCCCTGAGACATGCTGACAAAAACCCTGTGGTTTTTTTAAATCCTTTTAAATCCTCTTTGGAAAACTGAATTTGACCCCATAATGGCAAACATTTTTAACCATAAATATATGGAAAGTGATTGGCTTTTACCTTGTTTTCCATAGAGCAGAAACCAAATAGCTCTATCTACCTATCAGTCATCTCGGGTTTTTACCACATATTTTGCTAAGCTTAGCTCCCAAAACAAGAGAGAAAAAAAAAAAACAGAGTTGATGAGACAACAAACCTCATCTTTTGAGGGCAGAAAGCAGCTATAAGATTCACTTCACAGTTCTTTTCTTGATAAACCATAGCTGGGAACCAATTTTAAAATGTTACAATTAACAGATGATTTCTGTCATTTTGTCATGTAAGGATAATTCTACGGTATTGTTTGCTATAGGGTTTTTCCTTCCATTGCAAAATAAAAATGGTTGAGAACTGCCAATATGTGGGCTGTTCCTCGTAGATATTTTTTGAAGACTAAAAACAACTGAAGACTCCCCACAGGGGCATAAATGATGGTAGTTAATTAAAAGGATGTTGTCAAAGTCCTTTTCAAGATTTTAAAAATCAGTATATTGGTGCATGTTTATAAAAACTCCATGGAAGGATTTTTTTTCTCAACTCTGCTGAATACGGCTTTATTATTATAGGGTTCCTTGAGAATTAATGTTCAATTGCTGCAATGTTTATCCCCTTTATTTTTAACAAGAGAATGGAAACGTTTAGTGAAAGACCCACACTTTAAATCTGATCAAAGGTGGGTGTGGGGAGTGGAGGAGCAAGTAGGTCATGATGGGGCTCAACTATTTTTATTTGAGTTTCATTCTTTTAAGCTTTTGGTCACAAAAATTATGAAGTCAAATCAGTCTTAATTTTTTTATTGCTGCTTCTCTTTCCCAAAAAGGAAGGATATTGATGCCACTCGAATTTCTCTGCGCCAGCTAAGAACTCCAGTGCCTTCTGGGCTTGAGTCTAAAAATACAGTCAAAAAAACTTGTCTTGGATTCCCTAAACTGATGAAACTGATACAATAAAAAGACACTACCCTTTATTCTAGTCATTATTGTTATGGTAGAATAATGTCCCTAATGGACAGATCAACTTGAATTATCTAGAGGTGGGTTTATAGTCATTATCCACTGGGATTGAACAAAGACCCAATGTGCCCAGCACCACTTCTGGTCCTTTTCTGTCAATTAAATGGGCAGTGGCAGTTTCTTGTTACAGCTCATTCATTTATTTCATATAGGAAGAAAATGTACTTATAAAATAAGGAAACATACCAGCATATATGAGTAGTTAGTAATTCACCAAATTCTGCAAACCTCTCAGGTCTTCATTCAAACAGTAAATTTCAGAGTTTACAAGGGGTTATTTCAAATACATCATTCTCTTCCTCTCTTTCCATGTGAGGGGAAAAAAAATAGATCTAGTTAGGTCATAGTTCTAGAAGTTTATATCCCTCCAAAAATTCAGTCTTTTTCTCCCAGGTCTTCCTTTAGATTCTCAAAATTCTGATTTTTTTTTTCAGAAATCTTTAGTAAATAAAAGGAGGTAATATGATTATGAATTTCTGTGAGCCATTTAAACACTTTCATTTTTTAAAAATGTTCAGTTTAGTCTTGCTGAATTGTGTTGCAGGTCTGCTGCTTAGAATAATGACCAGGAAAATCTGGGATCCCAGCCCCCCCAGAAGTGCCAAAATATGTAATCATTTACATAATCTGCTAAGGGTTATCAGTATGGCTACAGGAAAGTTATTTTTTCAGTCACAGTAACTCTGACTGAGTAGACTGTACTCCATGTACTAGACTATGTACTAAATTATAAAGGGCTACAACCAATATTTTTGGAAAGAGGGCACACGCACATCAATGAAATCTCAGTACCTTGAAATCGTCTTTTACTGGAAGACATTCCGTGGCTTGATGATAGGGTTTGCTGAAGGCCAAGATCTTTTCCCTGACAGTTGTTTCAGGTTAGTGGCCCCTGCCTACCACACCTGCCCCAGAGGGAAGGGTTTCAGAAGAATTAGTTAAGTCTTGTCTGGCTGGTGTTAGTCAGTGGATCTATAAATATTTTAAAGTGACTATTATATACCAGGCACTGTGCTATGGGAATACAAAGAATGCCAAAAGACAGTCTCTGCTCTGGAATACTTCGAGATCCAGTGACAGAGACAGTACACAAACAATTATGTACAGACAAGCTGTTTACAGGATAGATAGAGACTAATCAGCAAGGCGGAGGTACTGGAAGGTGGGCTCTTAGCTGAGATTTGAAGGAAATGAGGGGAGCCTGGAGGCAGAGGTGAGACAGTGTGTAGACATGAGCAGAAAACTGTAATAAAGAAAAATAGCAGTCAGAAAGGGTGAATGTAGTGACTTTTATCAAAGGTAGGTCATAGATTCAAATTAATACAATTTCTATTTTTACAGATATGCTTGGTGTAATGACGCACATATATTGGTGATAGATATCTCATGTCACTCTTTGGCTCCAAATCCTTCAATGGTCCCTTTTCTGTAGAGTCAACAGAGAACTAACTCGACTGGAATTCAACTAATGATACTGAATAAAATTCAAGCTCCTTTGACCACATTCAAAACCCTACAAAATTTGGCACCTCCCTAACCTAACACTTATTTTGTAGTATTTCCCTCCAGATTCTCTATGTTCCACTTTAGGGGGCGGTTTCCAATCTTCCTGATCTATATCTTGCCGCTGGACTTAGATGGCTTTGGAGGAGAAAGTGAGGCTGGTAACCTTGCACAGCCCTCCCTCACTTAAATCCAATTCATTTGCAAGTCATAGCCTCACCTTCCTGATGTCTTGCTCTTCATCAAGAAAGAAGGACAAGCAACAATAGTTCCAATTTAACTGGTCCAAATTCACCACTCCTTTACCCAACTCACCCTTCTTTGCCCCCATGTAATGTTTACACTCTTCTCTACATCTTAAATGTCTTTTCTATCTCTCTCCTTTCTACTTGTTAAATCACTATCCATCCCTTCCCAGAAAACAACCTCCAATTCAGATCTTCCTCTAAGTCTGCCTTCGTCTCTCCACTTGGTGATGACCTTTGCCATTGATCCCTCATACAGCAATTGGCTTGTGTCTCTCTGGATGCACTTCTCATGTCGTATTAGAATCATTTGTATATGCTGAACCATATACTTCATGAGGGCAGGAATCCTGGCTTATCTAAATGTTCTGTGTTCCCAGCACCTAATATAGTGCTCTGCACCTGGAAACACTTAATAAATGTTCGTTGTTTTTATTGCTGGACAAGTACCCACATTTAGAAAGAATTAGTAAGAATTAAATCCCAAAGAGCTGACAGGACAACTGACAGGACAAAGGTTTCCCTTGCTAAGTAAAGTGTGCCCAGTAACACATTTGTCAGTGAAAATCAGTAGCATTAGTTCTGTCCTTTCCTTTGAATAATAAAGACTTAGTGGCCAGATGACTTATTTTTATCTGTTCAGAAATTGTCAGTTTCTTGCAATTTAAATTGTGACACTCCAAAATATATGCTAAGTCTTTCTAATAAAGTACTAATTACAAAATCACAGTTTACATGCCTAATGATAAATATACCTGTATACTTTAATACAGTGAATAAAAATACTCCCTGATATTTATGCAGGATGTCCCAAAAGTCTTAGAGCAATTTTAAGCTGTTAAAACTTAAAATTTTCAAGGTTATTTAATAGCTTAAAACTACATCAATAGATTTGGGACACCCTGTATAGAGTTATATAAATGCTAGTTCTTTTGATCCTATAACATAAATACTACAGGTATGATTACTCCCACTATACAGAAGAGTAAACTAAGGCTAAAAGAATTTAAATGTATTTCTGAAGAACACACAAATGATAAGTATTATTGAAAGAATTTCAATCAAGTTCTATCTCGACTCCAAGTCCAATTGTTCCACCATATCCTATTGTGACAAATAGCTAGTACTCAGTTAACAGCCCGATGTTCACCCTGTGTCCACTTCAAAATGGCAATAAGTGCCACATTCAAGCACTGAGTTAATAACAAAATCCTTGGTGGTTCTTCATGATGACTTGGTCCTGAATTTTATGTCTCAGCCTAACTGAAAGATTGGTATTAGTAATAATTACTTTTAAATCTCTTCAATTTGCCTAAATGAGAAGGAAACAACACATAAAACATTAAGGAATTAAACAGGAATTAAGCAGGCTTAGTTTGATTTCCCTCAGTTTATGTTTTCCCAAGTTAAAAAGTTAGCAATAACAAATGTACACAGCTTAGAAAGACCAGGAATATAAATCTTGAAAAAGGAAAAGTTTCCTCTTTTAAAACTATGAAAAGCAAGAGAGAAATTTCTAAGTCATACCTAACTGATAAAGATGTAAAAGATTAAACAGCTGAGTCCTTAAAGATACATTTATTCAAATAGATGATTTTATTCTTAGATATCATATACATCCTTATTTCCTCATTAAAATAAATATCATTAGAAGAAATACAGTTGCACCAAAAATGTCCCTATATCAACAGTTCTTCATCTATGGTCAATGAACTTTAAAAAAAAAATGTGTTAACTGTATTTCAATAAAACTGGTCCTCCTTATAATTTTAAGTGTTTCAGTTCATGTATTTAGAAACATTCTTCTCAGAAGGGTAGGTCTCACAAGAATAAACAACCTATGACACTTTAAAGTTAAGAATTGGGGGATGGGGAGGTGGCTAAGCGGTGCAGTGAATAGAGCACCAGCCCTGGAGCCAGGAGGACCTGAGTTCAAATTCAGCCTCAGACACTTGACACTCTTACTAGCCGTGTGACTTTGAGCAAGTCACTTAACCCCAATTGCCTTCCAAAAAGCAAAAAAAAAAAAAAAAAAGAATTCCTGGTATGTAAGAAAGTTATTGGCAAATTAAGAATGCATTTTTTTTTTCCTATGCAAGTAAAGTTACAAATTGTACTTCCGTTCCAGGGCTAGCAAGTCAGTCAATCAGCATTCATTAACTGCCTGCTATGTGCCAGGTGGGGCAGCTAGGTATCACAGTGAATAGAATCGTGGGCCTGGAGTCAGGAAGACTCAACTTCCTGAGTTCAAATGTGACCTCAGATACTTACTAACTGTGTGACCCTGGGCAAGTCGATTAACCCTATTTGCCTCAGTTTCCTTATCCATAAAATGAACTGGAGAAGGAAATGATACTCTAATATTTTTGCCAAGAAAACCTCAAATGGGGTCACAAAGAGTCAGACACAAAAGAAAAACAACTCAACAGTGTTAATAGTATAAGTTCACAGATATTATAGGTACAGTGGTTCTACTGTGGCCTGCCCTGGGGATTTCCCTACTTTAAGTGATTAGTGATATGATTGATCTTGGTACACCCTCCATCAACATAGATTATAACTCCTCCCAAGCCTTTTTATCCTATGCAACTCTGGTCGTTGCTATCATAAATTCTCTATCATGGATCTACTAAGCACAATGCACAGATTCCTTTTCTTTTTTTTTCCATCTTGAAGGTACCAGAGTAGTACTCTGGTTTGCAGACACTGCAAACAAATAACTCCAAATTTATTTCAGTGTTGTTGTTGTACAGTCATTTCAGTCATGTCTGACTCTCCATGACCCCATTTGGTGTTTTCTTGGCAAAGATATTGGAATGATTTGCCATTTCCTTCTCAAGCTCATATTACAGATGAGGAAACTGAGACAGAGTTAGGTGACATGCCCAGGGTCACACAACTAGTAAATGTCTGAGGCTGGATTTGAAACCAAGAAGATGCATCTTCTCAACTTCGGGCCTGGCGTTCTATCCAAGAGGATAAATTGGTCAAATTGGTCACTCTCATCACAAAATCTGCAATAATATGGACAAAGGATGATCAGACATAGATGGGGTGTGATCTGTATTGCTAGGGAAAACTCCTGATTCAGTGAGAACACTGATCCATTTGAGTATTTCTTATCAGAAATGTCACATTTGAGGAAAAACTTCAAGGCTACATTTTGCTCTACTAAGACAAATGCTTTCCTAAAATCAATAAACAAGGACAGTGGGTTCTTAATTCATGGTCCTCTTCAGTCAGTTCTATAAAAGTGAAGATATACTATGTAAGAATTGACTTGAGAATGCCTTCCTGTTCTCTCTCATGCTTTCATCTCAGATGCCCTTGAAGTACACATTGTTGATGATTCTCCTAAACATGAGAAAGCGGGTGTTTGGATTGGTAGTTGCTAATGTCTACTGGGTCACTTTTTTCTCTTTTTGAAGTAAAAATGTACTGTTGTTCTTTTAAACTGTTACCCACTCTAAGGTAATTTGAGAGCAAAACACTGAGTGCATTTGAAATTGTATGGCCTTGAACAAGAATTTTTTTTTCTTTTGCTGATATCTTTTCAATAAGGCCTAGAACCTAACCACTATTAATAGCACTGTGTCTGTGGAAAAATATGTCCCATGATGCATGAGGATAAAGGATTGCTAGGACACTGAGAAAACCTCCTTCTTCCATCCTCCCACTTTCTTTGGACCATAGTCATTGCAACAAATTTAGGATAAAGTGAGAGTTAAAGTGTAGCCTATATTATAAAATGAACTGACCACTATAAATAAATTTAGATATGGGTATGTATACATATATGTGTATTTATGTGTATACATATGTATACACACACATATGACATTCATAAGTCGGACGTTCATACATCAAGGAGTGGCCAAATTTGACATTTGCTTTAAAGGCTTTATTCTTTTCAAATTGTTTTCACATGAATTATCAAAATGTCAGAGAGTCCCTTGGAATTCGTTTAATGGCATTTTAACGGAGTGTCTTAAATTCAAATTATATCTTAGAAAGCAAGCAAATGTAAAAAAGGGGTGGAGGATCAGATCTAATTATAATTTTCAAATGGGGGGAAACCCAGTAATAACCTAACTGCTCTTCTCTCTCCACACTACCTTCTTAGGAGATTTTTCTGACAGACAAACAGAGAAGCAGAGAAAAGAAAGTGATCTTACATTCTAAGGGTTGAGTTAGTCCCAGAATTTCAGTGGGAGGGTCAGCCCTGTTAGACTGTACTTGAACATGGAGATGACCCCACTGTGTTCACAAGGTGTGCTAGGTAGAAATCCTCACTGTAAGGTAAACTGCCTTGGGCTTTTCTTCTATTTCCCTGAAGGGGATGGGTGGCCCAGATTATACTTAATATAGTGCCAACATGGAGAAGTAGTGATGCATAAGAAAAAAAATCTGGCCTTGAAGACAGAAACACCTGGCTTTAAGTCATACCTGTGAAACATATTGCCTATATGACCCTAGGCAAATAGTTTCATGTCTCAATCCTATAGGCAAATTCAGCCTATGAATTGTAAAGAGGATGTCAGCTTAAATGGGTAGATGGAATTTCCTCACTTGGGAGTTCCCTATAACAAAGAGATCACAGATTCAATCCCTATCCTATCTATAATATAAAGCAATTTATTTTTTGATCACATTTCCCTCAGGTAAATGTGATTTTTGAAAATTACTCCTGCTTTCATCTGATCAATGCAGTTTATTAAGAAAATGGCCCCTGAGTATATATCTCCACTAGAAAAACTGATTTTTTAAAATCTCTTCATTGAGTCAAATTGACTTCTCTTTTCCCCAGTCACTATGTGTTTTTCTTTTCCTTCCCTGTTTAATCCTTTCTATTTGTTTATTGAATGAAGAAAAGATGAAAACAAATTGTTAGGACCACTGGCAAAAATTCAGATAAAAGCACAGAGCCACAGCGAGAAAGGGAATTACTCAGAGGCTGAGAAGGAATAACGAATTTTTCCTTTTTAAAAAAAATTCTCATGCTTGCTACTCTTAAGAGGTGTGAATTAGACACAGAAGAGCCCATGATAAATTTTCCTAGTTCCACTTATTTAAGGCACACAGCAATAGGCGCTCAGAAAAGGACTGGTAGCCAAGGGCAAGAGATTACACAGTGGATTCTGTCAAGTCATTGCCTTTGTCAGAGGAAATATTGTACATTAGCTTCTGCACTCTTTTCCTTGCTGTATACTGAACCAAAACTCTGTCTGTATCATCTAAATATATGTTTTTATGGTTACCTGGAAAGCTGGACTGGACTATCTTGGTCTTCTATACACTGTGTGCTGTGCTTTGCTGTGTAAAACTCCAATTAGGCCGTCTTTTATCTCAATTCTTACCTAGCCTTTTATCATTGAATGGGCATTGCCTCAGACAATTGAAGTCTGAAAAAGGCCCTAATTTAGAAGGACCAAGGTCATCTACTGAATGAGGCTGTCACCAGTCTCTTGACCTGTGTCCTGCCTGTGGACTTAGATGACTCTGGGGGAGAGAGTGGGGTTGATGACTTCGAGTAGCTCTGTCTGCCTCACTTAAATCCAATGCATGAGCACATTAAGACATTATCCTTGTGATATTATCGGTAGAACGAAGGACAAACAATGACAGCAATATGGGACAGTCATTCTCCTTGGGGAATGGGAAGGTACAGGGTAGTGGAAGAGAAAGATTGGTGGTTTTCACCCTATTTTTTGTCATTAAACAATCTTATGCAAAATCTTGTGGAAAACTCTCCACTCTGACTCCTTTTTCAAGTTGTCTGATGAAGCATGAAGATGGATGATGAAGTTGTCTAGATAGAAAGTACACTTTTTAGGTTTGGGATCTACCAGAATTTTAAGACTGAAAAGGCAGAAACCCCAAATTTAAGCTTTTGCTTCAGTTGAAGACTCAGAATAAGTGTTTAATAAGTATTGATTGATTGATTGATGGTCATAGGCACCAAGCGGACCATAGAGTCTCCTCTCAGAGAACTCCTTCATGCCCCAGTGGCACATCTGAAAAGACTTGTGAGTGGTAAGATGACAATTCCACATGATTCCATTATTTTTGTAGGAAAGCAAAAGGCATGGAATGTCTTCTCCCTTAAACTAGACCAGTGGTTCTCAACCTTACTAATGCCTTGATCCTTTAATACTTGTATGTGGGTGTGTCTGCATGTGGTTGGCCTCGCCTGTAGACGGTAGAGGAGCAGTGTCTTGGTTCCTAAAAACCGTCGAATATGTGCTTTCCAATGGTCTTAGGCAACCCCCGTGACCCCTGTGAAAGAGTCATTCTACTCCCAAAGGGTTTGCAACGCACAGGTTGAGAACCACTGGACTAGACTCTCCTCCCCACCCCTTTCTTTGTCTTTTCTTTTTTTCTTTAGGCTAAAGAGTCTTCATTTTTCAGAGCAACCATTTAGAAATGCAAGAGGTCTTCCTCCACTTCTCCACTGTAGTAAGCTAGTATTAAAATGACTAGAGGCTTAGGCCATGTTCTGTTCCCTGCCACATGCATTATTTTCCACTCATTAAGCTCAGTTATAATTATTACTTGTATCCAAAGGTCAAATATCTGGTTTTTAGATGAGGTTTTAGAATGAAATAGGAAATCTGACCCTTGCTAGGGTCTCCAGTGACTTAGGTCACTCTGGGCTTTCTCTTTCTGTGGTTCCTTTTCCCTCTAGAGGTTGAATTGGTCTGTCTTCATTCCCAAGGCCCTTGGATGTTTGGAAAACAGCAATCTCCATTCCCTAAGCAGGAGGGATGTGGCTCAGGCTGCCTTTTGCCTCTGAGCCTTCTGATGAGCTCCCCAGGGAGGCTGACTACACAGCCTGTCTTAGTGGGAAGAGGGTCATTGTGTATGACACCCTGTTTGGGGCGGGGGAGAAAAAGAGGGAGGCATAAGGGGGGTGGGGAGGAGGAGCAGCAGCTGAGACAGCAAGAGATCTTTGTGTATTAAGACCTTTTGCTAGCACACAAAGCAATAACTAGATACGGGGGCATCCTGTTCAGCTGACCCACCCTCAGCCCTCCTTGGCAGCAGCTTTTTTGCCTTTCTGAATCCCAATGCTTTTGCTGGTGATATGACAGATAAAGGTAGTTTATCCTGACAATAGTAATGAATCCTGCTTATGCATTTAGTCAGAGATGCACTGAATGAAAAGCCCATCTTAACTCAGAAGACTAACCTTGGGCAATACAATAACACTTTTTCCCTGGCCCCAACCCCCCTTGTGTGCATAACCTGATATCATTTTTTACTCTTTGATGAAAAACAAAAATAGATTACTACCGAAGCACCAATGCTTTGTTTAAAAAACAACCCTGATCCTCAAACTAAAAGGATTTCTTGGTATTAAATTTTTGAAAGATTAAAAGGAGCCAGAAGCTGAGATATTTCACTAGAATATTGGTATATAGGAAAGATTCCAAAGGGGTGGTTTTGTATGGTGTAGGATAATATTAACTTTACTTTCCCTCAGGCTTTGATCAATTTGTGAACTATCAAAGGATACCATGACCATTCATTGCTGGAACCATGACTTTACAAACAAGACCATAGAACAGTTTTCCTTCTTTCCTTGTTCTGGAATTTGTTTTTCCCTAATAAAAAATTTCTTTAAAATGAAATTCAACAAGTATTCATTCAATACCTGTTGTGTAATTTTTTGGGGGGGGGGGGCGTTCTGTGAGGTATTTATTGCACCACTGTCTGAGTCAATGACCCAGGATCCGGTCAGCCAAGACACCAACCCCAGCCCCATGAGAGCCCAGCCCCCTCCCTGGCCTGGAGATGCTGGGCAGGAAGCGTGACATGAAGCGTTCAGAACTGCCCAGCTTCTTGCCCGACAGTGAGAAAGACAGATAATTCAAGGGCAGTGGACAGAGCTCCAACAAGCAGTCGAGGTCACAGGACCACAGGAGACAGATGCCCAGGCCCGGCCACAACAACGGAGCATGTCGGAGATGAGGAGGAAGAGAAAACCCAGCCTGGGAAGGGGGCAGGGACGGGGGCTGCACAGCATGTTAGCTCTCCAGCATGGCAGCCTCCAGAAGCCCAGGGTCCGCAGGCCAGCCCGTCCCTGTCTCATGGGCTTCCAGTATTCCTTAATCCAGGAAACGAGACAGCAGACAGTTCTTGTCACCCGACCTTGACTGTTCCGACTGTTTGCTTCTGAGTAGGAGCAGAGGTAACCCCAGGAGGATAATCCAGCTCGGGGGCGTCAAAGAAGTATGCCAAGCAGCCCACAGACAGGAGCGTGTGAAGCAGGACAATGGTCACAATGGTAGTGATGGCGATCCTCCGGTTATCGTCCCGGACGGCGGGCCAGAACGTCATCACCAGGACGGAGCCCGAGAGGCCCAGGGCCACCATGACCAGGACCCAGCGCACAGCCTTCTGGGGGATGATCCACAGGATCGCCGTGGGGATGTAGATGAAGAGTGAGTAGCCTTAGACGCACACGATCTCCAGGAACGAGTAGCTGATGATGCTCATCACTTTGCGGTTTCTCCAGAGAAGAAAACCCCAGAGGCCGAGAGGGACCAGCCAGGCATAGGCGTAGATGGCTGTGGCCGCGATGGACACTTTCCGGAATTCTGGTACTTAGTGGAAAGTCTTGTCCCCCAGGTGGATAAGGAAGTTGGAGAAATTCCCACTGATGGCGATGGCAAAGACCAGGGTGGCACATATCCAGAAGGGCCCGTAGAGATCCGGATTGCTTCGGATATACAGCCTAACAAAGTTTCTCCCAGGGATGGGCAGAACCGAGCCTTTTATCCTGTCAAAGACCTGGTAGGTGTCCACATCAAAGAACGTCTGGTAGTATTCAAAGGTCCAGAAGGGGGAGCTTCTCTTCTGTCCGGCCAGGAGATCCGTCTTATCCTAGTCACTGTGACTCAGGAGCTCTTCATCCTCCTCCCTCCCGGAGCCTCTTGGGAGGCCCCTGGGGATGGGGGGCTTCTGGCTGGGCTCGTCGATGGTCACGGCCGTGGCATCCTGGGGGGCCTGCAGCAGGTTGGCCGCATAGCCAAATTCTTCAAATTTTAAGTCATCAGCAGCTGCCATTCATCCGGTAGGTTCCAGTCCAGTGATCCAAAGGAACAGGTGCAGGGAGCTCTGGCCCGGCTCGGATTCCGAAGGGATGGGACGGGTTGGGATGGGGGTGGGGGGCGGGGGGCACGGAGCGGGGGGGGGGGAGCCTCAGCGGCTTCGGGTAATGGATGGGACACAAAATAATAAATGGCATGGTCCTTAACACTGAGGAGCTTGAAATCTACTGTCACTGAAGAGACAGAAGAAATGCCCAGGGACAAGATGTCTCCAAAACCATATCCAATGCATCCTAGCTGTGGGATTGTGGGCAGGGCATTCATAGGGCTGTTGTTTGGAAAGTGATTCATGAAATTGAAGGTGATAGAGAAATATGAACTCTGAGTTCCAGTTGTATGCATGGCAAAAATCAGTCAGAAAGCATTTAATGAGAAATTGCCCAGTCCTCTGTTCCCAGCGATGTACCAGGTGCTATTATTGGACTCTTTAGTTATGCTGTTTGGCTAGAATACTGGGTTTGAGTCAAAGAGTCAGATGAGTTGGAGTCTCAGAGTGCTCAGGCTCAAGATATGACCAGTTATGACTCAGTCTTCATGATTTCTTTCTGTAAATTGGGGGCAAAGGTACAAATAACACTAAAGCAACTTCATTATCAGTATATAAAGAGAATCAATAGAATGCCAAGTAAGATTTAATTTTTGAATGTTAATGAGAGGAGACAAAAGAAAATTTGAAGTTATTTCTCATCTTAACTCTGGAACTCTGAATCTAGTAAAACATGAAAAGGTTTAAAAATATGGAAATATTCCTTTACCAGCCTCAGTGTAGCCAGGCTAAAGGAAAAAAACGGAGCTCAAAATTTTCCCCCCAGTATTTTCCTCAGTTCTACATTAACCCATCTGTCCATATCTCCTTCCCCAGGAGCAAAGTGAAACATACCAAAATTAGAAATGCTGGTCTAACAATGCTCCTCTGGAGAATAGTGCTTAAATGCAACAAGGCACAATATTGTGAGGACCTCGTTTTCAATCTGCTAGCTTCTCTTTAAGGTCCTTGGGACACATTTACTTAGTTGGGTAAAGAGATGAGGAGACAAAGGCTATTTTGAACATTAAAATACACGTCAGGAATACATAAAATTTCCATCCATACTTAGACCCAATGGGAATTATCCAGTCAAATTCTGCATTTTGCACAGATGGTAATGTTTTGTTAGTGATCAATAAACAATATATTTCCTGTCCCAAACTGGAAAGGTGATGTTTTAATCTGCAATATAAGTGTCCACTTTCTTGTTTACCCAAGAGGGGAAATAAAATCTTAATACTTTTTACAGTGCAAAGCAAGGGAACTAAGAAGGTACTGAAAAGAAAAGCTGAGGGAGGTGTTGACTTACTGGAGCCCAGGATTTTTCAGATGATCAGTATCCCTCTTTTAGGGCCCTAATAAAGTTAAGCAGAATCATATTCCTGAGGAAAAAATAACAGCTTCATAATTACCACAGCAGCAACTCAAAATGAGCATTATCTTTTCCTCCTCCCTTAACCCCTTCTGGGTGTGTGATTTCACAAACTGCTACATCATGACCCCTGCTGGAGAAGAAAATAATGAGAAATAAATATCACATGCCTCTGCTTTTCAGGTCTGAAATTAGATCTTTTCTCTCTTTACTAGGTTTGTGTTTTAATTGTTTCCTTGTTTTGCTCTCCTTTTCTATTTTTGATGTAAAGGGATAAGGAGGAAAAAAATTCTGCAGCAGTTATGAAGATAGTTATGAAGAAAAAATTAAGTTTTTTTCCTGCTCTTCACTGTCTCCTCAACCTGGAAATCTTTTGCATGTATATGTGCATATTCATACAAATACAATTTTCATTTCAGAGAGAGATCTGTGAGAACCTATAATCATAGGATTTCTTAAAAATTCAAACATTATTTGGTATTGACCGTGCCTGAGCCAGAATTCCATCAACAAAATGCCCAAGTGTCCATCTGGCAAAAGCATGAAGATTTCTAGTGATGGAGAAATCACTGCCTTACCAAAAAAAAAAAAAAAACCTGTTGAGATTTTGTATTATACTATGTTACGGAAATGCTTATTTTATTCCACAAATTAAAAATAAGATAAATTTTAAAAATTAAGAAAAATCTACCCCACTTTTGGGCTGCTCTAATTGTTGGGAGGTCTTTCCTAATATCAAGCCTAAATCTATTTCTCGGCAGCTTCCACCCATTTCTAGTTTTTCCATGTAGGACCTTGCAAAAGAAATTTAGTTCATTTTCCACGTGACAATCCTTCAACTAATAGAAGATAACATTGATAACCGTTTCCTGTGAAGACTACTTTTCTCCAGGCTAAACATCTCCAGTTCCTTTTACTGATCTTCAGTGGCATAATCTTCAGTCCTGTCATTATCTCTGTTATTCTTCTCTAGACTGCCTCCAGCTTGCCAATATGGTTTCTATAACATGACCCCCAAGACTGAAAACAATAATCTAAATGTGGTCTAACTAGGGCAGAGTACAGTGAGATTATAACTTGCTTCCTGATCAATACCACAGTTCTATTAATTCACTCTAGGATTACAGTAGCTTTTGAATATTTTAATATCTTGTTTGCTCATATTGAGCTTAAAGTCTGCTGAAACCTCTCAGATCTTATTCAATATAGCAAACATTCTTACTCTACACCTAAATACAGCTGAATTTCCTAATTGAAATGTTGGACCCAAGATTTATGCTTTTCAATTCCATCTTGCTAGATCCAGCTGTTCCTTTTAGCCTATTGAGTTCTTTTTAAAAATCAATATTCAGTCATCAGAATATAAGTTATCACCCCCATCTTAGCGTCATCTGCAAATTTGATAAACATATTGTCCATGCCTTTACACAAATCACATTAAAAAAAAAAAAAGCAGGACTAAGGATAGAGCCTTGTAGCATGCCACTATAGAACTCTCAACAGAACTCTCTAACATGTTGGAAAAAATTTAGGTGAAGATCAACAGAGTCAGAAACAGAAGCAATACTATCATGGGATTACACTAAAGATGATCTTTATATCATAAGGAAAATAGACAAGGAATTAAAGAAATAACAAGCCAGAAACTTGAGAGTAGGAATGGAAGGTTTCAATTGTTTGGACATCTGTACTCCCCACCAAAAGCAAAGCAAATAATAATTTATAGACATGAGAGGGATAATTTCATAATTCAAAGATAAAGGAGTCAACAAGGGGGAACTCTATTCTGGATCTGATTCTCACCAACAAAAGTATAACTGATTGCTGGATAGGAAATGTTGGGAACCTTGAGATGAATGACCTATCTATCCTAGAATTTATAATAGAGAAGAAGAAAGCTAAGATTATCTGATATACACCCTAGATTTGAAGAAATTCTATTTCAAGGGTATTTTCAGGGTATTCAAAGGTATTCAAAGGTAATTTCAAGGTATTCTGAAAATAGGTCGGATTCTAAAGACTAAAATTCTATAGAAATTTATATGGATGTGAGTGTGTGTCTGTGTGTGTATTCTATGAAGTCAGTACATGAGGGAAGGGAAACTGTTAGGAAGGAAATTCTGAATGCACAAATTTACTAAGAAGGAAAAGACAGGTTTGGAGAAACAGGTCTGGGGCCCATGAATTCATTTTTTTAACCTACATTTTGATAAGATACAATTAGTAAGCATCTAGGAAAAGAAAAAGTGATCACAAAGAGCTATCCTGGATTTGTTAAGAACTTGTTATGCCAGACTAACCCTATTTCCCTTTTTGACAGGATTATTAGATTGGCCATAGAAATGATGTAAACAATTTATCTAAATTTTAGGAAAAATCTTAGTGAAGTCTCTGGTTCTATTCTTGCAGAAAAGACGAAGAGATGTAGGCTCAAAAATAAAATAGTTGGGTGAATTAGTTGAACCTAAAAGTAGTCATTAATGATTTGATATGAACTTTAGAGGAAGTCTTTGGTTAGAGTACCAGAGTTTTCTATGCTTGACCCTATTAAACATTTTTTTACCAGTGACTTATATAAAGGTAAGTGACATGCTCACCACATTTGCAGATGATATGAAGCTGAGAAACAGCTAACATCTAGATGACAGCCATGATCCCAAAAAATGTTAAGAAACTAAGAACATTTGGTCAAATACAATAATATTACATTAAAAGGGGTAAATGAAAGTCTTACACTAGGATTCAAAAACTCAAGCCAGTGGAAGTGTGGCGAGCCAGGAATTCATCTGGAGGTTTTAGTGGATCACAACCTCAGAATGAGTCAACAATGTGATATAGTTGACAATAAAGCTAATGCCATTTTAGGCCATATTATTGATAGAGCGATAGTGTCTAAAACAAGGAAGATGATAGATCTTCAGGTTGACATTTATCCATTAAGGACTACTTGAATTCAGTCATTTGATGAGTTCAGAATTCTCCAACTATCACTGGAAACTCAGACTCAACTAGGTATCCTCTCTTTGCAGTCATTTCTGAGCTCTAAGCAGCTAGAAGAGGCACTGACAGAATGAGTTCTCCTGATCCAATCCAAAGCAGTCACTGGACTGTGTTATGCTGAAGGTTGGGGGGGTAGAAAAGGCCCTGGTCATGTAGCAAAATGGTATAGAGAGTGAAGATAAGAGAGCTCAGGACAGAGCCTAGCAGGACACATTCAGTTATCAGGCATGGCCTGGGTGAAGATTCAGTAAAGTAGGTAAGAAATTCACTTTCCTTTTATTGGATTATCTTTTGCCTTTATTCTATAACCAAAACAACCACAATAATGGTAAATATAATGCATGGTAGGTCACAAGTGTCTGTTTCCACAAATTCTATTCCTTAGCAATAACATAAAAATTCAATAGTATAACTCAAATTGATGCAATTCTCTTCCATCTCCTGAATCATTGGTAGTAATCAGAAGTGATTTTGGTTTTATAGGACATTATCCTTTGAACAGTACTAACAAACCCTCAGCTGTCACTCTTGCTTTGTTATCCTGTGGTATGGCTTCTTCTGTGACACACAACTATTATGCCTATTGTCACTATATGAAAAGCATTAATTACTTCACAGAAAAATAGTAAGTAGGACACGAGTCAGTTTGTTTTCTGCATTCTATACAATCATAGAATCTGAGAGTTTGAAGACAGGAGGCTGGAATAGTTGACCTTTTGAAGTCCCTTTCAACTCATGGTTTACTCTTGAAGTCTCTCTGGGCAAAAAATCACTACAACCTAATAGATCACAAGCTTCTCCAAGGTTTGGTCACTAGCAACAATCAATGTAGGGAAAATCAGTTTTCCTCATGGTTCTATAACATATGCCCTAAAGTCATGACATCTACACTGGACCCCAAAGGTCTCTTGACTTTTCTTCTCTCTGTGTTTTCAAACTGAAATAGGAGATGCATATACATACAAGAGAAAGCATACAAAAAATTAATCAAATAGCATTTGTTAAATACATATCATATATGAAATACTAGAGATACAAAAAAATCAATCTAGTCCTTGACCACAAAGAGCTTTTATTCTGATAGAGAGAGGGACAACACAAATATAGCAGCAGTGGTCAGGAAGATGTGTTTTGAACACACTAGAGAATGATCCATTTGTTCCATCTTTAGTATTCATCTTGATATAGGAGCTGTCTGGAAAAGTCACTGTTTCCATAGTGACTTTTCACACCCTCACTGTTGTTTTTTTTCCGTGTCTCACTGTGAGTTAAGCAAAAGAAGGACATTTTCAACACTTGTGGTTGTGATTTCCTTTTTGTTTTTCAACCACCTCAGAAAGTGAGGAGTGAGGAAATTCATCCATTGTTAAGCACTATTACGAACAAAAGTGTTTCCTGTTCCACTAATGTTATCGGCCTAGGTCCTGGGCAATCATATGTATACTGCGGCTCGGGCTGACAGGAGGTTGGGCAGTTACTCACATACACTCTAATGGCCCAACCTCTGCCACTGAAACTCTTCTCCTCAAGGGCATGGGCACCTGGGAACATTTGTGCAACACATTAGGAATCTGGCCAAACGATAGGCTAACTTTTCAAGCCAGAGCATCTAATTTCTTGCTTCCATTCAGGCAGTCAACAGCCTTAAGCATATCCAGCATCAAATGGCCCTTCCATTTCTTTGACACATGTCCTGTGGTCCCAGTGTGGGACTAGAGGCCTCAACAGCTGTTTTTTGTCAGCACAGCCAATCAATTTATGAATGCAGTCATCTGAAAAGGGGCTAAGGCTAAAAACTGCAATCACAGACTGCTAATATGAGTTATTAAGCAAGCAGCAGGGACTGGGTTTTTGTTCACTCTATGTGAACAGTGGGGTTGGGGGATTTTATTACGGCCAAGCTAAAGTGTGAATTCAAAAGGGGGCATTCCCCTGCGGGGAGCTTGGGCAAGGACAATTAGATGCAGAGCATTTGTCCAGCAGACCTCTATTGGCAGCTATTTCTAGGCTCTTGGCAGCTAGAGAAGGCACTGTCAGAATGAGTTCTCCTTCTAATCCAGTTCAAATCAAAGTGTCAGGATAGAATGGATTGTATTATGAAGAAAGAGGAGAAAAAGGGCTGGATTTTGACCCTCTGGGTTTGAATCACAGGTCTGCCTCTGACTACCTGTGTGAGTGGGCCAACTACTGTAGCTCACTGATGTTCAATTTCCTCAATTTAAAATGAGATTAACACTTGTGTTGCCTATTTAAGAAGTAATTTATGGGTTTGAGTAGGACCAGCAGGCTTAAGCCTCTGTCTAGTGGCTCATTGTCCCCCACCAGCTTTGTAAAAACTTTAATAAATACCCCCATTCCATGAAAAGTGAAATTGGTTCTTTCTACATTAAAAATATGTTCATTTCCAAAAATCAATATTAACAAGTGTCTTCTTTTGCCCATTGTGTCCTGGATGAGAGAGAGATCAACAACTTTGCCTAAATCTAGTTTAAGCTCCGGTATCAAGAAAATACATGTAAAGTGTTATAGAAGCATAAAGTGCTAGATAAGCATGAGTTATTGCTATCATGTGTACTATATTATGATTTCACTACAAGGTCACAGAGGAATGTGACAAGATTCTCTTAGAAAAAGAAAATCACTTTAGGAATGTGGGAGTGTGGCGAAGCAAAGTGTTTAATACGTCCAATTCAAGGCCATTCTACTGAGATATGTGTTGCCTGAAAACAATCCATCAAGGGAAGAAGCATTTTTCATAATCTCTGTCTCTAAACAAGAAAGTGCCCAAGTGCTCTTCAGTCAAGGGAGCCTTTAGTCTCATTCTCCTCATCTTCAGAACAGGATGAGTTCTGCCCTTCACATGCAAAGGGAGCCCAGGGCAAAAGTTATGCAATTCTGAAAACAGGTAAAAAGCACAGTGAGCAATGATTGATATTTTATACTACGGGCCTTTATATACTGGGGGGCAAGTGGGACAGATTCTTGTTGTTGCTTGTCCTTTGTTCTCAAAGAGGAACATGACATCAGGAAGGTGATGCCATACCTTGCAAGTGAATTAGATTTAAGTGAGGAAGGGCTGTGCAAAGTCACCATCCTCACTTTCTCCTCCAGAGCCATCTGGGTCCAGTGGTAAAATACAGATCAGAAGGACTGGTGATAGCCCAGAACGCAGAGGGGGCCTTGGCCTTTTCAAGCTAAGGTCTTCAACAGGTCTCAGTTTCACTGAGGCGATGCCCATTCAACATCGGTGTGTTCCTGCTTTCTTCCTTTTGGAGTAATTCAGAGTGTACCCCTCCCCTCTCACAGAGGGCATTATACTTCCCTAGGTCCAGCAAGATTTCAAGAGGAAAACTTAGAGCAGGCTTTTTCATTAATTAAACTTGATACTGATGTGGCTACCCCCAGTAAATAAAAGCTGTGTGATCCTGGACAAGTCACTTAAACCTGTTTGCCTCAGTTTCCTCATCTGCAAATTGAGCTCGAAATGGACATGGCAAACTACGCCAGCGGCTTTGCCAAGAAAACCCCAAATGGGGTCACAAAAGAGTCAGACATGACTAATCAACTGAATAATAGCAATAATAAATAAAAACATAAACTGTTGCATCATTTGACTATTCTTCTTTTCTGCTACTTATTAGCCCTGGGAGGCGGTAAAAATCAGCGGAAAACAGGGCTGGCTCGGTGGTGCGAGGCCATGGATTCAAAATCGGGCTCTGCTACTGTCTTTGTGACCTTAGGCAAATCCCTTTTGTCCAGGCCTCAGTTTCCTAGTGTGTAAAATGAAGAAATTGAGGTAGGATTATATGACTGAAGGTCCCTTTGGACTATTAGATAGTATAGTGGATAGAGCTAGGGCTAGAAAGATCTGAGTTCAAATTCAGCCTCAGATACTTACTAGTTGTATAACTCTGAGCAAGTCACTTAACTTCACTTTTCTCAACTGTAAAATAAGGCCCCTCATGCCACCTACCTCACACAGTGTCATGAGGATCAAATAAGATGAGATCGATAAAGTGCTTAGCACAGCACTTGGTACATGTTGTTTTCTGTTGTTGTTCAATTATTTTTTAGTCATGTCCAGTTCTTTGTGATCCCATTTGGGCTTTTTATGGCAAAAATACTAAAGTAGTCTCCTATTTCCTTCTCCAGCTCATTTTACATCTGAGGAAACTGAGGCAAACAGGGATAAGTGACTTGCCCATGGTCTCAAAGCTAGTAAATGACTGAGGTCAGATTTGAACTCAGAAAGATGAGTCTTCCTTACAGTCCACGGTCTATCTACTGTGCCATCTAGCTGTCCATATGGCTGGCACATAGTAGGTGCTTAACATAGGTTTACTCTCTTCCCTTCCCCCTTCCCCTCTATTGATCTAAATCCATTACTGTTGTGTCCCCACCAGACATAGCAGGAGATGTGCCCTCCTCTTAGCATGGCTGAGCACATGACCTTGCCCAGTGCCCAGGGCTACTGAATATTTTTGTACTGGGAATCTTTGAACCTTCACTTTGCTGTGATTCCTTCTTTGAAGCAAAGTGGAAAGGAGTAATGGTCAGCAATTACAGGTAAGTGAGACAAGTAAAACCTAAATGACCAGTTAAAATATGCTCCATGACATTCAGCAATAACAAGGACTACTGAGAAGCAGGCCATTGAACAAGAAACTACAAACTCCTTAGCCACTAAGAATAAGATATAAGTGTAAAGGGAGATGGGGATGGGAAGAGCGATGTTCCACAACCCCAGCACCAATTAATGAAGTTACAGAAGGCCTAAACTTTTCTTTTGTCAATCAGTGGATCAAATGCAGGCAAACTAGGTGTGAACAAATCCTAGGTACCTCCTTTGACTCAATTATTCAAGTGTAAGCTAAATGCAAACAAGGCCTAAATGAGTTTAGGAGGCATAAAGTACTTGCATTATTGTATGTAAACCCAGACACTGCCACACTAGAAATGCATTGGGATAAGTCGCATGACAGATCAAATCAGAAATAACTGAGGAAACAAAGATTCAAGCTTATGAGGACATGGATTTACTAAGCAATGCATGACAATTAGAGAACAAATTGAGACCAGTCACCTTCCTCAGCTTTGGCACTGGACCCCAAATATAGGAGGTGTCAGATTTTTATGCATTAAAAAAAAAAACAATTGACAAGATACAAACCAGAATATAAGATTAGGTCGTCTGATTTCTAATTGGAAGAAAGATTAGGGGCTTTCAGAGTTAGGAGGTGGAGACAATTAACAAGTGTAGTTCTTTGAAATCAGAAAAAGAAGTATCCCACTCCACCCAAGTGTCTATATTCAATTAAAGAAATAAAGAAATAATAACTGATTGGCCAGTATGGGGCCAGTGTTCATATATGATATGTGGGTTGTTTGAGATACATAATTGTGAGAAAACTGGTTGCATCAGTCTTTGGATCTAATTGGGTTTCTGGTCAGCATAACCTAGATCCTTAGTTAAGGGTCTCTAAGCAACAGGTAGAGGTAGTCCAGCTTTCCAGACATGCAGGGATAGGTTTAAACAATGCAATAAAGTTGTCTCACAATTCTGATAATTGAATAGAAAAGGAACTGAGCTAGATCCAGAACTGAATCACAAGATGAAATCAGTTTGATTCACACAATTTTCACAATTCCCTCACTTCAAAAAATGAGAGACATTTCCAGGCATCCATATACCATAGCAACAGAAGCAGAAATTGCCCTGGGGATAAGAAAGGATTGACTTTTCTCTCCTCCCTTCCTCACTTTGATGCTAGGATGATCCTGTGAACTTCAGAATGTCAAAAAATTTGGATTTCTTATCAGCATAGATAGCAATTGTGGCTGAGCTGCATTCAGAAATGAGAGACAGCCTGAAGACAACAAGATCCACCAAGATAATGCAGTTTCTGGACACTACTTAAGCATTGGACCTAGGGACCAGTGAAGAGTTATAACTAAAGGAACTCCATGATGACTCACTCTATTAAAGGGTTTTACAATAACTAGGAGCTGCAAGTTACTCTTTTGCCACGTACACTCTGAGTTTGAGCTCACTTTTCCCAAAGACCTTATGTGTAATTGTGGGAGAGTATCCCCAATTTAGTTGGGGGGGGAGAGAAGACAAAGTTGTACCAACTGTTCTTGCTATTTCTTTTTAGTGAAATACCCTCTTCTAAAAGCTAATTAAATTTGACTGATTATCTTTGGGGAGCATACAAGGTGGGGACTCATGAGCAACAGTGCTAGAAAGCCTCCAGCAATCCTTAAGGTTATGCCTAGAAACTTGAGGAAGAAACAATTACCTGCCCTTTGGGGACCCAACCTATTAGTGAGAATGGGAGTTAGTAAAAGTACCTAGAGCTGGGGCTACACAGGAAATAAGGTCAAACAGTCCACTGACCCCATTGGGTATTGGGCAGATTTACGCCCTTCATAGCTCATCCTTGAGAATGAAGGATAAACAACAACCCATGAGTAGCATGAGCTGCCCCACTGGGAACCCAACTGGCCAGTTCCAAGTGGGCACCTCAGCTCTGCTCCTCCCCTCCTCCCCTCTCCTCCATTCCCTCCATGTGCGATGTTATGCCCTCACCTGAGGGTGCTCTGCCCAAGGGAAGGTCAAACCTGCCTAAATATCTCGAAGTTTGCTGGCTTGTTTTCTTTCTTAATAATGACCATGCCTTAAACCCAACTCATTCTGGCTCTCATTAATTGGGCAACAGCAGGTCCCTCCCCAAGCATCACTTAATGGTTATTCTTTGGGTCCTGAAGGCTCAAAGTGGATGTAAATAGTAGTTGTTTCTCTCTTGGCCAGAAACCCTGAGGGTCTTCCCTTACTAGTTTGATTTTTCTGGGGAGGGGAAATCAAAGGGGCCACCCTTTGGCTCATTTCTTAAACAGCCCTAATCACTGAATGGAAGTTGTCTCAGCAAAAGCATAAGCAAAGTGGGGTTTTTTGTTGTTTTTTTTTCTGGAGTTCAGTTTCCTAGGCTTAGACTAAATTGTAAACATCTGAAGTAATCCTTTGAACTGAATTTGAATCTGATGTAATCTCCTTTAAAACCCTGATAATTCACAGCTGTGCTGAGTCAAGTAGGCTTTGTGCCTTCTGGCTGTGGGCCAATGAGGGGCCAAGTCTTTGTTATATATTCTGGGAGGTAGGCATTTTGTTGGGGGATTCTCTTATGAGAAGGAGCATCAATGGACATTCCTCTGAGTGTCTGTTTGTTAAGAGCCTCTGAGTACTCAGATGTTTGTGCTCTCCCAATCCAGTAGTATATGTAGGTGGTTGTATTACTTTGTTCAGACTGTAGGAGCCCTGTCTGTTGAATCCCTGTGCTAATTTCTCTGATTGTATTTTCTCCCCATTCAGGGTGCTGACCTTTCCCCTGAGCTAGTGAATATAATTAAAGTAAGATTGTTGACTCCTTTAAAAGCTGTCTTTCCTTTAGCAAAGCAGATCAAAGAACCTGTGCCTGCAAGCCATCCTGGGTGTGCTAGGGTGCTGGCTGATACACTCAGTCAAAGTGAGAACTCAGAAAGACCTTAGCTTAAATAGGTCAAGGTTTCCCACTGCTGTCTCCAGTTGATTTGATCTATATCTTGCCATTGGACACAGTGGCTCCAGAAGAGAAAGTGAGACTGATGACTCCCTCACTTATATCCAATTCACTTGTAATTCATGTCATGGTCCTCTCCAAGAATGAAGGACAGAACACACACACACACACACACACACACACACACACACACACACACATACATACACATACCTCATGTGGTATCATAAGTTGCAAAGTCCTTTCTTTACCACAACCCTTTGAGGTACTTAGCTCAAGTATTTTCATCCTCACGGTAAAATGAGGGAACTGACTGCTACTCAAGAAAAGCAAAGTGACTTGCCTACAGCTACATAGCTAGGAAGCATCAGGACCAGAATTTGAACTTCTTGAGCCTTCTGATGCTGAGTCCAAATCCTCTTTCCACTTTGCCATGCTATGTCTCCACGTGGAATGAGGTAAATGAAATCCAGTGGGATAGAATGGAAAAGTATGAAGCATCCTAGGAGTGGAAAAGTATGGCATTATAATCTTGGAATAAGTCTACATGCAAATTTTCATGGCTGAAATAAAGAGAATATAACCAGAACTTAAATATATATTAAGTACCTTAGCACCAAAAGGAGGTTGCTTCCATGGAGGATAACTTGAAGAGCTTGTGTTATATCTTTGTGATGAAATACAGATTTCCTATTAAAAACCAAAGCTTTCATTTCAAAAGGTTGAATAAGATGGTGCTTTAAAAAAATATCCAGCTGGTTAAATATAGGGCAGTGAAAAAATTCCAATCAAAGAATATTCTCTGGCTTTGGGCCCACATCATTTTCATTTAATTGTGAATTGGATAAATTTCTATTCACTTTAAGCTCTTGCCACTCAGCATTCAGTTATTCTGAAACAGAAAAACAAGTGGCAATATCCATATTGGCCTCATTATAACTGTTCCCCTTCCCATAAGAGCTATTCCAGTGTATTACTGATGGCTAAAGATAGCCCTTTGCTTGCTGACACGTTTTCTAAGAACAATTGTGCAAGGAGAGTTAATATTTTCTTATGCCTGTTTATCTCATAAATCTATAACTTGGTGCCTTTTCCCTTTCCTTTGCAATCCACCCATCTCTTCTTCTTTAAGGTGATTTTCTTGCCTGACCCAAACTCAATGATAATGTCCAAATCAAAAATTTGGAATGCATGATAAATGAGTAGCAGTGCAAGAAAAGTCAATCTTGTTTGTTGGATATAGTAGAAGTAACTGTATGTGATCTCTTACCTTAGGACCAGCCCTTAGTATGGACGGGGTCTATTGGGGACCATCAAAGAAGGGAAGCATGGCAGAGAGCATGTAGGTGAGAAGCAACAAAGGGAAAATGAGAAGCTATGTTATCATGGAAATAAATTATAGACCACCTGGATGGAAAGAGGAGAACAGAGTAATTTAGAGAATATAATAACTAGAATGGAGGTATAATATTGAATTAAATAATCCAGACATATCCTGTGGCATATGTGTGTTCTCTCTCTCTCTTTCTCTCTGTCTCTCTCTGTCTCTGTCTCTCTCTTTCTCTACCCTCCCTCTATTTAGCATGTACACAAAAGCAGAGAAATTAAGAAGTTCTTAGTTTGTTTTAACACTAATTTTCTTCAAATAGTGGAAGAAAAATGAGGGATAGAGTTTTGAGATACTTCTAGGATCTGTAAGTTTTCAGTTCTTCCAAGGTAGTATGATCTAAGGAGAGGTGTTAGTTACTCTCCAGACTTGACCTGCACTCTGGTCTGTGAGTGACCACAAGACTCTTTTCTGCCCTGGAACTGTGGCCTCCCCCCTCCCCCCCCACTGTGGCCACAAGCTCTGCTCTGCTAGTGCTCCTCCTCACCCTGGGATTGTCACCCAGGACTGCAACCCAGATCCAAGTATGGGCAAAGAAACAGAGTCCTGCCTCAGTGCTAGCAAAAAGACTCCTATAATCTCCAGTTGTTCAATTTCATTACTGTCTGTGGGTTGAGAGTTCCAGAAGCAGTCACTGCTGCTGCTAATTCAGTCACTCCCAAGACCTGCTCCTGGTTTGCTGTGGCCTACCTGCACTGAACTGTGCTCCACTCTTACCCAGGTGAGACAGAGTTTCCTGATGATCTTTTAAGTTGTCTTTGGTGTCTGGCCAAGAGGTCTGAAAACTGCCACTGCTGCCAGTGATTCAGTTGTCCCAAGATCTGTTCTGGGTTTGCTGGGGCTGAGTCTATGCTGGTGCAGCCTGTGTTGGACTGCTCTCTTCTCTCACTCTGATGCAACAGACTGTAAAGCTATGCATGAGCAGCTTTCCAGAAGAATGCTACTGTGAACAGCTTTCAAGGTTCTGATTACATTGTATAGTGAACACTCTATTAAATAACAAATTAGAGCAAAATATTCACAGAAAATCAAGGTAAACATTCACAGAAAATCAAGGTATAGCATTCAGAATATTACAACTTATCACAGAAAATCAAGATATAGCATTCACAACAACTTACCACTAAAATGGCTGCATAGTTTTTACCAAAGTGGTCACATAGTTTTTTAAAAAGTACATTCATTTAGTCAATCACAAAATCCTTAGTTCAGTCACAAAGTACAAAAGTCAAAGTTCTCCAACCCTAGGTCACAGTAAATCATAATCTTTTCAGTCAGTACACAGTATCCAAGTAAAGTCTTCTTGCAGCTTGACTCAAGGCTGGCTCTCAGCTTCCATGGTTCCTCTTCCATGGTCCCAGCTCCAACTGTTACCTGGGTTCAAAGGCAGGCAGTTCCCAGTTCCTTGTCCAGCTCCTTGTCCAGTTCTTCATCCAGTTTCCATTCCATATTGAAGTTCACAGTGTCCAGTCCACCTCAAGTCCTTCACAGGTCCTGTTTTTGGGAAGACAAATCTTAACGGATCCACAATAATATTCATACACATTGCCAGCACCATCATCAATTCACTACCTGCCTGTGAAATCAACTCAGACCCACCAACAAGGTCTGAGAACTCAACACAAATTAACAACATAGGAATCAAAACAGACCCACAAACAGGGTCCAAGAGGTCAGCACAAATCATCAGTAAAGTCCCAGGTCCTCCAAAACCCTCCTCCAGGACTTCTGTAAACATGAAACCAGAAAATCCTCTTCCAGGGCTTCCAGTAAGGTCCCAGGGCTTCTGTACAAAGTAGCACAAATAAACATCAACACAGACAGAGTGCTGGGATACCACAAGTTTTCTCTTTCTTGACTCTACCACCACAAGAGTCCTCTTTTCAGTTCTACTTTCTACAGCCTGGGATTCTCCTTATATATGGTCATTAGCTCCTCCCCAGGAGTTCTAGGGTTCACAAGTTGTGGGATTCACACATTCTGTTTCTTAACAGACTTGATACAAGGCTCAAAAGAAACTTGAACTGAAACAAGGTGTTAATTCAATAGCTGAAACAAGGTATGAACTACTATGCTTGCCATTACACAGACCTTTCCTGTCAACCTTCCAAGTTATCTTGGGCTGGAAATTTGTTTCACCTTGTCTTTTTATGGGTTCTGCTGCTCTAGAATTTGTTTAGAGTCATATTTGTTTTTTGCTTTTTGGAGGGGGGAAGGTAGGGCAATTGAGGTTAAGTGACTTGCCCAAGGTCACACAGCTAGTTTTTTGTATTAAGTGTCTGAGGCTGGATTTGAATTCAGGTCCTCCTGACTCCAGGGCCAGTGCTCTATTCACTGAGCTACCTAGCTGCCCCTTAGAGTCATTTTTAAAGGTATTTGGAGGGGTTTAGGGGAGAGCTCAGGGGAGTCCATGCCTTTGCTCTGCCATCTTGTGGAGAGGGGGTGTAGAGGTCTGAACTGCTATTCTGGACCTGAATCTGACCAACAGGGAGAATCTGGTTGCTGAAGTAACTTTGGAGGGCTTTGGGAGGAAATGACTGCTGCATTTTTGAATTTGAAATAGGGAAGAATTGAGAAAAATAACGAATCTCTACCCTTGATGTGAGTGAAGCATATTTCAAAGGGCTGAGAGAAAGAACAGTTGGAGTCCTGTGGTATAAAATTCTACAGAAGAGGCGAGCCCCATGTAATAGCAAACTCTCAATAATGAAATTATAAGTATACCAACAGAAACAATTCCTATGAGGAATAAAAAAGGAAGCTAAGAAAACTGATGTCTATGCAGATCTACAGATGATCTCAATATCTCAATGATCAATGTGGATTTTTAAAAGACATGTATTGAAGAGAGAAGGGAGGTAATAGAGGATGAATATAAGCATGACATGGTCCTATAGAAATAATACCAGGAGAATGAAAACTCAAATTGAACTCACAATGACTAAGACACTTCCCAAAATGCCTTTTAGTTGTACTGGGGAGAAAAAAAAGAAATATAAAAGAAGAAATTAAATTGCTACTCCAGAAGACAGGATGATAATGAACTATTGAGAGAAGGAAGAACTACTCAATTTATTTTGTTTCTTTTCCCTGTCATGTAAAATCACCTGGAAGATTAAACACAAGATAAAATAATATTAAGATAATAAAAAATATCTAGCTGAAGTCTAGAAGAGCAATGGGAACGATAATGGAAGGTAACACAGAAGAAATCTATGGTGGAGACAATATGCTTTTGAAAACCCAAATTGAATTATTTTCAAGAAATCTCAGAGAGGGACTTTTAACGAAAGAACATAAAAAAGAAGATGAAACTTACTAGCCATGTGACCTTGGGCAAGTTACTTAATCCCAATTTCCCTGCCCTTCCCCCTTCAAAAAAAGCAAAGAAAAAAATATTGGAAAAAAAAAGATGAAAGGGAAGAGACTGAGCAATTAAACTGCAGACCCGTAAGTTAACTTTTATACTCTATAAATTTTTTTATTATAATGTTTATTGAAAAAGAAAAAAAGTAAGCTTTTAGTAATGCTTTTCTACAACTAACCACATCTTCACAGTCATTCAATTAAAAATATAGAAACAAGAACTACTGCATTAATTGATTACCAAAAAAAGGATTTGATCTGATAGAGCAAAACATAGCTTTAGTTCATTACTATTATTTTACTATTAATTTCTGTTTGGAGGGCAGCAAAGTGGAACAGTGGAGTCAGACACTTACTAGTTGTGTGACCCTGGGTAGGTCACTTAACCCTGTTTGCTTCAGTTTCCTCATTTGTAAAAGTTTCTGGAGAAGGAAATGACAAAAAACTAATCTAAGTATCTTTGCCAAGAAAACCCCCAAAGGCGTCACACAGAGTGAGACGTGACTGAAACCACTGAACAACTACAACTCTTTATCTCAACCAGGCTAGAATTTGAGCTATCTTTTTTAAAAAAATTATTTATTTACTTTTAGTTTACAATATTCAGTTCCACAATCCTTTGAGTTTCAAATTTTCTCCCCCTCCTTCTCCTGCCCTCTCTCCTCCCCTCCTCCCATGGTGGCAAGCAATCAAATACCTTCACATTAAACATTAGTCAAGTTGTAAAGAAGGATTATAAACAATGGACTGAACAATGAGAAAGAAGAAACAAAACAAAACAAAAAAAGCAAGAGAGTGAGTAGTTTGCTTCAATCTGCATTCAGACTCTGTAGTTCTTTCTCTGGATGTGAATATCCCTTTCCATCATGAAACTTTTGGAGTTGTCTTATAATCTTGCATTGTTGAAAGGAGCTTCAGTCTATCAAAGTCAGTCTTCACACATACGTTGCATCTGTAATTGTGTACAAAGTTCTCTTGGTCCTGTTCTCCTCACTCAGCATCAGTTTATAAAGTCTCTCCAGGTTATTATGAAGTCTGTCTGCTCCTCATTTCTTATAGCACAGTAGTATTCCATTACATTCATATACCACAACTTATTTAGCCATTCCCCGATTGATAGGCATCCCCTTAATTTTCAATTCTTTGCCACTACAAAAAGAACTGCTACAAATATTTTTGTACATATGGGTCCTTTTCCCACTTCCATAATCTCTGGGGGATATAGCCCTAGAAGTGATATTGCTGGGTCAAAGGGTATTCATTTATTTCTAGCCCTTTGGTAATAGTTTCAGATTGCTGTCCAGAATGGTCGAATCAGTTCACAGCTCCACCAACAATGCATTAGTGTTCCAATTTTTCCACATCCTCTCCAGAATTTATGGCTTTCCTGTTTTGTCATCTTAGCCAATCAGACAGGTGAGATGTGGTACTCCAGAGTTGTTTTGATTTGCATTTCTCTAATCAATAGTGATTTAGAGCATTTTTCTATATGATTATAGATATCTTTAATTTTTTCCTCTGAAAACTGCCTGTTCACATCCTTTGACCATTTATCAACTTGGGAATGACTTATATTCCTATAGATTTGACTCAGTTCTCTGTATATTTTAGAAATGAGGCGTTTATCAGAGCCATTGGTTGTAAAAATTCTTTCCCAATTTTCCACTTCCCTCTTAACCTTTTTACATTGGCTTTATTTGTACAGGAACTTTTCAATTTAATGTAATCAAAATAATCTATTTTGCATTTCTGGTAATGGTCTCTAACTCTTGTTTGATCATAAGATCTTCCCTTCTACATAAATCTGACAGGTAAAATATTCCTTGCTCTCCCAGATTGCTTACAGTATCAGCCTTTATACCTAGATCCAGTCACTCCAAATTAGCATGAGAGCTTTGATCAACTCCACCATGAACCCAGGTTGAGTCTTCATTGGACATGCTGGCCCTTTTCTTCCTGCCTGCCCTGGGCTCACCATGTTGATGCTAGACAGATATCTTATTGGCTTAGTACCCTGCAACTCAAAAGTCCCAAGATCAAGTGATCCATCAGTTTCAAACTCCTTGGTAGCAAGGATTACTGGTGTGTCCCACTATGTCTGCATACTAATAATATTCATATTAACATTTCTTGATAGATATAAACATAGAAACAACTTTTAAAAAAAATACCCATTATAAATATCAAGCAAGGCATGAAATAATTTTACAAAAGGTGTATACCAGTGCTCTAGCAGATGTCCTACACAAAATCCAAAGAGAAGAGGGAGATATTCCACACAGAGGATGAAATCATCCAGATTTTTTGCATGACATTTCTAAAGAGATGGTAAAGTTCTGTATTAGCAATTATTTAGCATAAACATCATGGCATTGTGATTTTTATTGTTAAAAATAATAAAGGCAAGTATATAGGTAAGGAAAGTGGTAGAAAATGACTTTGCCTCCTTTGCTCAGTTTTGTTCTTGCACAGTCATTAGCACATGAATCCAACAAACATTTTAGGATGTGGGTTTCATAGCTGCAGCTTCAACAAAATTCCAAGGGGTCTTTTCAAATCAATTTTGTGGGCACAGGATTTCCATAAGAAGATAAATAGAACTTATAAGGGATTTCTCACTAGGGCAAGTTAGATAGTTGCCTGAGATAACAGTATTCAATTTAGTATCAGACACAATTAGTCCAAATAATAGATTTATATTTAAACTTGGGAATCACTTTGTCTTGCTTTTGTTTGGCTCACCTTAGCCAATAGTCTGAGTTTATAAAGGTAAAGACCAGAGGCTGGTAGTGAAGATTTGAATAACTCTCAACAGAGACAAAGTGATGCCCTGCAAAATTTCAATATCTAACAGAGAGGGGGCGGAGCCAAGATGGTGGTGTAGCAGCAGCAACATATGGCAGCTCTCACATAGCCACCCCAAAATACCCATAAAATAGGACTCTAAACCAATCCTGGAACTCCAAAATGCACACAAAGATACTTCCCACTAAAGTCAGCTCGGCTAGAGGAACCATATCAGCACTGCGAACCAAAACCAGCCTGGCCTGAAGCCGCAGCTGTGCCCCGGGGAAGGCTGGACTGGAAGAGCTGAGGAGCCTCTCAGGTGA